>JAEIGQ010000108.1:0-600000 GCA_018904275.1 Lordiphosa clarofinis | reverse complement strand
TCGTAAACTCTGATGTATAAAAACATTTGCAAGGGTATAAAAACTTCGGCAAAGACGAAGTTAGCTTGGCCTTCTCGTTTAATAATCGTAATTGTAACGTGGAATTATGATTATTCAGTGAATATTCCAAAATTTAATTAAATTTATAATTACTTAGATAATTATAACTGTAAAGGGTGATTATTGAAAATTATGATTAGTGAGTGATTACAAGTCAGGTTTGGAAAACACTAAATTTAATTGTTTGCTGATCAAGGTAACCCAAGCTAATAATAGCAATCATTTAATTGATTTATGGATATATAGATATTCAACATTTGGAAGAATACCGCATTTTGATGACGCCAATAGAAACAACATTAGACTTTCTTCAGAAAGAGAACAATTTATATTTTGCCTCAGCCACTGCTTTGGGTAATTTTAAGAGTGACTTTTCAAGGTTTTATTTATGCTAGCATGTGGCCGTGCTTACAATTTGTGTACATACATTTTTAGTTACATTTAGTTCTTATTTTGTGTTTAATATTTTAAACAGTAATGGTAATTCAAGTTTACAGCTCTGCTGCAAACCTCCCTAAAACCGGCAGGGGTTCACTCTGAGGTTCGAACCCGGGTTCGCGGAGCGGGTTCAGAAGGTTCAGAAGGTCAAGGTAGAGCTCGAACCGGAGTTCAATAATAATATTGTTGTTCGTAATTGAGAAAATTGGTTCAAAATTGATACAAAAGTTAACATTTTAATCATGTACTGCAGTCCTGATTTAAATGGTTCAAAAGAATGGGGAAATTGGCAAAGATTGTCATTGTATTGAATTTTACACCTTTATTGAGAACGGTTATAAATGTTATATTTGACCTAGATTTTTCTTCTTTTTCAATCCTTAACTTTTAGTCATAGCTAAGGCAGTATTTGTAAGATACATGCGCGAGTGTAGATGATTTGCGTTGGTCCACACACTCCATACCTCAAGTGCGCTTTTGAAAGCGCGATCATATCGAAAAACTGAAAATGTGTAAAAAAAGAGAAAACAAAGGACTACCAACAATTTTTTTCTAAGATTTTTAATATCAGCAGAAAACTTAAAAAAAAATAACCACATTTCAATCAAAAAATGTATTCCTTATCAGCAAAATCTTAATTTCGTGTTTGGTTTTTCTGTAACGTCGTTCAATGTAGCTCACATTAATACAAATTTGGTTCAAATAGGAAACTTAATATAACCACAGGACCAACAAATGTAAAGAAACCTCTCAAAACACACTTTTATGAGAATATCTCGTAAGCCTGACGTGCGGGAAAAAAACTGACAATTTATTTGAGTTCAGAGGCTAAAAATACAAAAGAAACAATTGCTGAATTTTCGGCTTGCACCACTCACAGAAAAACATCGCTAGAAAAGGCCTGTCCCGACGCTCCAGGTGCTCGGAGACAATTGACCAGCCGCTCGTTCGTTAGCTAGGTCTGAAGTACAGTCGCGGCGGAAGAATATCAGTCCTATTACTTTCCGGACAAATCCTGTAGGTGCAGATCAAAAGGTCAAAAAAACCGCGAGACTTACCGAGTCGATGCACAGTGGTCCGGCTTGTATGGGGAGAGCGGCCAAAAATACTTCTAGTTGAGGTAGGGACTTTAAACTTGGCGCAAATTTTTTTTATATTTATCCTAAAATAATATGTAAAAATCAGCCAGATCGGACAACTATATCATATAGCTGCCATATGAATAATCGGTCTGATATTCAGTTTTTATATGAAAAACTTTTGTTTTTCATTTTATTGCAACAAAACTTTGGAAATTTTTGTATATAACCTGGGAAACTTCAGTAAAAATCTGGATTCTAATGGTTATAGCTGCCATAGCACAGTGGTTGCGCTTATATGGAGAGTGCGGCCAAAAATACTTCTAATAGAGTTGGGGGTCTGAAACTTGGTATATAAATGACCTAAAATATAATAATGATTTTGGATAAAAATGGGCGTGGTTGGACATGCGGTCATAAATTTTTTTTAGACATGTCTAGAGTGTAAGGTGATTAAACTCCTAACCGCGCACTACCACCCGAAATAAAGTCTAAGAATTTTTCCTGTTTTATGTGTGTTTAATGTAAAAACAACTGCAGTTTTTCCAAAACAGCTCTAATTTTTTACAAATGTATTCTAAATGTATTTTAAGGTCTTTCACTATGGCATCGAGGATTTTTTGCACTTTGTGGGGACGTAAACCGCTTTCTAGACACCAAATCTCAAAAACATGTAATCGAGATAATTCGCATTGATAAGTTGTGCCTAGAAAATGAATAAATTAAAAACTAAAAAATCAAAAAAAGAAAACACAAAACATAAAACAAAAAACATAAAGCTGGTAATGTAAGGTTAACCCAGGCGGCGTTCAGGGCCCTTCATCTATGGTGTAGGGGGGCACTACCCACTGACCCCCCATGATCCCCATCACTACCTCCGTGAGCCGCCGCCCCTCCTGGCAACGCCGTTGTCCGTCACGCAAATACAAAATTGAGAAAAAAACATGCATTACGTTACAAATAAGTACACGCGGATGAGCGGATGGTAGCAAGAACACTTTACATTTTTAAAATCTTAAAGTATAAAGAAACAATATGTCATAAAGGATTGTGAGGGCTGAGAAGGGCGACACACTAAAAACTTTAACTAAACATTTGACACTCGAACCAAAAACAAACACAAGAATATACTAATCTAAAACAACGATTTACACAAAATTAAACACGAACTTTCTTTAAGTTGAATTGTAGAAGTTAAGTCAATAATATCCATTTTACACAACTTGACTTAATATAGCTTTTATGCAAAAATTTAATTTAAGAAAATTAGCATGTGGCAGCGAGCGGCGTGCACTGTACAAGACAGATGGAGAAAAGGTCACACTTTCGATGGTATTTTAAGAAAGCACCGTTATAATCAAAGCAAAATAAGTATGCCACTGTGAAGCTTGACCAATAAGCTGTTAATTAAGGCAGTTACGGTTTGAAAATTTTAACATTCATTTTTGGATTTTTGGCCTTTGGTAGCAACCACTGTGCGATGTAGCCATATCTGTTTGTCTGTCCGTGCGTCTGTATGAACGCGTCAACCTCAGAGCACAGATCAATATGAAGGACAACACACAAAATAAAAGGAATAGTCATAGCACTAGACTACAGTAATGTTTTTGAGTTACTAAAAATTTAAATACCAATACAGTTAGAATTATTTCGTATTTAAGAATTTAACTACCACTACAAAAATAATAATAAGAAAATATAAAAACTGAATTATTAGTAATTTATAATAATTGATAGTAAACAAGCTTAATGCCTAGCTTTATTATGTAAGTGAATTTTAAGCTGAACGATGATTTGTGCCGAAAATACAAATTTGAACACTCTGTTAATGAATAAAAATGCCCAAAATTTATTTATCTATGTTAACTCAGCTTTTGAGGAAAACGAACAGTTTTGAGCTTTGCCCAGCCAGCCTCAAAAAGGTAGAAAGCTTTTCTTCTATCTGGGGTAACAACGCACCTTTGGGAAATTCTCTCATTTCATTAATACGCGTACACTTACAGTTTCTTCTTTTTTTTTTTGGAAGCTTGAAATGACCTAGCGTAATTTGTTAAGGTTGAGCTGGTACTATAAAACTGTGTTAGGGGGAAGACGGCAGAACTTTTCGCTTTAAACGATTTAAAAATGACTTTTTCTTTTTTTCTCGTTTCAAATTTGCGAGCAGGCAATTTTCTGTAAGCTAGCTATTCTTATTCGTCGCGGTATTCAATTTATAGTTCGGGTTAATATAAATTGTAAAATACGGTCTGAGGTATGTCCAAGATTGAGATGTTTATTTGAAAGCATAGAACAGGGGTAGGGTTGCCAAAGTCCTATATACTGACTTCACATTTATTTTGGCAATGCATGCTGGCAATGACTGCACACACACACACGCACAGAAAACAGTGGTATTCAAATCACAAAATGTAGCTCATGTAGAGTTTCGCGTGAGGACTACACTCTATAACGATACGATAGAAGAAGCATTGCCAGATAATAATCTGCAAATTGTGCCAACTCCTTTGTAATGATAAATTCAAAGTTAGTTTTGGAGCTTATCCGGCCATTTCATTTTTACAACCATTAAAAGGAATTAGGAAATCCAAACAAGGAAAATATTTAGAGTACAAAAATAAGGAAAAATCTAGTTCATTAATCTTAGAAAAACGTAACTTTTACTTTCACATTTACAAAAAAAATTGTATTTCATTGTGCAAGTCTGTTTCAATTGTAAGCGTCGTAATTTGTAAATATATAAGCAACAAGGAAGTACATAATAAAAACACATAAAGGGATTTTGTTACACATTCGATAAAACACGAAATGAAATCTCCTATTACATGTGTGAACGATATCCTTTATCCATTTGCCGAGGTCGACTGATAATAAATACGACGAGGAAAAAAGAGACCAAGTCGTATTTTCAAATGCCGGTTCCAGCGATTATAATAACCGTCTTATGTATCTACTAAAGTTCTATGACTAATAAAAACAACCCGTGAAAGGATGAATGACCGTCTAATGTCTTTACTTGAGTTGTAATACGAAGAAACCAAACAAGATTTTGTTGGATTTTTAGACAAGGTGCCCCAAAATATTTATGTGTGGACAATTCACTTACAATACATACATACTTAATAAATGGTACGACAAAATGAAATGTTTTTGCTGGTGCCTTTTTAGAGTGTTCAGAAACATTCCAACAAACCAAAATATTTTGCCGCATAAGGAAAAGTGCAAAATCCGTAATACAAAATATTTAAAAAAATGGCGCGAAACTGTCTCTCTCTCTGTATGTAAGCGACTCGAGTTTGCTTCAGATTTGGCAAATTCCTCCGTCTCCTAACTGCGAAAAACTGTCAGAGATATTATTATAAAGTTTAAACCTAGTGAAAATATATATATTAAGTTATCTATTCTGTATACCATAATAAGATCAGAGCAAAAACACCGAAGATATGCCGCCCAATTTGTTGAATATTAACTTAGGAAATAAAAGTCATAGGAATCATTTTACTTAGTAAATGGTATTATGCTGTCGGGGCACTCGACTGCAGCTCTTGTACTTGTTTTTATTATATTCTAGCTTCATTGGTCTTCCTTATCAGAAAAAATGTAATATTATGGATCCTAAAATGTAGTTGTTAACATCATAATTGTCGTATTGCAGTGCCATGATTGCATATGAGGAATGTGTGTATAATTTTACATGGGGGATAGATATTTCCTTTTTGAACCAAACCTGATTGTCTTTTCGTTTATTTTATTAAATAAATTTGGACATGAAATGTTTCACGAGACTTCAAACTTTTCTAATGGAATCTAAGGCCACCTATTCAAAAGTTAACCAAAAACACATCCTAGGCTGGGACATTAGGATTGTTAATTAAAAATCTGAACAAAGTCAATTTGAAAGTTATTAATTTTGACAAACAAAATGCTTATTCCTTGGCATCTTTGCGGAAGCATTGCCCGTCCATTGCATACATACTCGCATACGCAGATTAAACACAAGTACCCATGTATTGTTATGTGCCAGCTTGATGCAATTTCGATTTGCCCCAATTGAAGGCATTTAGAATGTCCTGCTGACACATTTTATCTAAGCTGCACAGCTACAAAGCTTGCAAAGCTTTGATAGCCGCCCAGCCTGGCGAGCTTTTCCCCTGCCACTTCCAATTGATGCTGTGCGAGAGTGCTGGATTGTCCTGACGGAATTGTTTGTATGTTTGCATGTATCTGCTCTGGCACCTGCAATTCTCTCCCGCTTGGTGTCCGACACTCGCTCTCGCGTTCTAAATGGCTGTGTGTAAAACTTGTGTGTGTAGAGAAAAGCTTTCGTTTTCATCTCAATCCAATGCTCAGGTTCCTGGGCAACATAATTTTTATTCGGCAGCATACAAACAGTTTTCTTAAGTTTTTCTATTAATCCAAAAGAAAAGTAGCATAAATTCGAGCGTTTTCGCTCGACTAAATAATTTTAGGGAATAAATTAATTTCAAATAATACAAAATTTAATAAAATCAAGATGATTCACGAGTTCTTATTGAGCACAATTAAATAAAACCGAAACTTAATAATCGACGAAAATCCAACAATAACCAAATACACACATAGATGAAAGTGCGTTCAATTATAAAGTCTGTGCCCACAGAGAAAATATAATCAGAGGGTGGAGGAATCTGTTTTTCCTGTGCATTCGTGCCACTTTAACGTTTATTTGCATTGAAAAGTGTCAAGAACACTTAAAGTATTTCGTAACGGTCCGCCAAAATGCCAGCAGAGCCTCACATTTGCTGGTTGGGAAAAGAAAAAAAACAAATGCATAATGATGACGAGTTAAAAATCCTTGACCTAAATTTATTTGCTGCATATTCATTTTTATGACAGCTTCGCTGAACATCCATGAATAATTCAATTTACAATCAAGAGCATCGCCAGAATTCCAGCGTGTCACCTGGGCAGGAAAATCGTCCTTTAATTTGCAACATCAGTTGTGTCCGTTTGTCTGTCTTTGCTCCTGATTTCCCATACCTTATGTAAATGTGAGTGTACATATATATAAAGTGGCGATGTAGGGAGTATATACCATTTTTAAAAAGACGTCTCATCCAGCCACCGACCGACAGGACCACGCCTTTGATTATATAACACGCACAGTGACTCTAAGTTTTTACTTATTTCAATCCTACTCTCATGACGCTTCAAAGTGTTAGCTAATTTTAAGTGATAAAAGTGCAGTCTAGAAAAAAATTTTAGATTCAAATTTAACGTTAACATGGAGAGTAACAGTGCCAAAGATGATTCGGATGATATGGAGATAATTCCATCCGAGCACAATGGAACACTGCACGACAAAAAAAATGAAGGTATGCAAAGGTATAAAAGAGATACGTACGAGCAATATGGGTACATACATTCAGAAATCAAGACGAGATAAACAAGCGCTGGGTCGATACAGCGGCATATGTACATGCACATACAATTTGAGCCTATTGCATAATACATAAGTATTTGGTATATAATGTAATGCATGTACATTTTCTCACATCATGGAAGCAGTTATCCTCCTTTATCCGAATTTGCAATGGGCTTACAGAGACATGTGCAGGTGTATTGTTTCAGGGTGCACTGAACTCGAGGATTCGGTTCAATTCCTATATCGTAAATCACCGTTCTAATATCAGAGCTCACTTTCTCATGGTAGGGATGGATCACCATTCGTCTTCCAAGTTATCTTATCTATTAAAAAAAAATAGTTGTGAATCTTTTATCATGTAAATGGCATTTAATCCAGGAAACCAATTGTTTTAAGGTCCTTCTTCTTTGATGTAGTAGGACTTTTTTAAAAACATGTTGTAAAACATGGGGCGATTCATTAAGCCTGTCGACAAAACAATTAGGTTAACCTGAACCTGAACCTGCCCCGAGCCAAAATGTTCGGTTCAATAAGAAGTATCGACAACTAATAATCTCACCTATTGACCACCCAATTTGTAAAACCTTTGCAAATAATTTCGCCTACGAGAGTTCCTCAAAACTAAGTAAAACTAAGTTAGTTTGCTTGAATGATCACAAACTCCAGTCAAACATTCCAAAGCATTTTAGCGAATATTTCGCGAATTTTTTTTTATTTGTTTGCAAAATTCCATTCTTCACTACGATTGTTAATATTTATAGAGTCATAGCAGGTACCTGGCGTGCTTTGCCTTTACAATTTGAAACACAAAAAGAAGAAAAAAAGTCATCTATCAAATCCTCTTCTAGCGAAATTCGCAATTTTTCGATCATCACCATCCGACTATTTCCCGTCTTCATAATAATCAAAAATTATTATAAAATTTGTCTAATTTGGCGATTTTTTGGTCTGTTTGATCAACACATGTCTTCTTAAATTTTTGCAAATTTCTAATATTTTTAAACCGATTGGTTTAATCTTTATGATAATCTGAACTCATTACACAAATTTGTAAATTTTGCGATTTTTGTGACAGATTCATATGACAATATTTATAATAATTTTAGGAAGTGTCTGCATTGCCATTTCCAATCTTTGCAATATTTTGGGCTGTTCAATCTTTCGTCAATACTATTAATACAATGTTAGGTCCTATAAATATTTTGGAAATTTGCCAATATGTTTGATTCTCTTTTTCCGTTGGACCGTCCTATGTAAACCTGTCTATGGAAACTTTATAATAATCTTAGATCTAATGAATCATGTGACAAATTTGAAAATTTTATAAAATTTTAGTATAATATATACGGCCCTGTTCTGAGTTCTGAGTCGGTTTTTGTGTAAACGTTATTTGTTCTTATTCTTGAAAACTCACCTATAACGAAGCCAATTAGAAAGAAAAATATTTTAAAAATTTATAGAAAATTAGTTAAATAAGCTAAAAAAATTGTTAGTCCTAAGTCAATACACACTTATATCTCATAACCTGTCAATGTGACTGGTGCATTAAATATAAGTGGAACTTGTAGCACTAAATCGAAAATTAACAAATCGATATAAAAGGTGTAAGTAATCATGCCTGTTCTCAATTCTAACTTCTGTATTCGTATAAGCGTTTGTACTTTGAACTCCATGTTAATAAGATTGTATGAAAGTGACACTTATACCTACGGTTACTAGTTCCGCTTTCAGTAAAAGCGGAATTGCTCAAGCAGTTGAAACCGACAGCTCACTGCCAAGTGAATTCAATTCGTAAAAAAATGAAGCCTTGATCTAGTAATCACAGAATTTCTTTACACTTTCCATTCGAATTTGTAAGAGTAAAATGGCCAATTCAAATGTTTATATGAAAACCGAAATGGCTTACGCAATGTGACAGAATACGGAAGATTGTTTTGTCTGCTATCACTAAAAAGCAAAAGTCTGCGGAATGCGTTCGAGTTTTTAAATACAACTAGCTATGATCTGCAATGATGTAACTATATATTTATAGCTAATTAGCTGAAATATAAATGTTGGTTTTTAATATTTGACTCATTATAATACGCACCGGGACAAGCCTTTCTCTAATGACGTACTTCTAATGTTTTTTTTTTTTAAATTTAAATATGTATTTATGTTTGAAAGCCGCTATACTGCGGCTTGGTGGATGGGTGTTATCTGGTGCTTATTGAAAATTGCGACCTCATCCGTCCAGTTTTTAAATGGCTCTTTAACCAGCTTTTTACACTCTTGGAGAGGGTATATTAAAATTGTCCGTATGTTTGTAACGCACAGAAGGAAGCATCTCGACCACATAAAGTATATATATTCTTGATCAGCATGACGAGCTGAGTTGATATAGCCATGCCCGTCTGTCCGTCTGTTTCTATGCTATCTCCTCCGTCAGTTTTAAAGCTTTCTTAACCATACTTTGCACGAAGTCTTTTGGTACAAATACGCTGCACATTTGTCGGAACCGGCCGGATCGGATGACAATAGCATATAGCTGCCATAGGAACGATCGGTGGAAAAGTAGTTTTAGCGAGAAAAACTTTTTTGTTTGCAATGCTATCGCTCCCAAACCTGGCATTTACAAGTTTCCAATAATTTCAATAAGATTTGTCGAAATCGGACAACTATATAGTATAGCTGCCATTCAAAAGTTATTTCTGAAAAAAGGCTTAGTAAGAAAAACTTTTTTGTTTTCAATGCTATCGCATCCAAACTTGTTATTGATCAATCTTACATGGTACCACATAATTCTGCCAAGTTTGAGTCAAATCGGATGACAATGGCATGTAGCTGCTATAGGAACGAAAGTGCGAAGAGAAAACTTTTTTTTTGAACACTTTACACTTTTCAGCTATGAATATATTGTGTAGATGCCGTATAACAAACTGGCAGGCATAAATCATGCTCCAAGTGTATATAAACTTGGGTCGAGCCGAAGTTAGCTTCCCTCTATTTTTATGCATTGCTGAATTCCCAAGAAAGTCGATTTTTTACTTCAATATAAAATAGGATTCGATACGCTGAATTGCGGACGCCATACTTTTTTCCATCTACATATTTATGTTGTTTTTGTTAAAATGCGAAGGAAAAACTTGCAGTTAATTGCAATCACATATTTAGATTGTCATGGGTTCTTATGCATTCTTTTTTAACCCTTTGATGCTTCAGAAAGATTTTAGATAGCAAAATTAAAGGCAATCGAAAGGCAGCGAGGTCGTAAAACCGAATATTTCGAAATGGGTTATGAAAAAATGTAAGATTACCTTACATTAGTTCAATATATTTGTCTCGCCTTGAAAACGTGATAAACAGAGTATTTTTAAGCACTTGTAATAATTTGGTCTTGGTGTAAGAGCAGCTTAAGTTATCTGAAAGTTTATTATCTCACGAAAAATTAAGAAATCGATGACAATGTGAAAAATCAGAAGTTTCTAAAGAAAACTAGGTACAAGCGCAGCCATAATAACTCGTGCTTAGGAAGAAACACCTTACAAAAACGGACCGATCGAAGAGTCGGATATTTTTAGAAACGGATTATTTTTAATTGTTATAGACTAAATTATTAAAACTTTCATTTTATTTACAGACTCAGGTGATATCCACAGGGCTGAAGAAAATCAGAAGTCTAATATCGACCCCAACTTATATCTATACGATGATGACTTGGAGACCAGGCCCCATATATCAACATTCATTTCATCAATTGCCAATTATGAAAACACGATACCAGCGGCAACCGATCCCGATGCAAAACCAGCGGCGCCATCGGCTAGAATGGGTAAGTTTACTTATAACAAATTGAACAGTGGTTTAAATGTACCATGTTCTTTTGTATCTTATTGTTTTCTGTAAGCATTTTTCTTTTCGTAACTTGAATTGTTTTCTTTAATTTTTATTTCCTATATGCATTTTGTAAGTTTAAAAGGTGGCACTGTCCAGCTTTGACAAACACGTTACTGAGGGTAAAATTATATCAATTGACAGCCAAAAATGCACTAAGAACTGAACTTTAACTTTTAAAGCGAAAATTCTAAAGAAATGTTTGAAAGGCTGCTGACAGCTTATCGGTGTCTTGCAATGCCGGTTTTTGTTGTTAAGTCGCACTGGAATTCTTAAACGATTTTAATTGCGCAGGCATGCAGAGACGGTTGTTTGTTGATAGCAGAATCAGGCAAAGATCGTTGATGATTTGGTAGAGATACCACTAAAACAGCTGTACGCCTCCTTTGTGGTGTGTTGTGTTCCTGTTTTTAAAGTCATGAGCAATCATAACGAAACCTCGAGCCCGCAAAATCTTGAAGTTTAAAAATAAGTATAGGAGACTTAACTTCTTGTAACAATTTATTTTCGCGTTAAGCGATACACAATTTGTGATGAACTTATTTGTAACTAATAAATGGCGGTGTTCAGCAGAACAAATTACTCCCCGATCATATATAATTTTGCAATTATCTTTATACTGAACACGAGTGGTGCGGCTTTATAGTAGCCAACTTGAATTGTCATGATACAGGAGCATGTATCGAAGAAATAGTACGCTACTTACTTAGCAGAAACTATTTGATTCATAATTTTTTCTGATACCTGCTCAGGGATCAATTATTTTGCTGGACACGCCCAATGACTCCTTTTCTGAGGCTTTGTAGGTACGAACGAATCAATTGTTTCTTTGCCATATGATGATTAAAAGTATACCAAATGATATGTTAAAAGATGATACCTCTAAGAACAATTTTTAATATTTTTTTATTTTATTTTTTTGTTTTACAAAAACTAGTTCGCTAATCGATCGTTCCAGGGAAAGTTTATCCTCTAGTCATTCGATCTGACAATATCGTTTAATTCTTGTTTGAGCGTTCTATAAGCGTTCTCTGCTATATCTGTTTTATCTTCATATTACAATAATCTCACCAGACACAACACACTAATGCCAAAGATTTATCCACTTGAAAATGCAATGCAGTGTTAGCTTTTTGGCGTTTAAAAATTAAATTTAGTTCGTATTCGAGCAAAAAATCATTTTTTTCGAAATATGTTTGATCGTTGTATTCGAACTCGGGCGTTTTCAGCGTCAACTTGGTTATGAATTAATCTGTATCCGAAACTCATCCACTTAAGTTCCAATATTTTTTAATTTTGTTGACATCGAGGGCTAGCGCGCGGCTACTAAATAAAGATCGATCGCTACCAAACTTTTTATTGTATTTATTGGGACCAGTAAATCTTTTAAAATATTAAAAAACAAATTAATATACGGGCCAGTCTTATACGTATTTAAAAATCGTTTACATTAAAAAATATTTTTGAAATCGATTTTCGAGATCACCAATATAAATGGGTCAATTTGGCTGTAAATTTGTGTAACCTACAACAAGAAAACAGGGTTCGTCGCCGTACACCGTAGAAATACAGTTCAGATCCTCATTGAGCAATTTCTTTAATAATAAATACATACTAAATAAGAATAAAAATAACAATAAATAAATAATAAATTTTACGTCAGACAATTTTAATACTTATCGGATAATTGAATAGTTTGTGTTAGCAATAAATCGGTGTATAGCGTTCGGTTTCAGAAAAATTCATGTGAAAATCAGCTTACTGAGATCCCAGAGAATATAACCAATCTTGGCAACAAGACTTCATTTGTCAATTTAGCTGATAAAGTTGGTGTCATAATGTGGCCAAGAAGGTTATCTACCGCTGCTATTGTTAGTTTAAAACTGCTTTCTCCTCAGTAACGGGCATGTAAAGTACGGTCGAACTAAAGCTTTCGGAACGGTGTCTTTGAATAGTTTTTAATGAAATGTTGTGGGCTTATCAGTACGCTTTTGTTCTACCATTAATTTGCTCTTCTCTCGTCTTCAAGGTACCCTAATTGGAGTGTTTTTGCCATGCATTCAGAACATTTTTGGTGTAATATTGTTCATTCGATTAACATGGGTTGTTGGTACGGCCGGTGCTGTTTGTGGATTTTTAATTGTGCTGACCTGCTGCTGTGTGGTGAGAATAACATAATTGTACAGAGCTACTCAGTGGAACTAACAATGTGTGTTTGTATCTAATCCTTTGCACAGACAATGCTTACTGCGATATCGATGTCAGCCATTGCAACAAATGGAGTTGTGCCTGCAGGAGGGAGTTACTTTATGATTTCACGGTAAATGTGTAAATGAAATGTTGAGGAAATATAAAGAAATATCTCGTTACGTATCATGTAATGTGCAGATCACTTGGTCCTGAGTTCGGTGGTGCTGTGGGGATGTTGTTCTATACCGGAACAACTCTCGCTGCGGCTATGTACATCGTGGGTGCTGTTGAAATTGTATTGGTAAGTTGTGCGAATTAAATTCTAAAAAGTGTATCTAAATCAAAAAATTAAATTTCAGACGTACATGGCGCCATGGGCATCGATATTTGGGGATTTCACAAAGGATGCCGATGCAATGTATAATAACTTCAGGGTCTATGGCACAATTTTGCTCATATTTATGGGTGAGTCGATAAGCTGTCGGTTGAACTTTTAGTAACTTAAACAATTCTTTTTCATCAATTTAGGTCTGATTGTGTTTTTGGGTGTCAAATTCGTCAATAAGTTCGCAACGGTTGCACTGGCCTGTGTAATACTTTCAATTATAGCAGTGTATGTGGGAATATTTGACAATATTCATGGCAACGAAAAGTTATAGTAAGTAAAACATCACAATTAACGGCACAAGCAAGATCAAGTTGGATTGCAGCCACCGTATCAGTTCTAAATTAGGAGTTTCCTTTAAAAATTCATTATTTTAATTTATCAATTGACGGTAACCGTTATAACCAGGGACCGAAAATCTTTGCCAACAATGACAGTTTAAAGATAAATTAAGAATAGATTGGATCTATTGAGACCTTGGCGAGGCCATCCAAACTGAAAATATCTGATTTTTAATTATCCCTAAATTCTCTATAAAAAATACTGCATTTCTTGAGCCATGTTTTGCAAAGAACTAGATAATCGAGAAGGACAAGCTAATAATAATAAGAAAACATAATTTTTTGGTCTTGGTGGCCTATTTCTGGGAATCGCCCATATAAAAATTTATTGGAAAAGATATCGACAACATCTTCATATGTTCGTCGTCACTCTACTCGTTGATTCTGCCGAGAGATAATGTTTGCAAAAAAGTATTGTCCGCAACATAATGATTGGACTTTGATTGATCCTTATTTTTGTACCGTTAGTACTTGTGTGCTATAGCTCGGTTTATTTATTTAGAGTAGACAAAAAAGTGCTGTCAACAAAAATGCAAATACGTTATAAAAAAAACTTATGAGCTAAGGAAGCCTATCAAAGAGATTCTAATATTAAATGGTAACTTTATGTTAATGTTAACCTTAAACAAGTGAGAAAGTCGGTCAAGCCCGACTATAACATACTCTGTACCTGGAGTAGAAGCTGAATGCAATGCTGGTGCTGCGCTCATCTCAAAGTCTCTCTCTCTTTTTCTCTCTCTCTCACCCTTTCTCTCTCGCTCTCTCTTTCTAAGATTGAAGTACTTTTTTGCTCATAACTGGAGAACCGCTGATCCGATCTTTATCATTTCTTCGGCAAATCGATACATTTTGCTAATTACTAACTATCTCTAGAAGGTACGAAACGTCTATCTTCAAAACTGTAGGAGATATAACGTTTTTTCCGAATTGCGGGGGCGGGAGGGGGCGTGGCAATAATTGAAAATAAACTTGATCTGCCTGCAGCTATAAGAAACATTTGTCCCATACATGTCAAACCTCTATCTCTTACCATCTCCGAGATCTGTTTGTTCATACGGACGGACGGACAGACGGACAGACGGACATGGCTATATCGACTCGGCTGTTGATGCTGATCAAGAATATATATACTTTATATAGTCGGAAATGATTCCTTCTCCCTGTTACATACTTTTGCACAAACTTAATATACTCTATGTACCTTCGGTACATAGTATAAAAAAACGAGAGCGCAAGTTAAAGTCGGCTCTAACCGACTTCGATATACCCGTTACTCATGAAAAAACATGTTTAAAAGTGTTCCTGCGTTCCTTAAGGTGAACATCCGAAAAGTATGCAACACTTTTTTAACTTTTTCCCATTTTTGCTCATAACTTCAGAACCGCTCCTCCGATCCTTATCATTTCTTCGGCAAATTTATTCGTTTTGCTAATTACTAACTATCTCTCGAAGGTACGAATCTATCTTTAAAACTGTAGGAGATATAACGTTTTTTCCAAATTTCGGGGGCGGGAAGGGGCGTGGCCAAAATTTGAAATAAACTTGATCTGCGTGCAAATAAAAGAAGCAGTTGTCCCATACATGTCAAACCTCTATCTCTTACCATCTCTGAGATCTAGGTGTTCATACAGACGGACGGACGGACGGACAGACAGACATGTTTATATCGACTCGGCTGTTGGTGCTGATCAAGAATATATATACTTTATATGGTCGGAAATGATTCCTTCTGCCTGTTACATACATTTGCACGACTTTAGTATACCCTTTTTACTCTACGAGTAACGGGTATAAAAACAAAGCTTATAACTTAAAATTAAATTTAAATACAAATAGCAGAAATGTCTTTGACCCGGTAGCGGAAGATTTTTTAGCCAGTCCCGCAAGCGTTGCTCCTACTCACAGCCAGGAGTGGTCAGAGATTTCCTTGGAGATAATTGTAGAGAAAAGTTTTTAGAGAGAAGAGAGAGAGATCTGTTGAAGGCAGGTGGTAGAGATCTTTGTTGTTTTGACTTAGGACGCGAAAACGATTGTGTTGGGCATAATCGGTGGTGCATCTAGGCAAGATTAAAGGTTAATAGTTTCTAGTTAATCTCGAAGGAACGGATAAGTTAAGGCGACCTCAAAGTTCAGTAGAGTCTAGATCAGCAATAATACAAGTTTACAAAAAATAACAACTTTTGCAAATAAAGAAGTTAGCAATCATTCCTTATGTGTTTAACTTTAAAAAGCGCGATGATATCGAAAAACTGAAAATATGTCAAATAAATTGTATAAAAAAATAACCACATTTTCCATGCTCAACTCAAAAAATTTCTATCTTATGAGAGAAATCAAATCTTCGTTCTTGGTTTTTTGGAACGTTATTCAATGCAGCTTACATTAAAACAATTTTGTTTGGAATTAGAAACTTAATATTGCCACAGGACAATAAGAGTGTGAGGGAGTACGAAGGCAGACGAAGGTTATGTTCACAATTTAAGCCACATATGGCTAAAAGTAAGAATTGCAACTGAACTAATTCAGTACCGTATGTAAACTTTTTATACTGCGGACACCAGACGGACGAGCAGTATTCAAGTACAGGATGGACTAAAGCAGTGTATAATAGCTTTGTGGTGTATGGATCATTAAATTCTTTCGACCAACGTTTAATGAATCCGAGTACACCATTTGCTCTATTAACAATAGAGGAGATGTGAGGATTGAAACTCAATTTGGGGTCAAAAAGAACTCCAAGATCAACGACTGTAGATATTCGTTCAAAGGTTCATTGCCAATCGAATAGGTAGCCAGCGAAGGCTTGCAACGATGGAAAGTCATGAACATGCACTTGGAGCAATTAAGGTGTAATTGATTAATCAGACACCAGAACTTGCAATTTGATGGAATGCATCGAGTCGTTGAAAGATAAAATAAGCTTTACATCATCGGCGTACATAAGTATTCAAAAAAAAAAGATAGTGTGGAAAGATCATTAATGAAAAGAGTAAAAAGGAAAGACCCGAGGAGGCTACCTTGGGACACACCAGAAGTGACGAAGACAGGTTTTGGAGCATTAAGTTCTATCTTTTAAATAGGACAAAATCCAAAGCAGAAAAAAGAAGGAAATCCTAAACGATCAAGTTTAAAGAGCTGAAGACCGTGGTTCACAGAATCAAATGCTTTACTGAAGTTGGTGTAGATGTCATCAATTTGAATTTTTAAAAGGAATCCATCGATATCCATAGAGGTAAACTCAAGCAAATTGGTCGTAGTTGACCAACGGTTTGTAAATCCTTGCTGGAAAGGTGTTAAATTGATTAACAATAGTGCTGTAAGGACGAGGTTATAATCTGTTGAAATAACTTTGGAATAGCCTATAGCTTAGCTATACCCATATAATTGGATTTTTCACTCTTTTTATGAAGAGGAATAATATAAGATTCTTTCCAAAGATTTGGAAATACAGTAGATTCTAGCGATAGATAAAACAGCTTAAGCAATGGGTTGCATGAAGAAACGCAACACTCTTTAAGTACACACAACTAGGAATGTTGTCAGGTCCAGGGGAGTATGATGATTTTAGTGATTGGAAAAAGTCCGCGAATAGGTCAACGGCAGTGGAATCACCGTTAGCCTTATGGTCGCCCTGAAAAAAAAGGTAAAAAAGACGATCAACGTTTTGAGTTGAGAAAGCTACAGGATTGTTTAGGGTCCTCCGAAAATTGAATTTTGCATCGGGCAAAATATTTCTTATAGTACTCAGAATTGAAAAGTGTAGTGTTTGATTTTGCAATTGAGTATTTAGAAAAGTCAGCGGCGGAGCCAGTTCGTTCGGCCAGCGAGAGCGAGGCCAAAAAGTGAGAGTGAAATAGTGTGCAAAATCAAAGCTCCGTGAATTTGCTTCGACCTAATCGCTTCGAACTCTGTCGAGCGAATGACGCTTTCTTGCTCTTACGGTGTCAGCTTCGGCAGCGTTCTGGTCATGTACGTGTGAATAGCGAAATGTTTTTGCCCCCGGGATGGAACCAGTGGCCATCGCTGATCTAGACTTAGCATTTTTCAAATTAGAAAGTCTAGGACAAAACCAAGGAGGATTAATTGACGCGGGACAAGCAACACTATTAGGAATACAATATCTAAGATAGAATTAATGGATTCGTAGAAAAAGGTAAAAGGAGCAACGTCTAAAACAGCGGCAAATCAGTCAGTTGCATAAAACAACGACGAGAAATTATAGAAGTTATAAAGGTAGGTCCAAAGATTTCAAGCTTAGGATGGTAAATATCTTCGGGCAGTGATAGAGGGGCAAACCTTGAGATAGCCACATTCGCACTATCAGAGACAAAAACGAGATATAACAATTTGTTGATTTTGTTAACATCCATCGAATTGTCTTAAAGTTTACTAATTTGTAATTCCAGTTAACAGCTCCTGTATTATTTCCTGTTTCCGATAATGTACTGCGCGTTACGCAGTCCACTGATGGTAGTCATCTACTTAATCAACGAACAGAACACTTGCCTGCTTCCAAATCAGTTTAGAACTTGTATAATATCTTTAATATGTTACAACAATGATAAGTAGTAAGGTAATCGGGTTTCTTCGATACGGGTACGATTAATTTCGGCTACAAGTATTGAGCCTTTTACATCGATTAATGTTTATAGTCACGGTTGTATTCTCTGAGCACAGCAAAGCATCCATTAATAATCAGAAGATTGATTCAATGTTCAAAGAATACTATAAATATCAATCTATCTATTAATGTTTATAATTCGTTAATGTTCTAATTAATGCATTGCAGCATGTGTGTTCTTGGAAGACGACTCCTCAAGGATATCCCGCTCGAAAATTGCACAAAAGATAACCAATTCATGCGCGATATTTATTGCCCAGACAACGTATGCAACAAATACTATCTAGGTAACGATGCGGAATCATGGTATATGCATTGCAATTGGTTTTTATTTCTGTGCTTGTTCATTGCAGATAATAATGTGTCTACAGTAAAGGGTATTAAGGGTATTGCCAGTGGCGTTTTCTACGACAACATCTGGCCTTCGTTTTTGGAGAAGGGACAATTTATATCCTACGGCCGCAATTCAGTTGACATTGAGAATATCGGAGGCGATTCATATAATCAAATTATGGCCGATATAACTACGACGTTCACATTGCTTATCGGAATATTTTTCCCATCGGTCACAGGTATGCAAAACCAGCCGAAAATGTACTTTCGCAAGGAACTGAGCCAATTTGATATTGTCCCAATTAGGCATCATGGCTGGGTCCAATAGATCCGGAGATCTTGCTGACGCCCAAAAGAGTATTCCCATAGGAACAATATGTGCCATTCTAACAACCAGCACTGTCTACTTGTCGAGTGTCATCTTTTTCGCTGCCACAGTCGACAACCTACTTTTAAGAGACAAGTGAGTATCCGATATAGGTGTCCTTCAATCCACCATTAATATCTTTTCCTTCCCTCAGGTTTGGACAGTCGATTGGAGGCAAATTGGTTGTGGCAAATATTGCGTGGCCCAACCAGTGGGTGATATTAATTGGCTCTTTCCTGTCCACATTGGGCGCTGGACTTCAAAGTTTAACTGGTGCACCTAGACTACTGCAGGCAATCGCTAGGGATGAAATTATTCCGTTCCTGGCTCCGTTTGCCAAGTCGTCTAATCGTGGAGAACCAACACGGGCCTTACTTCTGACCATTGTGATTTGCCAATGCGGAATCCTATTGGGTATGTTGTTGGACTATGCTTATTCAATAATTCCCCATGTAAAATAAAAATATATTTTTTTTAGGTAATGTCGATCTGCTAGCACCTCTGCTGTCGATGTTTTTCCTTATGTGCTACGGCTTTGTGAATTTGGCCTGTGCCGTGCAAACGCTGCTAAGAACGCCGAATTGGAGACCACGCTTCAAGTTCTATCACTGGAGTTTATCTTTGATCGGGCTGACCCTGTGCATATCAGTCATGATCATGACTTCATGGTATTTCGCACTTATTGCCATGGGGATGGCCATTATCATCTACAAATACATAGAATACCGAGGGTAAGTTCTCCAGTTTACTCTTAGACTGGAAGTCCTATCTGACTGCTACGAATAGACAAATAACATTTTTCGCCTTCTTCGAAATTTCGGACAACAAGTAAACAAAGTATTTAAACTATATCGATGTAAAAAGCTACTGGGTTCGAAGAATTCTCGAAGGCGACTTTAACTAACTAGATTGTGCATTGGCGTAGCTAGATAGGGATGTCGATGATGGGCCGGCAGGAATTTAAAGCCCTCTTCCCTCCTTATAAAGGGTCTGCATTTCTTGAAACTTTTTGCATGTTGACAAGCTGGTTTGGTTAAGTCATGCCTATTGCCGGTTTCTTAGTTTCTGTGCTTTCTCTTCCTTTGTTTCTCTAAGCTTTCTAAACGAAAGTCTTCTAGAGAATTCATTATTCGGCACAGAAAAATCTAGCTTAAACTAGAAAACTTTACACTTTTTATGGATTTCCTTCTTAATTTTGTCGTAACCTTCAATTGCAGCGCCGAGAAGGAATGGGGCGATGGCATTCGTGGAATGGCGCTTACAGCGGCGAGATACTCTCTTATGCGCCTTGAGGAAGGCCCACCGCATACGAAAAATTGGCGTCCACAAATATTGGTGCTCTCCAAACTCAATGACAACCTTCTGCCAAAGTATAGGAAAATATTCTCCTTTGCTACTCAGCTAAAAGCTGGCAAAGGATTAACAATTTGTGTGTCTGTGATAAAGGGCGACCACACAAAGATTGCAAATAAGGCCGTTGATGCTAAGACTACGCTGCGGAAATACATGACAGATGAAAAGGTTAAGGGATTTTGTGATGTCTTGGTTGCACAGGAGATTGCGGAAGGTCTGAGTTCCGTGTAAGTGTACTTGCGCAATGAAATCTGCGCAGAGGCAATACGTTGACGCCGCTCTGTTCTCTTCTTTGACAGCATCCAAACGATTGGCCTGGGAGGAATGAAGCCCAACACCGTAATAATTGGCTGGCCCTACAGCTGGAGGCAAGAGGGTCGCAACAGCTGGAAGACATTCATCCAAACAGTGCGGACAGTAGCTGCCTGTCACATGGCCTTGATGGTGCCAAAGGGTATTAACTTCTATCCAGAATCAAACCACAAAGTAGGAGAGAAGATGCACAAAGTCTTGTCGTCACATATATATTTATTGTGTGTTTAAGCAGATTGGTGGTAACATTGATATCTGGTGGATCGTTCATGATGGAGGCCTACTGATGCTGTTGCCGTTCTTGCTGAAGCAACATCGCACCTGGCGCAACTGCAAGTTGCGCATTTTCACAGTTGCTCAAATCGAGGACAACTCGATTCAAATGAAGAAAGATTTGAAGACATTCCTGTACCATCTTCGAATTGAAGCAGATGTTGAGGTGGTTGAAATGGTACGCATTCTCTGCCCTTGGGGGTTCGACTTACAAAAATCGTAATACTTTCACTTGATTGACTCTTATAGAATAACAGCGACATCTCTGCCTACACCTATGAGCGAACGCTCATGATGGAACAGCGCAATCAAATGCTAAGAGCATTAGGTTTAAACAAGAAAGAAAACTCCAAAGTGGTAAGTGCGGCAATTGGCCGAATATATCCATCCGACTCTGTTTCATTAAACACACAAGATCATCTGCGCTCAGTTTTTTAAGTGCAAACCCTCATCTCCAAGTACATCATCGCAGAAAAGAAACCAACTTCATACTGCACTTTACGATTTTAATTTCGTTTAATTGCTAGTCACCTTTTAATACTTTCATGTCTATTTGTATTGATATCAACGATAAATTAAAACCGATCTGGCGTTTATTTTCCATACATTCACATATCTTCATATAAGTATTGAGATCGAAATTAAAATCTAACACTTTGTATATTTGAAAATCAAAAGGTTCAAACTATAATGGATTTTAAGGAAACACCCAGTGATAATAAATTGTCTTTGGTAAAGAATAAATATATTGCAGAATGCAGAATATAAATATATATACACATACAAATCCCCAGATCATAAATATTTGTAATCAAATTTTCATAGCCTCATGACTACATTTATATGGATCATCAGTTCATTCGCATCAAAGAGCATGCGTATACAAATATCTATATACTATGGATGGGTGCGGTATTTGTGAACATAACACGATTTAAATCTGTTCCGAAAGTTCCTGATAGCAAGAAACATTTAAAGGGAAATTCCGGAGTGGAAGCATTGTCCGTTGATTCAGTACCGCACTCATCGCCTTTACGATATGTACAAATCTTTCATCATACATTTCCATTTGTGTTGTACATCTGTGTGTGTATGTAAATGTGTATGTCACTTGGCTTTACCCAATTAATTTACTTTCAAATCTTCAATTTATATTTTGTAATTTTGGTCGAGTTAGGGCAATTTTCTCAAGGTACAAGAAGTGGGTCGAAAATGATTGAAAAAGAATAATAAAAACATGTGAGCCCGACTGTAAAATACTCTGTACGTGCAGTTTTTAGTTAATGCTCGGCAGTTCGGTGAAAAATGCTGATCATTAAATATGTATGTACATTAGAGCGGTCCCCATGTATATGAAATTTTTAAGGTCATGCTCTCACCCCCCTATTTGATACTTTTTCATGTATAGTTAGCGTAAATAAAAACAAAAGATAAAAAAGTCGAGTTTTAAAGGGCGCGAATGGCTTCTAAAGTTTTTGTAAATAACTTATATGCAGTGTTGCCTATTATCATATATTTATTCATTTATAAATAGTCGGCAATGATTTTGTTTGAATTTCAAATAATGACAGCAAGTAAAATGAACTAACAACTTCGTTTGTAAAAATTTGTATTTGGTGAACGTGTCGTATGATTAATATTTTTTAAAACTTTGAGACCCTGTCGCGCCCATTTAAAACTAAAATAAAATTTTTTGATTTTCACAATTATTAATTATACAACAAATATTAGCATTGGGAATGCTGAGACCTCCTTATTTCAATTTTGCCGGTTTGGGGCCGCTCTAATGTACATAATTTGAAAATATTTAAAAAAATGTGCGCTCGAGAGGGAAGTATTGGATGTTCATTCCCATTGCTTCCGAAATTTGTCCACGTTCTTGAAGCTATGAACCACTGAGTCGATTGTATCGATAGTTTTTACAATACTTTGCCAATTGTTGTATTTCAGAAGATTTTTTCTGAGCACCACATTTCATATTTATAACATGTTCCGGTCGTTTGGCCCTAAAGTACAAAGTACCGATAAATGCTTAAACTTTTTTACTAAACTTTTTTGGCGTTGCCGCATGATACGAATAACGCGTGTGGTGTCAAACACATACACTGAAAAACCAAATAGAATTGAAATTGAGAAAGCCATTGGTATTAATATTTCCCTTTTAAGATAACTTGAGTTATGCTGTTATTCCTTTTTGCCACAGTTATAGAGATTCTTTAAATATTGATGTATTTTTCCAAATGTTTCTAAGGCATAGAAGAAATCATCTTAGAAGCAGCTAAAACGCCTCTAAATAATTCTGCTAAGTTTAATCAATATCGAAACTAAACTCTAAGCTAACGACACAAAATAATAATAATATAATGCTTAAGTTTTTGAACTAACTTAATATTAAAAGCAGACGTGTAGACTGGCAGACTTTATCGTCAATTCAGCTTTTACAATTGTAGGCGCACAAACAATAAATAAATCTTGTTCATCTGCTACCACATATATGTCTATTGATAGTGTAAGTTTACAGCCAAAAAGACCCATTTCTACTGAAAATTTTTTTTAGTGTAGTTTGAAATAGTGATCCACAAAATCAATTTCAAACATTTATATATGGCTCCGTTTTTTAAATATTGAATTTTTTTTATTTTTTTGGTAGGTGGTCGTCTCACATTTTAAGCCATATCTCACTTCATAACCGTCAGATCCGTCATGCAAGATATTAATCAAAAGGTAATTGAGCTGCCAGTTATCGCGTGAAACATTGTTTTTACATCGGTTCAATAGTTTGAATACAATAACCAAAAACATTTTAAGAAATTCGATTTTTTGCTCTACAATTCGCATTTTAATTTTTGATCGAATTTCGGGAAATAAAAATCGATTTATTTGGAATGTTCTTGGTTGTTGAATTCAAACTACTAAATCGATTTCAAAACAATGCTCTACGTGATTATTGGCAGCTCAATCACCTTTCGATTTATATCTTACTTGACTCTATCTGACAATAATGAAGTGAGATATGGCTTAAAATGCAAGAGCACCTACCAAAAAAATGAAAATATTTTTGAAATCGATTTTTTAGATCACTATTCCAAACTATAATAAAAAAATATTTCAGTTTAAAAGAGTCATTTAATTTTTTTATTTTTGTAAACTAGTGTTATCTGTATGAGAGTTTTAAGTTCTAACTGACTATTACTAAAAGGACATATTTGGTACTAAAAAGTAAACTATATTAAAATGAGCTATTGTATTATGAGGCTTATACAAAACGAAATCTTTGTCTCGTGGACCACGAGTTCGGTGATCATGGGCGTTCATTGTCTTCCAGATTGTATCCTATTGCAACTTACTCCTATACACTTCTAAGACCATTTTATGACTCTCAGCGACAGTTTTCAAAAAAAGAACACCAAAAAGGCACTGCTTCCCGCTTATTGTGTTTTGTTGGCACAAAGGTGGTAGGCCTTAAATTAACTTTACATTAATTCTTGATTTATATTAATATCGATTTTTAGAGAAAACATAACATGGTCGACCAAAATTTAATAGTAATTTTGCAATCTTTTGTAAGGTTAATTTGATTTTCAGAGTCGTTACCTTAATCATGCCTGTTCCCAATTCCACTTCGGGTTTCGTATAAACGTTTGTACTTTGATCTCTATGTTAATTAGATTGTATAGAAATTAAAACAAATCTACGGTTACTAGATCCGCTTTCAGTAAAAGTTGAAACCGACAGAATACTGCCAAGTGGATTCAATTCGTAGAAAAATGAAGCCTTGATCTAGTAACCACAGAAATTCTTTACACTTTCTATTCAAATTTGTAAGAGTAAAATGGCCAGTTCATTGGTGTATGAGAAACCCGAAGTGGAATTGAGAAGAGACCAGATTTATTCACCTTTTTTAGTACACAATATTTCCTCGGAAACCTGAATATATTCAAAACATATGAAAAAATTCATTAATTATATTAAAAATAGTTCACTTCTGCATTAATATGTACAACTTTTTGCCTGATTACTGAGCATGCCGTTTTCATACATCGCATTTGATATGTTGGTGGACTATTTTGGATGACATTTACATCGCACAAAACTCAAAGAGTTTAATCGATCGAGCACGGAAAGCGGTTACTGATTAAAGTTCGGTTGTAGGAAAATGAGAAGCACATTTTTTTATGACCAACTTATGTGGAATAATCACTGGTCAAGTATGGTTATGGTTAAGGGTCTCTGTTATTTGACATAAGTAAATGATACTTTTCCTGGGTAGCTTGTATATCGAGGTAAGACAGGGGCAACTTTACTGTACCAAAGAGGAGGGCAAAATCCACATTCGCCTGAGACACGAAGCTCGGCATTGTTGGCAGAAGCAGCGCATCGACGAGGTCACTTGAAAAAAAGGAGGATGCCTTGATTAAGCCAATCAGTATCAAAGGGCCAAGCCAAGCTTCTCTCAATCCCTTAGCGTGTGTAAAATGTAAATGCAAATGTTGGCTATACAGCTCCTAAAACGGGGCCAAGCCAAGCTTCTCACGATCTCTTGGCGTGTGTGCTTTAAATTTTTCGCACAAGAGAAAGGGACCTACAGTTTAACGCCGGATCCGAACGGCAAAGTTTGAGAATTTGCTTTTACATGGCTAGTTACTTCACAGCTGGCGCCAATAGCTGGTGAAGGTAACCGTATGTGTTAAAGCTTTTTTCTAAAGAAAGAAAAAAACTTTTATTATTAGATGTTCCGAGGCGGGATCGAACCCACGACCTCCCGCCCAGCAGTCCTGCACACTAACCACTGGGCCACATACGGCCACATTAGCGTGTGTGCTTATCATTTTTGCTTAACGCCGAATCTGAACTGCAAAGTTTGGGCAGCATTTCATGGCTAGTTATTTCACAATAGCTGGTGAAGGTGACCGGATGTGTAAAAGCTATTTAAAAAAAAAAAAACAGAAAAAATAGTCCGGGGAACGATTGAACCCACGCCTCTCGCACTGCAGTCCGTCACACTAACCTCTACGCCACACCCGGCCCCTTCTGGACGAATTTTGATGTCATATATAAAGTGAGGCAAAAAAATTTAACATTTTTGGTGTCCCTGCTCTTTCAACAAGTGCTCTCCTTATACATAGTTTTACTCCTTGCTACGAACGAAGTCAACGAATACCAAAGATAAAGTAACGTAAACCTCTGCCTCTCCATTACCAAAGAAAATTTAATATAGAAACAGAATTTGAAACGCCTCTCTTTTTTGAGTGATATTAACTCTTTAGTGCAGTGGTGCCCAAAATGCCAAAAGCCTATCCCATGGGATAGGAACTCGTAATTACTTCGGCGTCGCAGTCGACACGCGCATAGAGGAGCTGAGTACGGCACTTTCGCGACGCGTCGCGACGTCTACACACAGGCAGCTCGTAGAGCTAATACTGCTCCGTTTTGCATCAACAAATAACTGCTAAATGAGCACGCTCTGGCTCTCTCTTGTGGCTCAACGCACACACGAATCCTAAAATGAGTATATATGTTTTGCCGGCCCCTGGCATAGAGAGATAGAATATGTATGTTCTATAAATAGCACGATAGGCGACTGGATCTCTCACGACGCGTGCTTTCGGCTTTTTCTTCTCTCACGAGGCTTTTGTTCGTTTGCTTCTGGCTCATTTTTGACGTCATCACGTTTACTTCGTGTTGCGCTGCTACACAAGCGCTAAGCTTGAACACTGCTTTAGAAACACAACACTCAAAAAAATTGTGACATAGGAAAACATGGTGGTTAGAGCGAGACGGGCATTGTCAAAAAATAACTCAGCGAGCCAGTTACAGCAAACAGCTGACTAATAATTAAGTGAAAAGTTGTCAATTTTGAATCCATTTCTGGTGTTTCATCGAGTAATAGACTCTCAGTTTTTTAACGTACCTTTTTCGCCAAAATTTAGTAGGTTTAAACTACAGAATGAAGTTTTAGGAGCGAGATATAGCAGAATGCAAATGCCCTGTTATTTGTACGACGGTCTAAACTACGCACAGACCCAATAAATGTTTGATTTGACACTGGAAAAATCCTATCTAAATTATTTGCAATATTATTTCATCACCATCACTTAATCGTTTAAATGTGTGTGGTTTAATTTATAAGACTCATAAACAAGTTGGGTATTTCTAAATCCGTTGGAAGCTCGCTTTTAAAAATACCCAACCATTATGGATGACAGTTGATTTGTGTGTAGTGGTGCTTATAACTATTCCATTTCCCCCGATTGTTAATTGCTAGAACAGTGTGATCTCTTGGCCAACAGTTTTGTCTCATATACTTCACGCTAACATTTCCAGGTTCAAACAATTGTAGACCACCATTATGACGTTACAAAAACAGCGTCGAAGGTTCGCTTTGCCGATCCAACCATAGAAGAAATACAAAATCACGTATGTATTGTAATTACTTTAAAATACTAAACATATCTATTAACATTGTTCATCTAAGTATGTAAATTTGAGTATGGGAGCAAGTCCCACTAATGTGTGCCAGCAAAAACCTTAGATCAAGTAGTCTAGCCCTTCTTCTAACCCCGAATTGAAATACAATTCTAGATTCCAATATCTAGTGCTACTTGCGCCAAAATAAATAAGAAATCGAATGGTCATCGCATGATATTTTTTATTTATCTATTGGTTCATCGAGCTTTTTTAACCTTAACCGTATAAGTTTACATGCTTATTACTTTTTAACACTCAGCGGCACAAAACATTCTTCGATATCGAGCATCTGCTTTGACGGAATTAATAATATTGCATGTGCTTTCTTCACAGGATTCTCATGACGAGAAACGAAACTCAATTGATTCGGATGGTCCCGAAAATACGGATGCACCTGAAAATCTTTCTAATAAAGACGAATCGACAGAAAAAGCCGACGGAAACATGAAATCCAGCGGAAAGCCGTAAGACCCATTTCCCAGTGACTGTGTGTAATGTCTTTAACATTCCATTTACAGGGATGAGTTCAACGTACGTCGCATGCACACAGCAATAAAACTAAATGAAGTAATTGTAGAAAAGTCACAGGACGCCCAGTTGGTCATCATGAACTTACCAGGGCCACCTAGGGATGTGAGAGCGGAGCGAGAAAGCAATTGTAAGAGACTAAAGTGCTTTCGTTGAAATTGCTGAATACATTGGCTTACCCGTTTGGTTCATTTCAGATATGGAATTCCTGGAAGTTTTAACAGAGGGTCTTGAAAAAGTATTAATGGTCCGTGGGGGAGGCCGTGAAGTAATAACAATTTACTCTTAAGAGCATTAATCGCTCAATTTTATAAGAGTTCGCAACACTAGACAAGTTTAAGAATCAATCAAATTTTTAAAAAGAAGGTTATTAATTTGTTATATTCAATCATATGTCCAAATATTTTATTTTTACGTAAATAAAATATCAAAAATTGTAACAATAACAAACCAGCGATGAATGCCTTTGAAATTCTGAATCGAAATTTTATTTTTCTACAGAATATTCTTATTTTCAATCAAATTTGTGTGCTGACTTACATTTTTTTTAAGTCCTGCTTTTAACTTTTTGTGCTTAAAGGAGGCTTAATTTCAATGACTAGTCTGCTGGGCAAGATCTTATCTTATTTAAACTCACGCACTATATGCTACAGCTCCAAAGAAGACACTGTATACCGCTCATAGGCATATTAACTGGTCACTGCCTAGCAGCCGTTCACGCGAAAAAGCTAAGCATCACGACAGCAGACACCTGCTGGAAATGTAAGGAACCTGTAGCTGCCCAGCAATCGCCACGACAAGTTTCAAAGGTCCTAGCCCCTGTCAACCAACTCCATCAACAGACATTACGCCTGCCACTGGAATTGCAACGGCCTAAGTAGGAAAGTGGTGGAGATCACTTAACGGCATCATGTTGGTGGTCATACAGGAGACTAAGCTGACTCCTCAAAACATGCTCACAACTTCCGCCAATTACTCTATCCTACGCCAAAACCGCGAGCGCAACAAAGGAGGAGGACTCGCATTTATCATACAGCACTTTGGAAGTGCAGTACGTAGTTGCGAGGTTGAGATTGTCTATCTTGAATATCTATATCCCTCCAGTGTCAGCTTGCTGAACAGGCTTCAGGCCAAACATTCATCACCTTCTCGAGGGAAAATTAAGGATTATAGTCGGTGACCTAAATTCGCACAGAGATGCGTGATTCTCGGCCCTTGCTTGTGACGCCCGTTGAGACCCCATTAAAGAGCAAATTGACTTGTCGGACTTCTGCACTATCAATAAGGACCACGACACCCGCATCACTGCAAACTGATGCAGCTCTCCTGACCACACTATCTTCAGCCCTGACCTCATCGCCAACACCACCTGGCTTGCTGATGTCGCGCTTGGCTCTCAATCAAGGTCACAAAGGATGGGGAATTCATAACCATTAGAACGAAAAATTCTGCCCATCCTGAACTACTGTCTCTCAACGAGGAAATCAACAAACTTGTTAACCTCCACTGTAAAAACAAGCGGCTTCAAAAGCTGGATAATGTCTCCAAAAAATTTGGAGCACAATAAAACAGCTGACAAACCCTCGGAAAAACGACCGAGTTACGATCTCGTTCGGAGACCACACACCCAACAACCCCACAAAGTGTGCCAGGCCATTTGTGGCCTATCCCGAACACGCGAACAACACTAAACGCAAGATCTCAATGACTATTCGTAACCTCAAGACGGATGAGGCTGAGGAATGGGTGAGTTTCAGCTCTGATAAAGTTGTGATGACCATAAAAAACGCTAAGCCCTCCAAAGCCATCGGACTCGATGGGTTAGCGTCCATTAAGCTGAAACATACTGTTCCGCTTGGAATCAGATATCTGACATATATATTTAACCAATGTGTCAAGACACTCTCTATTTTCGCCATCTGAAACCCTTAAGTCGTTTATACATAGATGACGCTTGTGTCGCAACGAACGATTGAGGAATCTTCCTGTCGGACCTCTTTAATAGGTCGGCTTTTAATAAGTTCCACAGTAGTGGTGAATGGACTCTACCTTGAAGTGGGCTCATGCATTTTCTTCTTCTGGCTTATATCATTATTGTCGATTTAACTTTTTTTTATTTTCTTAGTATATGTAGTTGGCAAGTCGTGCCAATATCACCTCAAAAGAAGTATAGGATAAGATATGTAGTAATGCTTAATATTCCTTATTGACGATCTCATTGAACGCTTGCTTGACGTACATATGGAGCTTCTTAAGGTTGTTAAAGCGGTTGTTCCCTATTCTAGCGAAGTAGTTTTATTTTTATAAAACTTTTTGGACCACGGCTGACGAAAATCCTCTAACTGAACCCTCCGCGAGGGTGTCGGCTGGGCGATGGGCACTGTATGTACCTCGGCTCAAAGCGAGCTACACCGAGCGTCTTCTTCTTAATTGGCCATCACAACCGTTTGACGGTCTCGGCCTCTGCAATTAATGCTCTCCAGTTGCTTCTGCTCTGTGCAAGCTGGCCCCAGTTGCTCACACCAAACTTGGCAATGTCTTGCAGCACCTGGTCCTCCCGTCTTAGTGGCCTTCTCCCCCTTTTGCCGCCTCCATAGTCAGCTGCCTTCGATTTATTCGCCTTTTTCATTGGAGCTTCTTCGTCCATTATGGAGACATGTCCTAACAAGCGCAGCCGCTGTTGCTTTATGCGCTTGACCAGACAGGTGTCCCCATAGAGCTCATACAGTTCGGTATTCTTTCGAATGCAGAAATCATCGCCAACTTTAAAGGTCCATTAATCCTCACACGCCTATCGCCGCTTCATCCGCTGCTGTCATTGTCCATGCTTCTGCGCCGCATTGCAGGACTGGGATGATAAGCGACTTGTATAGGGGTCATTCTTTTATAAACCGAACAGCTAAAAAAATTTTTATTTTTCATTTCAATAAAAAAAAATCCGAAATTACATCTCGACATGCCCACCAAAACGTAATTTGCGGTTTTGCACAAAATTTTTTTGTTAATTTTATAAACAATTTCAAAAATCGTCAAAAACGAAAAAATGTAAAAAAAAGGGTTTTTTAAAAACGTGATATCTCAGGATTTGTTTATCGGATAGGTCTCAAGTTGATATCGATGGAAAGATTTTTACTGTATCTACTCAAATTATAATTTTATAGATTTTTAAATTATTTAATAATATTAAGTAAATGTTGCTAAAAATTATTAATAATTTTTTCCAAGTGTTAACCACCATGATATAGCTTCGAAGGATAAACAGTTTATTGTCCTAAATATAACTTAAATTTTGATGTTTTCAAAAAGATGGAGACTTTTATAGTTGAAAAGTTATGAAATTTTGAAGTTATAAACCCATGACGCGTGAGGTCTCTGCTCTTGAACTCCCTACTTAGCCCATAGTAGCATCGGTTTGCAAGAGTGATTCTTCGTCGGATTTCCAGACTGATGTTGTTGTTGCAGGTTATCGTCGATCCGAGGTAGACAAACTCCTCTACAACTTTAAAGTTGTATTCTCCCATTGTAATAGATTGTTCAAGGAACGTAGACTTCGGTTTCGACGATGCTAAGTATTTCGTCATGTCCTCATTTACCGCTAAACCCATTAGTTCAGACTGCTTCTCAATCTCTGAATACGCCCTGCTTACCGCTGATAATGTCAATATCGTCGGCAAGTGTGAGTAGCATTAGATCTTTATGAATAAATGCGCCCTTTCTGTTGGCATGTGAGCACTGGCGCAGTACATATTTCATCAGAAGGTTAAAGAAGTCACACGATAAGGTGTCGCCCTGCCTAAAACCTCTTTTGGTATCAAACGGTTCGGATAGGTTCTTTCCTATTTTGACGGAGCTTTGCGTACTTCTCAACGTCATCATGCAAAGTCGAACGTAATTTGCTGGTATACCAAAGGTAGACAGAAAGGCTTCGAAGAACCTTGACCTTATCGGTGTGTTGAAGGCTTATTTATAATCAACAAAATGATGGTGTGCTTTGATGCGTCTTTCGTAGGTCCTCTCCAGGATTTGTCGTAATATGAAAATCGGGTCTGTGGTGGATTTACCAGGTCTAAAGCCATACTGATAAGGTCCAATCAGTGAGTCAATAAGCGGCTTTAGACGTTCACAAATAATGCGGAACAGAACCTTATATGCGATGGGGAGGAGACTGATCCCGCGGTAGTTGGCGCAAACTGCAGGGTCTCCTTTTTTATAGATTGGACAGAGAACCCTTAGTTTCTAATCGTCGGGCAAGCTTTCGTCATTCCATATACGGCAGAGAAGTTGGTGCATCCACTTTACCAACTCTTCGCCTCCAGCCTTGAACAATTCAGCGGGCAGCTCATCAGCGCCTGGTGATTTGTTGTTCTTTAGCCTTTGTATGGCTAAACAGACTTCCTGATGGGTCGGCGGGACTATCTCTTTGTTGTCGATTGGTGGCATCGCTACTACTCTGGAGGCGGCTTCATGTTCGTCATCACCTCCCAGTATGTTGGTGAAGTAACTTCTCCATTTGGTAAGCGCCACTTGCGGATCTGTGACCAGATTAGAGTGTTCATCTTTGCATTGTGCGACTCTGGGCTTAAAACCTTTTGTTAATTGCTTAACCTTTTCATAAAATTTTCGACTCTCACTCATGTCGGATAACCTCTTGACTTCCTCGTGGGTGCGCCTTTCCTGCTAATTCTTTTTTTTTTCTAAAAAGGCGTTTTTCCTCTTTCCTTTCCTCTCGATATCGCTCCTTAACTGCTCGCGTTTCTCCCGGCTGCAGAGTTCTCCTGTAGGCAGCGTCTTTCTCAGCAGTAGCGCGTCAACACTCCTCGTCGTACCAAGACCGCTTTCGAGGGGGCTCGGCGTAACTGAGTATCTCCTTGGCAGCCGTACTCCAAGAGTGCGATATACTCTTCCACTGTTCGCATATATCGAAAGGGAATGGCGAGGTTTCCCTGAGCAGTTGGGCGAGTCTAGCTGTGTAGGTTTCAGAGGTCCCTTGTGATTGCAGCTTCTCGACGTTTAACTTTCGACGTGTTCCAGAGGGACTTTCAGGTCGCCTTGTGGATGTCGCGATGTACAAATCTGGTACTACTTAAGACCACGTTCCTGCCCGCTGCGAAATCTATTAGCCTCTTTTAAGGCTAAATCGGCCGACTGTCAAACTAAAAACTCCCTCTCTCCCGATTTTCGCGTTAAAATCGCCTAACACGATCTTTATGTCGTGATCAGGGCAGCACTCTTATAGTTGTTCCAAGCGCTCGTAGAATTTGTCTTTTGTCGAGTCGTCCTTGTCTTCTGTTGGCGCGTGAGCAGAGATAAGACTAATATTAAAATATTTTGCCTTAAGTCTGAGCGCGGCAAGCCGTTCATCAACTGGTGTGAAGCTGATGACAGAGCGACGCAGTCTATCACTCACTGCAAAGCCGCACCCAAACTCGTGCTTGGAAGTAGTAGATCTCAAAGGGGGGTGGTGTTTTCTGTTTTGTCTTCTCTTTTGGTGGCATTATTATCTTACTCCCATGTCCAATCTATCGCATTTCTTGGAGTGCGATAACGTCCGATGAATATTTCTTGAGGACATTCACCAAGGCGATATCATTACCATCTCTGTTGATGGTGCGGTGCATATTCTCAAATCGCGGTCCTTTAAACGTTTGCGTGGGTCGTCGTCAGAGGGGGTCCGTAATCGAGGCATTGTAGTCGCAGTTTTCATTAGTGGAATTTTTTTACGGTGATGGGTTATAAACCCGACGCACCCTGTAGGGAAGGTAGGATCGCGGCTCACGATCGCAGCAGCGTTGCGGGTACATTGCTCTGCTTCCGTCACTACGAGGAGGTGTGAGTAGACTTAAGGCGCAGTAAGTTTTGCGCGTATTACACTCAGGAAATGCAGTGTCTAGCTAAGGTGATGGCCAGCACTATCCCTTTTTAGTTGGGTGGAGTTGAGCCAGAGCCATGGTTACAAGGTGCCTGGCGGCAGGCATAACATGCTAAGGGGGTGTACCCAAGAACAAAAAGTAACCATCATGGGTCCTTTTTCGCCATTAAAAACCTAAATGACCAAACTCGGGCTGGGATATCAGCCCAAACGTCGATGGAAGGCGTGACTGCTACCACCGGCGGGCACGGTGGGCAGAAATCCCCGCCAGAGGTCACACCTCTGTTGCGGTTGGAGCAAGCCAGTTAGTCAACTACTGCCACAACGACAACAAAAGCCAACATGTGGCGTGGTACCGCAGTCGATGCAGACTCGGACTGCAAGTCGCACGGCGGCTCAATAAATACTGGCCGTTTTCCCCAGCCCGGACGGGTTCTAGCACCTCCCGTAAGGTAAGGCCCAAAATGACTAAGGCATGTGAGCGAAGGCTCAATATAAGGCGGCCCTCCAAATCAAAGCGCGGCTCGATGGCAGCGCTAAGCTCACCCCAGAGAAGAAAAACAAGCTGGCGTGGGCCGAGCAAAAGATTAAGGAAGGCCGCGAGACCCCTCCACAATAAGGTGGAGGAGAGCTTAGCTCTCAAGTGGCAAGGCTCAACTGAGCCAGCGAAGACGGAGGCCCCAGCCAGCAAACGGCCACTCCCAAGACCACAAAGAGCAAGGCTCCACTCCAAACAGGAAAACGAAGGTACTACACGTTGCTAACCCGACAAGAACGGGCAGCACATGGTCCTCCAGATCAATAAGAAGGCCGATGATTTGCTGTACCCAAGATTCCGGAAGATCCCGTGGAGAGTAGGCAGCGTGCACCTACGACTCAAAAAGCGCCATCCCGAAGATAAAAACGAGCCCACGTTGGAGGCTGGAGAGGTCGAAAAAGACCTTGGCATCGACGAGATGGTCGATACAGCCTGCAGCCTCGATATTACGGAGGCAGTACAGTCTGCTGAGAACAAGAAGCAATACTAAACATACCTATCTCCCTACAAACGCTATATAGCAAGATGGAAGAGATAGAGGAGAAAGAAGCAGAGGAAAAGTGGAAGAACACGACCGGCTGCAGAATCTTTAAAACAAAAGACAAAAAGATTACTCACTAAGAGAGAGACTGTAGACTGCGAAAAAGCTAGGCATCACGACAGCAGACACCTGCAGGAAATGTAAGAAACCTGGAGTAGCAGAAACTCTAGAACACCTCATCTGCAGCTGCCCAGCAATAGCCACGACAAGATAAAAATATCTGCACTACCCAAGTTTTAGGCGATTTTCGTGCGAAAATCGGGAGAGACGGAGTTTTTGGTTCGACAGTCGGCCGATTTAGCCTTGAAAGAGGCTAATAGCCTTGAAGAGGCTAATAGATATTAGTCATTAGTAGTACCAGATTTGTACATCGCGACCTCCACAAGGCGACCTGAAAGTCCCCTGATTAACGAACGCGAAGTCAGATTAATCACGTTGTGATGGACGGAAGGCATTCATCCAATGTTGACGTGCGCTATTCGAAAAGCCAATATAGACTCGGATCACCGCCTTGTTGCAGCTAAGGTACGCACGTAGTTCAGTGTGGCACTTGCGCCACGCTCTGGAACACGTCGAAAGTTAAACGTCGAGAAGCTGCAATCACAAGGGACCTCTGAAGCCACCATTACTAAACTCACCCAACTGCTTAGGGAAAACTCGCCATTCCCTTCCGATATATGCGAACAGTGGAATTATATATCACACTCCATGAGTACGGCTTTCAAGGAGACGATGAGGAGTGCCGAAGAGAAGAACTGTGCAGTCGGGAGCAAAGCGGGCTATTAAGGAGCGATACCGGAAGAAAAGGAGAGAGAAGAAGCGTCTTTTTAGAAGAAACGAAAACGCAAAGCTAACTTTGTCTGCGCCGCAAAGAAAGAGGCTGACTTTAGAAGAACTGAGCAGTCGGGAGAACAGCGGGCTATTAAGGAGCGATACCGGAAGAAAAGGAGAGAGAAGAAGCGTCTTTTTAGAAGAAACGAAAAAGCAAAGCTTACTTTGTCTGTGCTGAAGCTTTCATACACTTGAAAAAGCTTGTCTCAACGGTTAACGATAGCGAGCAAACCCGACAGATCCGCTTTAAAACATATAAAATGAACAATGACCGTGTTTAAGAGCGAACAAAACATGTCTTCTCACTTAAACTTATTTTGCGACCGATTTCTATGGCAGGTACAAGAAGTTGTCATACGATCCGGTCGGTTCCGACATATTAGCAGCGTGCAGTCCAAAGAAGACTTTGTGCAAAGTTTCAGCTCGACAGCCTAAAAACTGAAGGACTAGTTTGCGTATAAACAGACAGACGGACAGACAAAGCTCAATCGACTCAGCTCGTCATGCTGATCAAGAATATATATTAGGGGGGGTCGATTTGTATGGGTCGAAAAAAACGAACAAAGCTTTACAGGTACAGGTATGACCGTAGATTTCGTTTTTGCTATACGCTTTGGGCGAAAAAAAATCGAACCCCCCTGATATATATTCTTTATGTGGTCGGAGATGATTCCTTCTATGGGTTGCAAACTTCTGGGCAAAATTATAATACACTTTTCAAGTGTATAAAAATGAGCATGAAAGGCGCATGCGTGAGGAATTCGAGATGCTATTCAGCATGAGTGAGACTCGAAAATTTTTATCAAAGGTCAAGCAGAGTCACACAATGCAAAGAAGAACACGGGAATCTGGTCACAGGTATGCAATTGGCACTTGACAAATGGAGAAGTTACTTCTCCAACCTGCTGGGAGGCGATGACAAACCCGATGCCAATGAACGTCTAAAGCCGCTTATAAGCACACTGATTGGACAATATCAGTGTGGGGTTAGACCTAGTATATCCACCACAGTCCAGATATTCACATTATGACAAATCCAGGAGAAGACCTATGAAACATCGAGAATCACCATCTTTTTATCGATAACAAAGTCGCCGTCGACACACCGATAAGGTCAAAGTTTTTTGAAGCCCTGTCAACCTTTGGTACACCAGCAAAGTACGTACGATGACGTTGAGTAGCACTAAAGCCTTTTGTTACCAAAAGAGGTTTTAGGCAACTTGATACCATATCGTGTAATGTAAAATTGGCTATACAGCTCCTCCAACGGGGCCAAGCCAAGCTTCTCTCAATCTCTTGGCGTGTGTGCTTTAAATTTTTCAAACACGAGAAAGGGACAGTTTAACGCCGGATCCGAACGGCAAAGTTTGAGAATTTGCTTTTTGGCCGTCTGGCCGTCTGTGGCCCAGCGGTTAGTGTGCTGGACTGCTGGGCGGGAGGTCGTGGTTCGATCCCGCCTCTGAACATCTAATAATAAAAAGGTTTTTTTTCTTTAGAAAATAACTTTTTTACATATGGTCACCTTCACCATCTATTGGAGCCAGCTATGAAGTAACTAGCCATGAAAAAGCAAAAAAAACCATATCGTGTGACTTCTTTAATCTGCTGATGGAGTATATACTGCGCCAGTGTAAAAATGGCAACAAATCGGGCACCATCTTTATTAAAGAGGTAGTGGTACTCGCACATGCAGCTGATATTGACAATATCGGTAAAAACGAAGTGTTTAACAGCATTAACAATTTTTGATGTGAAACATCTTTAATTTCGGTACGGACGATTTCAGTAGGAGTAAAATTTGATTTCAGTGTCACGTGACGCTGATGAACGATTTTAGTAGGAGTAAAATTTGGTTTGAGCGTCACGTGACTCTGACGCCAACCATATTATGTTGCTGTGTTTGCTTTGTGCAGTGGCTCGGCAGCCAAAAACTCAAAACAAAAAACTACTGGGTGGGATCTGGGTGGGAGCTGGGCGAGATCTGGCTGAGTTCTGGGTTGGATCTCGGAGGGTTCTGGGCGGGATCTGGATGAGAATGGGGGTAAGATCTGGGTGGTTTCTGGGTGGGATTTGTATGAGGATTTGGGTGGCAGCTGGGCGAGATCTGGATGATCTGGGAGGGTTCTGGGCGGGATATGGGTGGGAATGGGGGTAAGATCTGGGTGGTTTCTAAGTGGGATCTTGGCAGGATCTGAGTGGGATTAGGGTGGGATATGGAAGGGATCCGGGCGGGATCTGGGTGGGTTCTGGGTGGGATCTGGGATGGAACAGGATGGGATCTGAATGAGATCTGGGTGGGATCTGGAACGGATCTGGGTGGTAACTGGGTAGAATCGGGGTGAGATCTAGGTAGGATCTGGGTGGAATGTGGTCGGGATCTGGGTGAGATCTGGGTGGGATGTGGATCTGGGCGGAATCTGGGTGGGATCTGGATGGAATCTGGGTGGGATCTGTGTGGGATATGGAAGGGATCTGGGTGGGATCAGAATGGAATCTGAATGGGATCTGGGCAAGACATGGGTGAGATCTGGGTGGGATCTGGAAGGGATCTGGGTCGTATCTGGTAGTATCTTAGAGGGTGAAACATCATCATTTATCTTTTGATCAGCGCTTTAAACTTCCTGAAAAAATTAAAGAACTCTGCAGCAAGTGATTCTGCTTCGTATTTCTACTCCCCGTTATTTGTCTTCTTTTGAAAGAGCGACCTTGCTGATTTACATATCATTGAGAGAACTTGTGATTTGAAAATAAGCTCTTAAACTTACCATCATGTTTCACATCAAAGACTCGTGACTGCTAGCGACACTCACATTTTTTTTTTTTTTTTTTTTTTTTTTTTTTTATTACCCTGTTCCCATTCAACCACATGTAAGTAACAGGAAGAAGGAAGCATTTCCGAACCTATAAAGTATATATATTCGAGTCTTTTAGCCATGTCCGTCTGTCCGTCTGTCTGTCTGTCTGTATGAACGCGTCGATCTCAGAGACTGGTGTATACTGTAGCCACATCGAGTTTGTTTCAGATTTGGGAAACTCCACATCGTCTATCATTTAGCAGCGAAAAACTCTCACTCTCTATGTACAAACGCGTTGATCTCACAGACTATAAGAAGTAGAGCCACAAATGTTTGCTTGTATGTAGGTGTACACCGCACCCAGATAGAGTCTGTTTAATTAACATATTCTATTTATGCGACTTATGATAAGTTCTGGATGGCAGAGAAAGACGCATTGCCAGTGCTTTCTGACTTGGCTTTGCCATATCTTATTACACCGGGAAGCTCCGTGTCATCGGAACGCCAGGCATAGGCTATAAATGTGTGGCGTCTGACACAAAAAGCCGAATGACAGATGTTGATGACAGATGAGATAACTCAACGGATCTTTCTTAAATCTGTGTATAACGATTATTTGTATAATCAGAAGTTTTTACGTTACGTTTTTACAGATAAGTTTTTACGAATAAGATTTTATACCCTTGAAAAGGGGATTTTTTAAATTGTCCGGACAAGGAAACGTCTCCGACCACATAAAGTATATATATTCTTGATCAGCATGATGAGCTGAGTTGATATAGCCATGTCCGTCTGTCCGTCCGTCCATCTCTTTCTATGCTATCTCCTCCGTCAGTTTTAAAGGTATTGTAGCGAATTTTGTGTCCACTTGGGACTCGCCATCTAGGTCAGCCCACTGATTTTTAGATTGGTGTTGGGACAAAAACACTTGCACGGGCGGGGCGCTTCAACGGGGCAGCAGGAAATACGCAACACGTGCTATATTATATTTTTTAGTTATGAATATTATCTGTTTCAACACTATTGTGGAGAGTTTGATCAAAATGTGATGAATATATCGTATAGCTCCCATATAACAAACTGGCATATCAAGCTCAAAGGGTATATAAACTTCGGTCCAGCCGAAGTTACCTTTCCTCTATTTTTTTGTGCTTTGCAGTTTGAATGCTCTATTTTGAAAGATTATGAATTTAAAAGTAAGTAAAGAAAACACTTTTTACCGTTCCATTAATTTAAATTCATAAATAAGTTTGCATGAAAATGAAATAAAAATAAATATCTTTTCTCAATTTTAAAAATATTCCTTAAATCTATCAGGGATGCAAACCACTTGGAAATAAGGACTGGTTCGGTTCAGTGGTTCACACAGTTTTAGAACCGCCGGTTCGGTTCATTGCATGGTTTTTTGGGAATTACTGAACCGCGTCGGTTACGGTTCGGTTCGGTTCGCTCTTTATTCATTTAATTAACTAAAGAAACATGTTTTTGATACAAGTATTCGGATTATTCATTGACAAAGACTTAGGTTTTCAGTTAGTCGGGCTTGTACAAACGACGGCAATTTCCGTATGAACATTCTCATTTTGTTTTGAAGTCCTACAACTTTACATATCAAGTGACGAAAACATCTTTGGTCACTTGATATTGTTTACAACAAACTTTACGGTTTGAAATCGACTACTGAAAGACAAACGGATCAAAATCGTCAAATAATTAAAATTTTCTTTTGACTTGATCAAGTAATTTTTGACATATTTGGCATTTCACATATAAACATAAGCAATTTTAATTCGAAGTCCATAAGTTCATTCGGAAATCGACGTTGATATGTGAAACACACCCAATAAACATTTAATTTTTAATAAATTCTAAGTTTGCTTTGATAGATTTTTAAGTCTGGTTCATTTCATCAACACATTTCTATTTGAATAGTTTTATTATACTTGTATATGGGCATTTCCACAGAAAGGTCCACCAAGATCGACAAAATATTTTTTTAAAAAATGATTTTTCTTAACATGGCATGAAAAACAAAAATTTAAATAAATAACATAATTTATTTAAAGCCTTTCTGATTCCATACTAAAAGAAAATTGGCCTGAATACTGAAGATAAGTCAATTTCATTGTTAGCTTTTTTTTTTAATTTGTCGCGTGCTAAATGTCGCGTTCTTCATAATATTAAAGCTTATAAAAACAAAGCTAATGTAAATAACTGAATATCACTGCACTCAATAAAAAGCTGCGTTATTCCCCTTTATTTAAGAGTTAACCGCTTTAAAATTTTTGTTTACTATTCCCTGATTTATGAATTTTATTGGACGCAGTCGAAAACTACTTCCATTTTTGTCGCGTGATAAATCACATAACTTTTTCAATTTATATTTTAATCGACAAATCGACTGAACCTATCTTTTGCACTAAATATTCTGCTACCAAAACTCTACCAATAAAAAAAAAACAAAAATCAAAAATATTTTTGTTTTCTTTATTTCTTTGCACTTTAAAGTCGTACAAATGTCGCGTTCGCGACTGTGAAAATGCCCATATGAGATTTTCAAAACAACAGGAAATAATATAGATTTTAAAACACTTAAATGAACTTCAATATGATGAAATTTTAGTTAAGACTTAATAATACTGTATATCCTAGTATATTTTCATCGATATTGAAAGACTTAAGAGCGTCTGACAAAACAATCTCCAATGTGGAAAATGTTCATTCTACTGACACTTGTGTGGGTGGAACTGCTAAGACTATTCGAGCTATGCTTAAGTTGATTTTACTGATAAATATTCCAACATCTAATAATCTATAGGTAAACGCTAACAATATATATCTTACTTTTTCATGGAATTGAATCCCTATTATTAAGTAGTTTGGCAAGCATTTCCAACTCGTCTTTACCTATCGAGTTAAAAGAATTATCCGTTATGTTTTCATTAGCGTTTTGAATTTTTTTTTGTATATCAACATTAAATAAAATTTATCTACCTTTTTTCATTCATCTGATAGCAAGTTTGATGGAAACTAAGAAATCGAATTCAAAAATAGGCGGAGCTCTTTTTTCCAAAGAGTTGACAATTACTGCGCTATGTCGTCCTGCATTTTTTTCAACATGAATTTTGCAGGCCTGGCAGCCATAGAAATACTCATACACATTTTCTTTTTAAAGTCAATCTCAATTAAAAATAAAAAGTTAACGTTTGAGTTTTAAGTTGAGCCCCAATGGATAATACAATAAAGACTTGGCTTATTAAAATTTTGGGTCCTTAGCAAATTTATGTTCTTAGCTTTTTTACAACAACTCTGCTTTTCCAAGTATTTTCGCAATATTTTAAAGCAATTTTGCTTACTATTCGCAAATAACTCAATGCCCAGCTAAAGTGAACCGAAACGAACCATTCTATATTTTGGTTTTTGGTTCGGTTCAGCATTTTTGAAAACACACTGGTTCGGTTTACGGTTCGGTTCACGAACAAAAAAAACGGTTCGGTTCGGTTTAACACCGGTTCGGTTCAGAACCGGTTTGCATCCCTGAAATCTATATATTTTTTAAGCGCAGTCAGATTGTAGATCTTATTACGTGTCAATTGATGCCTCGAAAGACCTGTTTATTGTTAAGATCCGGGTTTTTATTGAAAAATATCTCAAATACCGATATTTTTAATGTTTTTCACAACAAAATATATATCGTTATAGATATTTTTAAAATATTCCACAACCCTAATCGCCAGCGTCGACATTCGGCATGCTTCGTTTTACAATTCATACACTCTGCGAATTTTTGACATTGAACATTTTTTAGTTTCAAATTAATACTTCTGCGTATCATATTAATATTCTAAGTTTAAAATTAATACCTAAAATTACGTCATATTGATACAAAAAAAAATGATACTAGTTTCAGTTTCAATTTAAGACAAAGCATATCAAATTGATATTGATCCAATTTTTTTGCGGTGTATGAATTGCTGTATGTTATGTCTATGTCTCTAGAATTCCCGGAGTGAATACCTCCAAACTCCGAATATAAAATAAGTTTTCGTGAAGATCTTAGTGGCATTCCCGACACTGATTTAGATTCGATTCAGATTTCGTAAAAGCATATCTAAATCAGTTAACGATTTTGGCACTGATTAGATTTAGATTTCGATGAGTTTTATAAACAGACTGCCAATAAAATTTATCAGCCTTGGATACCTTGTTACCTAGGTCAACACATCAAGCGTTAAGTACATATTATATATTAACAATAGAAGACAAATGTCTTTGTTTTAGCGCTTTGTGCAATTATTTGCCGTTATATTGTTTATAATACAACAAAAGAGTCGCTGATACGTACATATGTGACAGAGTCGGTTTCCCCCATTTTGTACTAACTCAACGTTTGCGCGTCGTATGGGATATTACCCTCCGTGACAAAGTTGTTTTGCTCGTATTTTCTGCAAATATTTATTTTGATTTTGTTAAACGTTTAGATTTAAAACAAATTCTTAATGAATACTGACACGAAGGATTTGGACTTACGACCGGTGAGTACTAAGTCCATGGCCCCCAATGGATGTATATATTGATGTAGATATACCACGCAGACAGCATTTCAAGATTGTATTTAATTTTGGTACACGCAAGCATTTCTAAATTTTAAAAAATGCTGGTGAAAACTCATTGTTCTCTGACGCATTACCATAACTATCAAACATCCTGACTTTACCTACAATTGTGTCTCAATTCTTGAACCAAATACACAAAATTCAATATGAATACAAATTTGACTTTCTTTTAGGGCGATGCAGAACGGCCACAGTTCGAAGCGGTGACCACATTGTCCGACTCGCAGGCAATTCGCAGCGTGGACTTCCATCCTGATGGAAAGCTTTACGCTGTGGGATCCAACTCTAAAACATTTCGAATTTGCCAGTATCCTTCTCTTGCAAAGCTCAGGTACGGGTTTACTTTCACATGAGTCGTTGTCACAACTAACACAGATTGCGTGCAGGCAGGGCCAGCAGCCTTATGCGCCATCAGTGCTGTGCAAGCGGACGAAACATCATAGAGGTTCCATCTACTGTACGTGTTGGTCAGCAGATGGCGAACTCATTGCGACCGGATCCAACGACAAAACAATTAAGTATATGCGATTCAACAACGATACCAATCAACTGGTGGGACACGAGGTGGAGCTAAGTATGCATGATGGGACTGTGCGTGACATGTGCTTTCTCGATGACTCGTCCACGAAATCTCGCTTGTTAGTGAGCGGCGGTGCTGGCGATTGCAAGATTTATATTACGGATTGTGTCACGGGAACTCCGTTTCAGGCTTTTAGCGGCCACACTGGTCACATATTGTCGCTGTACAGCTGGACCAATGCCATGTTTGTCTCTGGCTCGCAGGTAAATGCTTACACTAAGTTAGGTTCAAGTTTGGCATTCGTCCTTTTGCATCTTGTAGGATAAAACAATACGCTTCTGGGACCTTCGAGTAAACGTTGCAGTCAACACATTGGACCATGAACGCGGTGACAGTGCTCTGAAAAACTCATCTGTAACCGCAGTTTGTGTAGATCCCACAGGACGATTGCTGGTATCCGGGCATTCAGATAGCGCCTGTGTGCTCTACGATATACGTGGAAACAGACCCATACAGCGCTTCTATCCTCACAGCGCTGAAATAAGGTAAGGAAGCGAAATGCAGAAAGTTGTCTAGGAAGTAATCTATTATTTCCATTTGCTTGCATTCTGCTTAAAGATGCGTGCGCTTTTCCCCTTCGGCCTATTATATGCTCACCTGCAGCTATGACAACTCGATAAAGCTCACGGATCTGCAGGGAGACCTGGCGCATGAGCTGTCTTCTGTGGTCGTTGCTGAGCATAAGGACAAAGCGATAACCATTCGATGGCATCCAACTGAGTTCTCCTTCATCTCAACATCTGCAGATAAAACGGCGACATTGTGGGCATTGCCCCCATCTTAGATCTTACATAATCAAACGTATCAATTCACCTTCATTTGGCTATTTATATACAGAAAGGATCAATTAATAAATTGATCAGACTGATCTAATTTATGAAATGTTCGAGATTGTGTCGACCAAGGGCTATATTGTTAAGGTGCTTAGCATTTAAAATTAAAGTAAATTACAAACAAGTTGGACCAATGAGCCTCTTAGTGCAGAATGCGGAAAATTTACTGACTTAAGAATCTATTGCAAATTATTTTCAGCTGTACCAAGATTCTTTTTAAATGAGATCTTACGATGTAGACTATTTTTGCTGTCAAGTCGTTTCGGAAAAAATCGTTTAATATTTGGTAGAGATACCAATGAATCAGCTGAAAGATCAACTAGCCCCCTTTGTGGTGGGTTGTGTTCCGGTTTTAAAGCTATGTGGAAAAATAACGAGTCCTCGAGCCAGCACTATATAGAAGGTATGTTACTGATATTCAAAATAATGTTCAGAATAAGTTTTAAAGGCTCTATCAACTGAGAATTCATTCAATAAATTGTTTGATTCGGTCTTCCGTCATCTATTGGAAGTGGAATCATAGATCTCAAAAACATTAAAGAAGACTGGAAACTGGTCATTGAACTGTTTAAAACATCGCGAAATTAACAAAATTATATAATGAGTTCAGATTATAAGAAGATTTCATAGATAGTAATAGGTGTTTAAGAAATCGCATATTTTGCAAGCAATCCAAAATTGGTTTAGATTGTCTTGAAGATGGTAAATAGACGGTCAAATATGAAGTGTATATCATACGTACCAATAATTCGAAAAATTTGCCAGTTTGCATTAGCCAAAGTTCGTACATATATGATTGACCTGAAGACGGGTAAATGGGAGGTGCTGAAGATCAAAATAGATGGCCATTGTCATGAAAGCTTCACTTTTTCGTTTTGTTATTAAAATTCTAAAGGGGTGTAGCAACGCACGGCGTGAATTTGCTAGTAAATTATAAAAATGTAATCTAAAATTTTGTTATATTTTTGTGATATTTATGTACCAGGTACAATGTACCTACTAAAATCTCTAAGATTAAGTGCAAGAAAAGAGACATAAAACTGACGCACTATTCGCTGCAGATCCAAAGCAGAGACTGCAGACTGCTTATAGGCATACTAACTGGTCACTACCTTGCAGCCGCTCACGCGATAAAGCTAGGCATCACGAGAGCAGACACCTGCAGGAAATGTAAGGAACCCGGAGGAGCAGAAACTCCAGAACACATCATCTGCAGCTGCCCAGCAATCGCCACAACAAGACTAAAACATCTGCACTCCCCAAGTTTCACTTCTTTGGAAGAGGTGGTCAAAAGTTCCCCCAAACAACTATAGGCATTTGCCAAAACGTCAAAGATCCTCCAGGATTTCTGAAGCACCCCAAAAGCACCCTATATGGGGCCAGCCAGAAATACCTACCTACCTAAACTGTTACAATTTTACAATAATATTGTTACAATATTTTCGCCCAAATTTTTAAGATATCGATCTCCAATTTAAAACTTACATTTATATTCGCAATATCTGGATTCTTTTTTTAACTTTTAACTCTCGTTTTATTTAAAAGTAGTGGTGCACAAGGTCAAATTGCCCTATCCCCTGGGATAAGAAGTAATAATTCTGCCAGCGTCGCAGCCGACACACGCATAGAAAGAGAGAATACGTCCCTCTAGTACGGCCGTCCGACGCTATATCAACGTTCCGTCGACGATATTGTGACAGTCGTCGACGCACGCTTATTTCCCTCACAATGAGCTCGACTGACGTATTTTGCAAGGGGATGTCCGCTCAATACGTTAACGACTCTCCAGGCCCGCTAGGTCGACGCACTGCCAGCAGAGAAGCTACGTAAACGACGCTCGTTCGACCCAATGACATGCATGGTGCGACTTTATCGACACTCGTTCGACCCAATGCCATGCAGAGAAGCAACATAAGCGACGCTCGTTCGACCCAATGCCATGTATGGAGCGACATAAGGCACGCTCTTTCGACCCAATGCCTTGTATGGAGCGACATAAGGCACGCTCTGTAGAACCAATGTCATGCATGGAGCGACATAAGCAACGTTCCTTCAACCCAAGAGAGGAAAAAAATTAGAGCGTACGCCTCTCTCCCTCTCTCTAACAATTTTTACAGGCGTCACGACTCATCACCGTACAAAGAGCAACGCTGGGTTGACGTATATAGACTGACTGACCCCAGCCGTACTAGAGGGGTGTGCTCTATAAATAGCACACACACACATATGTGTGTTTGTATGTAGCCTATATTTGACATAACGACGTTTATTTCCCCTCTAGTACGGCCGACCGACGCTATATCAACGTTCCGTCGATGATATTGTGACTGTCGTCGACGCACGCTTATTTTTCTCACAATGAGCTCGACTGACGTATTTTGCAAGGGGATGTCCGCTCAATACGTTAACGACTATCCAGGCACGCTAGGTCGACGCAAGGCCATGTAGAGAAGCTACGTAAACGTCGCTCGTTCGCTCCAATGACATGGATGGTGCGACTTTATCGACACTCGTTCGACCCCATGCCATGCAGAGAAGCAACATAAGCGACGCTCGTTCGACCCAATGCCATGTATGGAGCGACATAAGGCACGCTCTTTCGACCCAATGCCATGTATGGAGCGACATAAGGCACGCTCTGTAGAACCAATGTCATGCATGGAGCGACATAAGCAACGTTCCTTCAACCCAAGAGAGGAAAAAAATTAGAGCGTACGCCTCTCTCCCTCTCTCTAACAATTTTTACAGGCGTCACGACTCATCACCGTACAAAGAGCAACGCTGGGTTGACGTATATAGACTGACTGACCCCAGCCGTACTAGAGGGGTGTGCTCTATAAATAGCACACACACACATATGTGTGTTTGTATGTAGCCTATATTTGACATAACGACGTTTATTTCCCCTCTAGTACGGCCGACCGACGCTATATCAACGTTCCGTCGATGATATTGTGACTGTCGTCGACGCACGCTTATTTTTCTCACAATGAGCTCGACTGACGTATTTTGCAAGGGGATGTCCGCTCAATACGTTAACGACTCTCCAGGCCCGCTAGGTCGACGCACTGCCAGCAGAGAAGCTACGTAAACGTCGCTCGTTCGCTCCAATGACATGGATGGTGCGACTTTATCGACACTCGTTCGACCCCATGCCATGCAGAGAAGCAACATAAGCGACGCTCGTTCGATCCAATGCCATGTATGGAGCGACATAAGGCACGCTCTTTCAACCCAATGTCATGCATGGAGCGACATAAGCGAGGCTCCTTCAACCCAAGAGAGATGCTTCTCTCTTGACGGCAATGTATAATATAAATATTTCACATTACGTACTCTTCATCATAAATTTTAATAATTAGTGCGCTTTGCAATGGATTCCACTTGCATGTTGTGAAATATATTGTTGATAGGGTGTTTAAGGATTGAAATACCTTTTTTTCAAATCCTTTCCTATTCTTTGCACACGCTCTCTCACGGAAGAAAATTAGAGCGCACGCCTCTCTCTCTCATCACCGTACAAAGAGCAACGCTGGGTTGACCTATATAGACCGACTGACCCCAGCCGTACTAGAGGGTCGTGCTGCTCTGCTACGCACACCAGCGCAAATCATGATAATGTGCGTTTGTGCACCACTGTTTTAAAGTTAACAACCTAACCAGGGATGCAAGCCGGTTCTGAACCGAACCGCACCGCTTTTTTCGCTCGTGAACCGAACCGTAAACCGAACCAGTGTGTTTTCAAAAATGCTGAAATTAACCAAAAACCGAAAAATCAAATGGTTGGGTTAAATTCACTTCTGGTAGGTATTGATTTACTTGCGAATAGTACGCAAAATTAGCAATTTGCTTTAAAATATTGCGAAAATACTTGGAAAAGCAGAGTTTTTGGAAAAAAGCTAAGAACATCAACCTTATTAAATTTGCTAAGGAACCAAAATGTTAATAAGCTAAGTCTTGATTGAATTATCCGTTGGGGGTCAACTTAAGACTCAAACGATAACTTTTTATCTTTAATTGAGATTGGCTTAAAATAGAAATTTAGTATGAGTATTTCTATGGCTGGCAGACCTACAAAATTCATGTTGAAAAAAAGGAGGACGACATAGCGCAGTAATTGTCAACTCTTTGGAAAAAAGAGCTCCGCCTGTTTTTGAATTCGATTTCTTAGATTCTAGGAATCAAACTTGCTATCAGAAGAATGAAAAACTGTAGATAAATCCCATTTAATGTTAATTCATATTAAACAAAATTCAAAACGTTAATGAAAACACAACGGATAGTTCTTTGAACTCGATAAGTAAAGACGAGCTGGAAATGCTTACCAAACAACTCAATAATAGAGATTCAATTCCATAAAAAAGTAAAATATCGATTGTTAGCGTTTACGTATAGATTATTAAATGTTGGAATATTTGTCAGGAAAATCAACTTAAGCATAGCTCGAATAGTTATAGCAGTTCCATCCACACAAGTGTCAGTAGAATGAACATTTTCTACATGGGAGTTTGTTTTGTCAGACGCTCATAAGTCTTTCAATATCGATGAAAATATACTAGGAGATATATTACACTGTGCAACATTTTTAAGGTAATTTTCTGGTTACGCCTTCGGACCCCGATATTTTATAAGAGCATACCGAAACTAAAAAAATCCCCAAAGGACTTGGCCCTATCACATCGAAAAGGTCCTTTTTTGATACCCAACATATTTTCACAACAACAATATAAACAAATCTCTAGTACACGCCAGCTTCATACGAACCCCCCTTCATACCGATTTGTTAATATAAAAGTTATCTTTTCTAGATAACACTTTGTATAATGAATTCATCATGTATTCGTTATATATCATTTATAGTATCAAAACGGTGTGAAGGGGTGTTCGTATGAAGCTGGCGTGTACTAAAGATTTGTTTATATTGTTGTTTGGGATAATTTCGCAGAAGAAAGGTTTTTCTAATTCCCCGCAGTTTAGCCGTTTCAGGCGAAAAACATGAAAAAATTGAACTTTTTTCGAAGTTTTTGCACTTTTGAAGCACTAGATGCCAATTTTTTGGGTCAGTCTCTTCATGACTTTTTTCCTCTAGTTTATATCTTTAACTTTGCCTAAAAAATAAAAACAAAATTCCAAACGGTTTATGATATACGGACAGTTTGGGGTGAAAATATGTTGGGTATCAAAAAAAGACCTTTACGATGTGATAGGGTCAAGTCCTTTGGGGATTTTTTTAGTTTCGGTATGCTCTCAAAAAATATCGGGGTCCGAAGGCGTAACCAATTTATGTGTTGCACTGTGTTATTGTTAAGTCTTAACTAAAATTCCATCATATTGAAGTTAATTTAAGTTTTTTTTAAATCTATATTATTCCCTTTTGTTTTGAAAATCTCATACACAAGTATAATAAAACTATTCAAATGAATATGTCTTCATGATATAAACAAGTCTTACAGATCTATCAAAGCCAATTTAGAATTTATTAAAAATGAAATGTTTATTGTATAATAGGGTGTGTTCCACATATCGACGTCGATTTCCGAACGAACTTATGGATTTCGAATTAAAATTGCTTATGTATATATGTGAAGTGCCAAATATGTCGTCTGAGATTACTTGATCAGGTCAAAAGAAAATTGTAATTACTTGACGATTTTAATCCGGTTGGCTTTCAGTAGTCGATTTCAAACCGTCAAATTTTTTAAACAATATCAAGTGACCAAAGATGTTATCGTCACTTGATTTGTAAAGTTGTAGAATTTCAAAACGAAATGAGAACGTTCATACGGAAATTGCCGACGCAACTTTGTACAAACGCGATTAACTGAAAACCCAAGTCGTTGCTAATGAATAATCCGAATACTTGTATCAGAAAGATGTTTCTTTAATTAATGAAATAAATCAAGTGCGAACCGATCCGAACCGTAACCGCGGTTCAGTAAGCCCAAAAAACCATGCAATGAACCGAACCGGCGGTTCAAAAACTGTGTGAACCACTGAGCCGAACCAGTCCTTATTTCCAAGTGGTTTGCATCCCTGAACCTTACGCTAGTGTACCAGAAGCATTTAAGATTTTAGAATTAATATGTTATTAAATTTTGCAGATGTTCAGCTATATGGAACGAGAAGGCCAAGCTAACTTCGTCTTTGCCGAATTTTTTATAACATTGCAAATGATTTAATACATCAGAGTTTACGAACGTCAGCATTAAAACACAATTTTTCGAAATAAAACCCACTTTTCGACCGATAGTTCCTATGGCAGCTAGAAGAAACAGACAGACAGACAGACGGACAGACAAAGTTCAATTGACTCAGCTCGTCACTCTGATCAAGAATATATATAGTTTATAGTGTCGAAAATGAATATTTCTATGCGTTCAAAACTTCTGGGCAAAATTATAATACCCTTTGCAAGGGTATAACAAGTTTAACCTATTTTCTTAAAGCGCCATGTGCAACTCGGTGCAGTACGCTTTATGACGCCTTTAAGCATCTAGGAGGATCTTTGTATTCTTTTGGCTGTCACAAAGCTTACTGTCACTAAGATGATTTATTTGCAGGAGTATTACAATTAATAGAGCCTTTAGCGAAAGAACTTGATTTAGTCCAAAATAAAATGAGAATGGCTTATGGGTGTTTTGTACCAACTTTAATAAGCTTCAAAGACCAATGGGAAGTTTAACGATTTAAACTGGGGGTGCGAACCAATGCGCAGCAAAGAAATTGCGCTTAGCTTATGGCTATACGTAGAGCAACATAAACTTTATTTGTGTTTTCTCTTCTCTTTCTCTCCGAGCGATGGTGTTGTTGTTGGCTGTGAATGAGCTTGTGTGCATCAGGCAGACACGAGCCCTCACAAACAAATCAAAATCGGTTTCACTTTCTATTTTTATTTTCATCATTTGAATTGGTGTCCACGAGGCTGCAAGCTGATTCTGGTCACCTGCTTTAAGTAAACGGCTTCCAGAAATAAAAAATGTTCTATTAAGTTGTTTTAAATGGCTCCAAATGGCATGAAGCTTTCGAGGCTGCGACTTCTTGTCAACCTAAAAACATAAATATTTGTCTGCAATGCGTCAGACTGCTTTTAAGTGGACAGAGTCCAAAATCAAGGCTATGTTCTTGAAACATGTTTCTTATTGTTTATAAATATTATTTGTATATTTTTAATTTAAGCACTCTCGTCGACAATAAAACCTAAAAAGTAAGGTCAAATCGAGATTGGTTAATTGTTTTCATCCTAAAAATAACACAGGGCATTTAAGGTTGCACAATAAAGTTGTAAATATTTATGTCAACTTACCGGGCACTTATTTGGACTTATAGCCTAGTTCCACTGACACATATGTATATGGACATTTTAAAAATTGGTGACTAAATTTAGAAAAAATAGTTCTAGTGTTCGGGGCGAAATACAAAATATTTTAAAAATGTGCAAAATTGGAAAAAAATATTTATATAGAAGGCTTATTGAAGTGTACGACTCTAACCGAACTGCCCGGCAGGACCGCCTTTCAGTATTATTTCGTCGGAGGAATGCCCTTGGGCTCACCTCATCTCTCCTATGTATAGAATTGCGCTCATCAACGGCGCGACGGAGTCTCCATGTTGCTTACCGCCAATTCTACGAGTCAGGCATGATGCTCACCAGTGATGCTCATGCTAAGTTCGTTTCGTCGGAAAAAATGCGTCGGTACAGGTTGGGTTGTCCTCGTGCTTTAACTTCCATAAGTAATATTTGAAGCAACCACGTCCTGACAGCAGTTGCGTCAGATAGAAATTCAACTGTCTATGTCTAAGCGATTCGGTTAAGTTCCGTGTCCGTTTGTACTTTCTGCACCTTTTCTGCCAAAGCTCGATTATCGCTGATCTTTGCGTTTCCCAGTTTTGGTACTCTCCAGTCGCAGACAAGACTTTCCTCTCCTTCGACAGATGGTCGATGGGGAACATGCCCGCTACGGGGTAACGACATAGCTCCGACGTCATATCTCCGCCGCGTTTCAAACGACATATCTCCGCGCGGAGATATGACGCTTTAAAACGACATAACTCCGCGCGGAGATATGACGCTTCAAAACGACATAACTCCGCGCGGAGATATGTCGTTTGCAACATGGCGGAGATATGTCGTTTCAAAACGACATAACTCCGCGCGGAGATATGTCGTTTGAAATGCGGCGGAGATATGTCGTTCTAAAGCGTCATATCTCCGCGCGGAGATATGTCGTTTGTAACTCGGCGGAGATATGACGTTTTAAAACGACATAACTCCGCGCGGAGATATGTCGTTTGAAACGAGGCGCACAGTGGGTCGAAAAGGCCAAAATCGCGCCATAATTCAGCGGAGCGCTGTAGCAAAAAAATGTTGATGCCATCTTTTTAAGAGGATTAAAGTATTAAAAAAAGTTAAAAGTTAGAAATATTTAGTGCAAAATTTTTTTTTAGCAATTAAAAAAAAACTTTTTAATGGACTGGCCAATACGATTCTTTGCTAATATTACTAACTTGAAATTATTTTTTCGCAGTCGAAAGAGTATTTCCTATAGTTTTCGTTTGAATAATCGGGTTAAATTTTCAAAACTTGTTAGATTTTAGAGATAATTATAAAAAAAACAACATAACCAATTTTGTATTACATTCAACAATTTTCTTTATTCCTTATCGCTACTTTCACTTGAATTAGAGTACTCCTCTTTAACATCAGGTATAGTTTCTAAAAGATCTAAAGCTGATTTTGGCATTTAATGTTTGTTTTTTTCCTGTCTCTTGAAATGCCTCGGTACTAGAGGATCCGAGGTAATGGACATTCTATTCAGAAAATCGAGGTTGCAATTTTTCCGACTGCATTTTCTCGAAAAATGTTTTTTGCAAAGCTTGAAATCTTTTTTTCGACCTTCCTGGGCCTCCTCGGTTAATTGCCCAATTTGGAGCAATGCATAATTGATTATTTCCGGGCCATGAATAAAAAATTTATGCAAAAAGTACCAAGGGTACAAATTTACAAAATGCCTAACAGTCTCCAAGACTATATTAAAATCATAGTTGCATGAAACAACTATTAATATAGGGTGCATTCTTTTAAGCAAATCGATGTCTATCTTAGTTATCTCTGCAGTCGATTCTGCATTTTGAAAAAATACCCTAGCAGTGTTCCATCGTAACTACTTACAAATCCAGTTTTCGGGATATCAATAAGCCTTGGTTTTCCTTGAATTCGTTCTGAATTGGATTTTTGTTTGGGCAACAATTTCTTTGTCCTCTACCGATCTGGCTTGCCACCTTCTTATGGGCACCATATTATAGGCAGGCAATAACATTACTAAATTAAACCCTGCCTGCTTCATTTTCCATGGTTGTTTATAGAAAAGAATTTTTAAATTTAGTCTACTCCCAAATATCAAGAAAGTAATCAAACAAAACAGATGCTAGAACAGCTGATTAATGGCATTCATACTTTATGTCCAACAATTAAAAAAAATGTAGTTTTTCGGACCTTTTTCCAAAAATTAAAAAAAAAATGTTTTGTATGAAAATTTTATTTTTACTAATGAACTAAGAATAGTTAAAAGTAATACTTCCAATCGCCGCATATCCCCATAAAAGTTTCATATTCATGAAAAACGATTGCGAACATACATTAAAATGCCAATTTTATGAATTCCTTAAAATCGAGTTCGAAAGGTGAACTTTAAATGCGTGTTGTGGGAGAACCAAATATGCTAGACTAATTGCGTGCATATAGAAGGATCAATGTTACCACACTAGTAAGAAGTGTTCTCGTACTCTGCTTGGGAACGCAGATGATAGCCATGATGTGCGGTAATCTACTGTAAACAGTAAAATATAAATTTTCTTATTCTATAACAAATTATTGTAAGTAACTTGTTAAAATTAATACAAATAAAAGGATGTAATAGCACCTAAGACATTCTTTTAGCTGTTGAGAGAATTAATGTAGATTCTGGAGTTCAAGATTGAAATACTTACTTTCTTGCGGTTGACACGATTAAGAAAATGACACAACACACAATTAGTTGGTATATATTTATTTAATTCGTTCTTACTAACCCACAGTTCAAATTTGTTATCCATTAATGTGTAGTTTACTGTCTAAAGCAAATAATTCATAATTTGATTTATGTCGGATTTAATGTTGCAGTTGCAAGTAACAGGGTTGGCTGAGCGATTAATACACGAATGATAAAGGTCGAAAATCTGTCATCCTTCACATTCATTTCCACATTCGTATCGGTTCTTTGGGGCAAAACCGTTACCAGTTTTTGACGACGGCGTCAGGAACTACATAGTACATGGATGGTAAACAGTAATGGCGATTATTACCAGAACTCGATAATCTGCTTATTAGCCGTCAATGCTTATGCAAACCAAAGTGCAACAACAGGCGGAGGAGGGGGACTTCAGCGTGTGATTAACCAGCGACCAGGGGGCGTTTAAAGAGGACCAGGTGGTGGTAAGCAGCTCCAGTTATCTTTGCAAGAGGAATTCAGTGATTTGGCCACAAACTCGGAGTGGATTTATGCGTTATGGAAGAAGAACTAAGCCGAACTCGGATTTCTTGGTTTTTTATTTCGTTTTCATGTTTCAGATATCTTACATGCTGAATTTCAAATTTGTTTACTCGATTATGCGCTTGAGTGTCGTAATGTAATAGACCATAATGCACAGCTACAGGACAGTTGTTTTGCATTCACATTGGATTTGGCACACTCTAATGACATAATGTAATAACTGCACGTACTTTTCTAAAGCAGGGATGGATTCAATTTATGTTATGGTAAATTAATCGGGTGGCATCCAATTAATGAAATCTGGGATTGACTGTATAAAATAAAACAATAATTGGAGGATCAGATTTAGTGGTATATTGGTATTGGCGAGTCGTCGGCGCTGAACAGCTGGATCAGTCAACTGCAGTCAGCAGGCTGCAGGAACGAGTGCACGTGCATAATTCAAGGTACAAAACGCAAAGCGAATTAGGGGGCACACAGGGTGTGGTAGGTGCTGCCGCGACCCTGTTCCGTGGGTGTTGCAGAGCACATTTTAGTTTTGCATAATTTATTTATATAAATTAGGGTTAGGTGTATGTATGTAATTCTTGTTTAATCAATTCACAGCGTCTCTAATTGTATAACAAAGTATATAACGTATATTTTAATTAAAATATGTATTTTCTACAAATGCTCAAGGGAAATTACTTAATGCCTTAGAACTGAGAGATATAAATTATACAATATGCTTCTGAATTAATAAAACCTATACACACCTTAAGTAAGGATTGCAGGAGAAATATTTGCAGCCCCGGACTCCCGTTAGAGTGGAGTGATCCTCACCCTCCTACGCCTACTCTCACTTGTACACTTTATTATTCAATGTGCTCAGCTCGAAAATGGAACTCACACGCTTACAACTATGGAATGGATAAGCCAATTACACTCAATTCTATGCAAATCACGCACGGCCTGCTGCCTAGAAAGGCAGCAAACTGTGGGCCAATACCAGTCAAATCAATTTGTGAATATAATTATATACATTTTGAACATTCGATTTATTTGATCAAAAAAAGAATTCTAATTGCTGGCGTCACAGAAATATTGATGGATTTTGTTTGTTGCGCAACTCTCTACAGAAAGATTTACGATGCATTTGGTATTACTTGTTTAAGGGCATTCAACTCTTCAAACCCTCAAGTTTCCAGACCGGGTACTCGGGAGGTATGTACAAAAACTGTGTTCTTATTTCCACATGAAATTTAAATGTGTGAAACCTAAACTCAAACGAATCTATCAAAGCCGAAGTTTACCGGTGTGTAACTCTTATGAAACTACAGCATTGTATGTACAAAAAGCAATTTCGCTAAATATTTAGTAAATCATATACAAACACGAATCATTAGTTAGTTCATGGGGAATTGATCGTTTGCGCTGTTTTGTTCTAAGCCAAAGCCAAGGGGGGGATAAGTCAGTCGACCCGTCTTCGATGTGTCACAAGTCAATTCTGTGACACAGTCGAGTGGAATTCAGAAATATTCGGGAACAAAAATTGGTGTGGTGGTTAAAGTCGTTACGTTAGTCATATATATATATATATACTATATATACATATATATATATAAGTATGTATATAATTTTGTTTCCGTTTATATTTAGTAACACTTTATACTAGTAAGTAATTAGAATAATAAAGTTGGGCTTAAAGATTATAATTATGTTCTTAAAGCATCATAGCGTACAGCAGGCCAAAGTAGACAGCCCACATTAACACAATCCCATGCATCTTATATATAGGACTCTCACCATCTGCGATCTTTCTAGCAACAAACTTCAATGTTTCATCTAATAAAACTACAGGAATTGAGAATTTCATCACAGTTATCCATTCCTCTATAGACAACGGTGTCACTTGGAAGACGGTCTGGGGAGAGTGAGAAGGGGGAAGTTGAGAAGTTATCGAACTGCAACACTACGCGGCCACTTATACTCACAGAGAGGACATCCACATGAAGAATAACGAAGTGAAGAGTGAAGGAAAGTGCCATTGATCCAATCAGCCACATGTTGCACCATGGAGGCATTGAAATCAACGACTGATTCTCAGACAAGCTGCAAACAGAAACAGAAATTCAGTTAATGGAAAACATTGTGTTAAACAACTGACGACCTACCTGTTCATTGCGTTCAACATCTCAATTGTCACAAGAACGGACAGAGCCATGGTCATCGCATGCGGATCGTTGAAGATCTTGCAGTCGACACCCTTGAATTCCTCACCACCGCCCAAGCAGGCGAGATGATGTGTGAGTTGCCAGTATGTTAGGTTGGGACCCTCTGCGGAGAACAAGAACCACCAGGTAGCGGCACCAACTGTGGCTGCACCAACGTAGAATCCAATAGCCATGTAACTGACAAAAGATTAAAAGACCGCGTTAAAACGGAATTGAGATTTTGATAAGGCATGGATCACCCACCGGAAGAACAACCATCCTGAGATGAGACCCTCGTCCGCCTTTCTTGGGGGTTTCTCCATGATGTCCAAGTCAGGTGGGTTGAAGCCAAGAGCTGTAGCTGGCAGACCATCAGTAACCTGGGCAACACATAAGCATCAGGATCAGGTATGTAATTTAAAACATCGGTTAGATCTTACCAAGTTCACCCACAAGAGCTGAACGGGAATCAAAGCTTCGGGCAGACCAAGAGCAGCAGTCAGGAAAATGGAAACGACCTCACCAATGTTCGAGGAGATGAGATAACGAATGAACTGTTTCATGTTGTTATAAATAGCGCGACCTTCTTCAACGGCAGACACAATGGAAGAGAAGTTATCGTCGGCCAACACCATTTCAGCGGCGGACTTGGCCACAGCAGTACCCGAGCCCATCGCAATACCAATTTCGGCCTTTTTCAAAGCGGGCGCATCATTGACACCGTCACCTGTCATCGCAGAGATCTCGTTCATGCCCTGCAAGTACTCAACAATCTTTGACTTGTGCTGGGGCTCCACGCGCGAGAACAGGCGGGAGCGGGCCACGGCGGCCTTTTGTTCAGCGGGCGACAGATCGTCGAACTCGCGGCCGGAATAGGACTTGCCACTAGTGTCCTCGTCCTCGGTGAACACACCAATGCGACGGCAGATGGCCTCGGCGGTGGCCTTGTTGTCACCAGTAATCACAATAACGCGAATGCCGGCGGCACGGCAGCGGACAATGGCATCAAAGACCTCTTTACGTGGGGGATCCAACATGCCGACAACGCCGACGAATGTTAGATTGACCTCATACTGGTAGAACTTGTTGGAGTCACCCAGGTCCATGTCTTCGGGACGAATGGGACTGTCGGCCACAGCCAGGGCCAAGCAGCGCAGAGTGTCGCGACCAGTTCCGTATTGGCCAGTGAGGGCAAGGATCTTGCTCTTCAGAGCCGAGGTCAGAGGAACTTTGCTGGTGCCGACACGAGCGTGTGTGCAGCGTTCGAGAACACCTTCAGGGGCGCCCTTGACAAAGAGTTTGGGACCAGTGCCCAGGCGGGAAGCCTTGAGCGGGGTGCAATACGAGGACATAGATTTACGATCACGAGAGAATTCCAGGGTGAATTCCTTCTTCCACTTAGTCTCAACCTCTCCGCGGCATGCGATGGCCGCCGAACGGCGATCCAATCCCGACTTGTTCACATTAAAGGAATTCAGTTTCTCGGCCAACACCACCAGGGCGGTCTCAGTGGCCTCGCCGACCTTCTCGAAGGCCTGCTTGAATTCGTTGAAATCAATGGCAGAGTCGTTGCACATGATGCAAATGGTGGAAAGCTCCTGCAGCGCCTCGTAGTCGATGGCCTTTACACGCTGGCCGGCCAGGAAGAGCTCACCAATAGGTTCGTAAGTGGAGCCAGACAGCTCAAACTCCAGGAAGCTGCTGTCATTGCCCTCCACTTTTTCAAAGATGAACATGCGGGAGACAGACATTTGGTTGGTAGTGAGTGTGCCGGTCTTATCAGAGCAGATGACTGAAGTGCAGCCCAAGGTCTCGACAGAGGGCAACGAGCGCACAATCGCGTTCTTCTTGGCCATGCGACGTGTTCCCAGGGCCAAGCAGGTGGTAATAACGGCGGGCAGACCCTCGGGGATGGCAGCCACGGCCAGTGCAACGGCAATCTTGAAGTAGTAGATAGCGCCCTTGATCCAGGAGCCACCGTGAGCAGGGTCGTTGAAGTGTCCAATGTTGATGGCCCACACGGCGACGCAAATGACCGAGATAACCTTGGACAGCTGCTCACCGAACTCATCCAATTTCTGTTGCAGCGGCGTCTTGATCTCTTCAGTCTCGGACATTTCAGTACGGATCTTACCAATGGCAGTGCTAAGACCAGTTCCAACCACAACACCGCGAGCCTTGCCAGCAGCTACATTTGTGCCGGAGAACAAGATGTTCTTCTTGTCCTGGTTGACGGCGCGGGGATCGGGAATGGCGTCTGTGTGCTTGATGACCGAGACCGACTCACCAGTGAGGATGGACTGATCAATTCGGAGAGTTGTTGAGTAGATGTGGGTAATGCGAATGTCGGCGGGGATTTTGTCACCAACGGACACCTCCACCAGATCGCCGGGCACAATCTCTTTCGCCCTGACCTTCTGGATGCCAGACTTGTCCTGTCGGACAACCTTACCCATCTCAGGCTCATACTCCTTGAGCGCCTCAATGGCGGATTCAGCATTTCTTTCCTGCCAAACACCGACCACCGCATTTGCAATTAGAATAAGTAAAATGACTAAGGGCTCTACAAATGCTGTGAACGTGTCTTCGTGATCTTCAAATAGAGCTAGAACCTATAAAATGAACAGAAAGAACAAAACCATCAAAATTTAACATTAATTTATTACCCTGACCGTTCCGAACTCTGCACACCGAGAAATCAAAGTGAAAGTTCCGAGTCATAGAAAGCGTTGTTCTATTTTCAAGACACGTGTGCCAATTTGAGATAATAGAAAAGTTGTTGTACCACGTCATCAATGAGGACCAATCTCTTCCTATTTGACACACGCATACACTTTTGAACTTTGACAGTCGCACACATACAGATAAACGAGTTCGACACATTTAAGCTCTACTCAGCCAATCTGTTAACGTGCTAAGTGTACTGAGCACATCTAACATCCCACATTATGAGTTGGGCCGCCGTCACATTGCTCGACACATGAGACAGTGCAGTTGATACAAATCTTTCCGTCCGATTGTCAAGACAAGCTCCAAAAAAATTGGGCACTATTTCAAATCACATCATGATAATGCAAACGCAAACTGTTAGGAGGGGGCGGAGAAACGGTCTACCCTTGTTGCCGTCCCTAACTGAGACTGTTAAAGCTGGAGTCTGGTATGGACGTATACAATATTTACCAGCTCTATCTTTTTAAACCTGGTTGTAAATAAATACAATTTCGTTTAACCAATTTTAAAACCGATCGGAAAATACAGCATTCCTTTGTATGTCTTCAACTTGAATTATTTTTATGTGCAATCTTGGGTCAACGTTAATTTGCTACAGGGTTTGTCCGGAAAGTAATAGGACTGATTTTCTGTACTTCAGACCGTGCGCGCACCGACTGGATTCGGTAGAGGGCGTTCCTAGCGATCGAACGAGCGGCTGGTCAGTTGTCTCCGAGCACCTGGAGAGTCAGGACAGGCATTTTCGCGCAGCGAAAGTGTAAACGATGCCCGTTGTCTCTTTTGACATCAAAGGCATCGTCCACCATGGGCAAACCGTCAACGCCAAGTTTTACGTGGAAGTGCTCAAGAGACTCAAAAGAAGGGTCAACCGGGTCCGACAAGACATCGCAGCCGACTGGAAGTTGCAGCACGACAACCCTCCGGCTCACACCGCCTTTCCTGTGAACAGCCGCCCTACAGCCCAGACGTAGCCCCTTAACTTTATTTTGTTTCCTCGACTGAAAAGGCCGATTAAAGTCAAGTATTTTGAGACGACAGAGGGGATCCAAGCTCTCTTTCTCAAGGCTATTCCGGAGAATGCCTTCCGTGACGCCTTCAATGCTTGGAAATCGCGCTGGCAGCGCTGCATCGACGCAGAAGGAGTATATGTTATCCCGATAAATGCTGCTATTAATCTAAAAGCTCTGGACCGTATTACTTCAATTCAGGATCTGGGGGTATTATTTGATCACAAGCTTTGGTTTAATGACCACATCTGTGTCCATATATAACCAAGCTTCTCTACGTGTCTCTTGGCCGACCATCGCTGGAGTATTGCTCCAGCATTTGGTCACCTCAGTAGAGCTTATATAAAGATATCCTGGAGTCGGCTCCCTATATAGATAGGCTACGACTTCTAAACTTGTCCACTCTAAAAGACCGCAAGGACTAGTCAAGGTGTCGTTTTTCTGTATAAGCTCGTTGTCGTCACTCCTCCTACGTCTTCTGAACTGGAACGTACCCGCCAGAGCAACTTGCTGTTTTCGTTCGTCGTCTTTGCAAGTGTGCAAATCAAATCCTAACTATAACGATCTTTATTTTTTGTCGTTTCAATGCTCCCACTACATCAATTGCCGCAATTTTTTTTAGCTTTTTTGTCTGCACCGAATTTGTAAATCAACGGCGCCGGTTAATCGATGTGAGCAGGGGCATATCGTGAAAAAATTCTTCCTATTTGGTCGGTGCGGTGGATATGTAGCTTAACTTTTTTTCATACTCACTATCACACAAACAAGCAGACAACTGCTTGTCTTCAAATAAACAAATATACGTAAGCCTAACAAAGCGAGATAGCTGAAGAATTAAGCAAATTTATATACTTTCGTTCCTTCTGCTCTTGCAATAATCCCAGACTGTGAGTCTGATCAGTCTGATTAAGATAATAACAGATGCGTTCTTTTAAGTTCTTTTTAATCATTAAAAGGGTTCGGAAAAGTCTTAAGGTGATTCTTGTTGAAGTGATATTCCAAGTACTAAGTGGTATTTGGTCACAAAATGACTTTGCTATGCTTATAACAAATCTAATTTATAAGAATCCAACAAAGCTAAAAATTTTATGGATACCATTTTTTTTCGATTGGTGGTTGTGGTGCAGCGGTTAGTGTGTGTGCCTTCATTATTGTCGATCACGTCTTTCACACAACCGGTATCCTTCTCGCTTGCGCGAAAATTAAAAGCACACAAACCAAGTTGTTGAGAGAAGCTCGGCTCGGGCCTTTGGACTGTATTAAGCCAAATAATATTTGTTTATCTTCGGATTTGCCAAAATAACCTCCAATTTGGTGTTAGTAACAAAGAATAGCTTGCACCAATTGGACAACAGAAATTATCTGCCCTAACGATGAATACCGGCTTACAAAAATATCCCAAGAATGATAATACCCGATGAGCTGGTAGGCTTAGAACAGAGTCCCAATTTGCTGTGTATGCAAAGTATACGAGCTTAATCTGCTCTCTTTTGTAACAAGAACAGAGAGATAAAAGAGCGCGCTCACGCGTGGCTAAACACACACACGCAATGCCAAGCGAGCATGTGTGTTTTACCGGCCCTTCGTTTAGAACCTTAATGTGGCATAGGTCAGCACAACTTCAGAGAGCTTCTTACGAATCAAGAGAATTTGCTTAGAACAACATGCTGAGAAAGCAACAGAAATCAATAATAGCGAACATGGAACAAGGAATAAAATTCCGACAGATTTCCAAAAGGTGCACTGCACACAACCATAGTAGTTGATTATTTTATGTTGCTGTGGCACAGAGAGGAATGAGGCCTTTAAAGCATTTAACATAGCTTGATGGGACATCAAAAGAACTTAAACCATTTGATAGTGCTGGTATTGTATAGAAAATAGGCTAACTAGGAGGAGTTGCACACTGAGCATAACGTCAAAATAGAACAAGATGGTTACAGGGCATTTTTCCTTAACGACAAAAATTATAACCTAACAGAGTGCGTAATATGTCTAACGTATGTAAACACATAAAGAGCATGACCATCGAGTCCAAATAGCCACGTCAGTCAGCCCGTATCTATGCTATCTCCTTCGTCAGTTTGGAAGCTATCTTGATCTGGGAAGATAAGGTCAAATGTATATTTCACCATAATTAGCGTAAAGCATATTTTAAATAAAAAATTAACGATTGGCCAAGCAATTTCAATAGTTGAAAAGTATTAAATTTGTTTTTACAAAATAAGTCTTTTTGATTTTAAAACATTTTTTTTTTTTTAATTTTCTGGGAAAAGCTTAGGAAAAATAGAAGAAAATAAACAGTTTTGGTCTACCGCGTTATAGCTGTTTCAGCTTCAAAATTATCGCAATTTTTCGTTATCGGACAAATATCGCAGTTGTATGTTACTTCAGTCTCATTAGAAACAACATTGTGAGGCGAATTCAGAAATACGCTGACTCACTTAGTCGGGATTTACACGATGAAGCAAACTTCATGAAGTTATCATAGTAGGCTTGTCATTCGAGGGAAATCTACTAGGTTTGTTGAAAAAATGTTTAGAATTTTACTTGTATGTCTCGCCTACAAAGAAAACTTCATGAAGTTTGCTTCATCGTGTAAATCCCGACTTACACAAACTACATTTCCCCATATGCGTTTTTCGTGACTAAAATTATGCATACAAATTGAATGTGTCATTCTATTCCAACAATCAGGCATCCTGGATTAATCCTAATAAATCATTTTGTTTCCCAACAGGATGGGGAAATAATTGGTATCTTATATTTTAAGAATATTCAACCAACCCTTGAGTTTTTTACTGATATCGTGGCTGCCTTTGACATACTTTTTAGTGGTCAATTTAACACTGGCCAGGCCCACTTCTTCATTTCTCTACCACGAATTGCAGCAATTCCTTATGCTCAGGGCTGAAGTCAGCACTTGGGTAAAAAACTGAGGGAAACGCAGAACTTAATTTCAACGTTATGTGAATTCGGAACAGGCCTGTAAATCAGAGACTCGGTTTAACTTACAAATGAAATGATGGCTGCCAATAGTAGAATCTTCACCAGAAGATCGTCGAACTGCTCTAAAACTAGTTGCCAAATGCTTTTTCCTGCAAGAAAATAAGGAATTACATAAATCAGATAAGACATTCGGACAACATATCAATGTGATCCGTCAGAGATAAGCTTCGTACCTTCCTCAGTTGGCAATTCTGTAAAGTGAAACGTGTAAAGAAGAGAATAGAAAAACAGTCAGTCATAGTCAATGAAATTTGCAAAATAGCTAATTAAAATGCGTGCGTGTGTGAGTATGTATGTGGTTGCATGTGTGCATCTACTTACCGTTCGGTCCATATTTTTTCTGGTTCGTTTTGATCTGGTCGGTGGTAAGTCCGCGCTCTCCATCTGTGCCAAAGAAGTTCAGCGCTTGCTCGACGGTTTTCGAGTGACCGTCATCCATTTTGAATTGTTATCCTCTGCGTTCAGTAGCCTAGCATTTATAGACAAGGCAATAAAAATTATTTTTAATTCCGGATAGTAATAGACGATAGAAAAATAATATACTGTGTTGACTTGAATAACTAATGTGAGTATATTTATGTATGTACGTATGTATGCCTAGATAGGTAGGTAGGTAGGTACTCGACATACACATGTACATCGGTATTGTACATATTTACACAGCAGAGACGTACATACATATGTACATATCTAAGTGAAAAAGAAGAAAACAGCAGACACTCGAACACATTTACGTCTTCTACAGTTTTCGCAATCCTTCGGAACGATTTCATTACCCCAATATAATCTCTTCAATCGGCGACTGGGTTTCGACTTATGAGATTCACACACGTGTCACTTTGACCAACCGTGTTTGCCAATAATGCAAAACGCAATTCAATATCTGTATGTATAGATTCTTTGTAGCTCATTCAAAAACAAAGAACGCACTGCGTGTTAAGTACTCAATTTTCACTGCAAACCTATCATATATTATACGCCATGGCGCTTTTTTTTTGTGCTGTTCTGATAATATTGCACTAAGAAGAGGTCTATCTAATAAAATTAGTGATGGTAAAAAGTATCGATGTGAACGATAAGAAATTACACAAAAGCACTGAACCAAAATCCAGAATAATTGACTAACGCGTAGTTACATTACACGTTATCTACGTACGTATCATTTTAACTACACCGCCGTTTCCGTGCAAGCGTAAACTAATCGGATTATTTAAAAAATAGGCTTTCATTAAATAAGGGATGATTTCGTTCCGACCACAAATTTTTTTAATTTTGTCGCGACCGAACTCTCCAAGTCGTTTTGGGTCGCGCTTGCACTTGAAATGTAGATGTAGAAAAATGTATGATACGCCGATTACGCAGACAGCGGTTCATCTGAATTATTTTATTTCACAATCTATAGGACCATTGTTCTTTGAAGACCGCAAACCTTTAAGCAGCCTAAAAATGCGAGCAACGGAGAGTTGTTCAAAGACATCAATAAGAAACTTAATCGACCATGGATTGTGGTATTAAAAGCCGGGGGGCAGCTGCCCTTAATCACAGATTTTGCCCTCGAAAATTCACTTTTTCAATTATAACTTAAGTTTTTCGCCATCTAATTAATTAATGTTCAAAAATATAATCAATGAAATATTTAAGAATCGTTCAGACACAGCTGCCCCCACCTTTTCGAAAAGCTGGCTACGCCCTTGATATTGGATGCTATTTTTTCAAAGAGATTGTTTTTATATTTCACAATGCAAAAGTTTTGCTAAGCAAGACTTGTTTATAAAGGTTGACGATTTAACCAAATGACGTGTTTAGATTCTTTTTGGTCTTTTCGGTCCTTATAATATTGGTACTCCGATACATGTACACAAAAATTAGAAACATTGCTACCGGTTCTGGTTCTGAGTGTTAATCGATTCTTTTCTGTATACGCGAACCGTTGAGGTAGAAAAGTTGTATAATTAATTAATAATCAAACTTTTGACAGGGTCGATGCTATGTTGCACTCTTCCAATTGGGCAGCGATTTGTTCACTCATGAACTATTTTTTTTAAAGCGCGGCCACCTCCACTTTTAATACTGCAAATGATCTCCAAGGATAACTCTAGACTAAAAACAGTTTCAGCTCTCATTTATTTAATCATCATCAGCTAAATGTACACAGATTCCATTAGTTGAATATTGGGGGTATCAAAAATGTAAGTTATGGCTTCGAGGCCTGAAAAAGCTTTTATTGTTCAGGTACTTTTTAATGTCAAATATTTGTGTTGGTCCCAAAATGTATCTCGTATTTTTAAACTTGCCCGAGCTGCTTATTTGTTATATCTTTGCAAATTTTAATGATGTAATAAAGTTATTTAATTTTCTCTGAATTCGCTAGTTTATGATTGTTTACAATTTGGGCTATATATAGTATTTATTAGCAACAAATTTTGAACAATATTGTATAATGCATTTATTTTTGAACTTTCTCTTGCCCTGGGAAACGGTGTTTGCATCTCAGTCTGGACCTCTCAAAAAATGTATTTTGATCTAACAAAAACTAATTTATTCTTAATAGAGGTGGGCGCGGGCCGGGCTTTTTTTCGTGGCCCGCGGGCTTACACAGGCCCGGAGCGGGCCCGGGCCTTAAAATTAAGATTCGTGCGGGCTTCGTGCGGGCCCGGGCCTTAGCAAAAAGGCCCGGCCCGTAAAAGCCCGAAATAGGCCCGTAAAAGCCCGAAATAGGCCCGAAAACAATTTTGATTTGTTCGCGCTATTTTTGTTTATGTTTGAATTAGAACCGCCATTTATCGCATTTTAATTGTTTATCGATACTACTATCGATTTGCTTATACATATTTTACTTGTTTGCTCACCACTAATTCAAAATTGGCGTCCTATTGTGAAATTGATAAAACTTTGCTATATTTGCAAATATTTGCATTGTGGTCAAAAAAATTATGTAAACTTTGCAGAGCTAGCACACTTGATTCCCAAATAATAACTGAGTTTAAAAACAATGACCCTAAGCGCATTAGAAAAAAGGTTTCTTCCGGCAATCGCTCATTTGGTTGGGCTTTTCTTGAACCCTCCTTATAGAGAGATGAAATTCCTCTCAGAGGAAAAAAGAGATAATGTGTTAGCTGCGGTAAAAGCAATGCTCTCCGAATTTATAGGGGATCATGAATATAGTAGCGTTGATGATATAACTAATAACATAGACCCAAATAATTCCGAAAATGGAATGTTTGCTGAATTTTTAGACTTAAGTTATATAAAAAAACGAAAAGTTGAGAAAAACGCTATCGACATAGAGCTTGACAAATATTTGGCCTATCCAGCAGCTCCTGGCACACATATTTTAGAATTCTGGAAAAATGCAAGGGACTTAAAATACCTTCCCAAATTAGCTCGGACCATTCTGGCTATTCCCGCCAGTTCGTCTACGAGCGAAAGGCTTTTTTCAACATCGGGCCATGTTTTAAATGAAAAACGCACTAGGCTAAAAAGCTCAAATTTAGAAAAAACGAGAGCGCAAGTTAAAGTCGGCTCTAACCGACTTCGATATACCCGTTACTCAATGAAAAACATGTTTAACAGTGTTCCTACGTTCCTTAGGGTGAACATCTGAAAAGTATGCAACACTTTTAGAACTCGGCTATTTTTCACATTTTTGCTCATAACTTGAGAACCGCTCATCCGATCTTTATCGTTTCCTCGGCAAGTTTATTCGTTTTGCTAATTATTAATTATCTCTAGAAGGTACGAATCGTCTATCTTTAAAACTGTAGAAGATATAACGTTTTTTCCGAATTGCGGGGGCGGAAGGGGGCGTGGCCAAAATTTGGAATAAACTTGATCTGCCTGCAAGTATAAGAAGCATTTGTCTCATACATGTCAAACCTCTATCTCTTACCATCTCTGAGATCTAGGTGTTCATACAGACGGACGGACGGACGGACAGACGGACATGGCTATATCGACTCGGCTGTTGATGCTGATCAAGAATATATATACTTTATATGGTCGGAAATGATTCCTTCTCCATGTTACATACATTTGCACGACTTTAGTATACCCTTTTTACTCTACGAGTAACGGGTATAATTAAGTTTCGTGCCGGGCCGGGCCGGGCCCGGGCCTTGGTGAAAAAGTTTCGTGTTGGGCCGGGCCGGGCCTCTCAAAAAAGAGTTCGTGTTCGTGCGGGCCCGGGCCTCAAAATACAGGCCCGCGCCCACCTCTAATTCTTAAACATAACTCTCTTAGTTTAGGGATCTGGGCTGCCTAAATTCCAAATGAGATTTTATATTCCTACAAAATAAGATAATTGCCTGGTATAAAACCTCTCCAAGTACAAAATTAAGAATTTCCTGTTTCAGCTTCAGATAACCTCTAAGGACAACGGAGCGGAGCGTAGCATATCAGCTTCGGAAAATCAAACGCACCAACAGCTTAGCAAATAATTTGTCCAAACAGATTATACAGGACTTTAAACTACATCTATTGTTCCATATGCAAATAATTTGATCAAATATTGCCAAAAAGTTCGCATAAAAAGTTTACCAAACTTTTAATTTAAATTTGGGAAAATAGTTCTGTAGTCCAACATGTGATTATTATAATAACAGTATAACATATGATTAAGTAATAACCAGATGCCAAAATTCAATTAAGCAGAAATTTGCGTTAATTTATATAATCTTAGTGCGGATTGGCTCGGTCTAGCAAACATTAGGAAGTATTTCAAAAAACTTTAGTTAGTAAGAAAGAAGTGTAGCTATGTCGCTTTCCGCTCTACAGATGCTTTTGCACAAACTCCATAAACTTTTTGTTAGTCTTAATATTGTTGCACCTTCAGATCTTTTGGCTGCAATAGAAACGATCGATGAAATAACGAATATTTTGAAAAGTTTTTCCATTTTATTTACACATATTTGGCCAATTTAAATTGGTTTAATATCGTATCGAATTCTGACCTCTTTTAGTTTTAGCAGCGTTTTTAAAACTTAACAACAAGCAGGACTACTAGACTTTCATGTCTCATGTGTCGAATATTTAATAGTCTGTTCACACTGGCCGCAGCTTCATAAGGCTGAAAATTTAAGCTGCACAATTTTTTCAATAGGAAATATTTACATGGCCCAATGAAATTCATGGTGTACCCATATAACTCGTAGATTGTCATCCTTTAGGATGCTTTGGCGTTACTTCGCAATCATACTTGGGAGTAGGAGCTGACATCTGTTTTTGAAGCTACGTGTTGGGTGTGAACGCATGCTGTACCCAGTGGGAAAAGCATATAACAAAGTCAATATACGTAAGGAGTCTACGTTCTATGCATTTGAAACCTCTAGATCAAGATCTCTTCGTTTATTTCTATAAAGGCTCTGCTGATGTTGCCTTATAGGGTCGGATATGCTTTGTTTTGGCTGTAACTCTTCCACCTTAAATAGTCTAAAAACCACAGTTTAGAAGAAGTTTGGGAACCAAGATTAAGGAATTGTGCTATTTTAAAGCTTTAAGCAGGGCACTCCAAAAGGAGGGAACCAAAAACGATCGTTTTATATTAACGAAGGATAAGTAATTCACGATCTCAAAATTTTGTTACTCTTATATGTTAAAAGAGAAAGAGGAAAAATATTCAATTAGCTGTTCCCAGTTTAAGTTTGAACATGTCAGACTATACCGTTTTAAAAAGAAATGCAAATATTTTCGAAAACATTCAGAGATTAGATTAGCTGTCTGGGAATAAAATCTAGGCTTAAGATTTCCACTTTTGATTTTAGTATGTTTGATTTCTATACCCTTGGAGAGGGTATATTAAAATTGCCCAGATGTTTGTAATGCAAAGAAGAAAGCATCTCTGACCAAATTAGTTATATATCTTCCTGATCAGCATTACGAGCTGAGTTGATATGAGTCTGTCCGTCCGTCTGTTTCTATGCTATTTCCTCCGTCAGTTTTAAATCTAACTTAACCAAACTTTGCACGAAGTCAAAAAACAAGTTTTAGAGAAAAAAACTTTTTTATTTTCCATGCAAACGACTCCAAACCTTGTTTTTTATGTTTTCTATGCTATGGAGTGTAAACTGTAGTACTGTAAATACGAAAGGCTAAGTTTCAAAACTGATTTTTTAGCGTGTTCCAGTTACTACCCAGAGAATTCGAACTGGATTTAGTCTAATGTAATGCAAGCTCCCTTGAAGATAAGGTAAAATGTTCTCGATGTCCGGGTGATCTATGTGAAAGGTATTATAAAGGACCTCATTCGGACCCCATTTGTATATTAAATAATTGTTTTTACAGGTATTTGTTATGCCAAATACTAGTTAAATTACATAAATAATTCAAATGTCACCAGTTTACGGCAGTTTATGGGAACAGGTACGAGTACCACACACACTAAAGTGTTCCTATATGTATTTATCAAATACTCGGTCATACATACATATATTCAGCGCCTGTTCGTGTGTGCATTATGGAGGCAAAAATATTGCCTCTGCCTCTGGTCTGGCCGAGATCAGCTAAAAATAAACACCTAGCTACCAGAAATACAACCTAACCTTTGGATACACATACACACTTGCCCGTGCATATGTATTGGCGGGCCGTGGCACGGGGAAATATTTATGTAGATTTGTACATATATTTTAATTATTGAAGAACACGCATACAGGGACACTCACATACATGCAAGTACATAAGCGTGTTCTTGACGAGTATTTAAATTCTAAATGGCAGTTGGCGGAAGAACTCTCAAGAGACGAATTCAATAAATTTTTAAATTTGACAGTGACATGTCAAAAATATATTTATGCATACACATGTTGTCATAGTATTTGGTGGGCAGATTGAGGGCACAGACGAAGGACAGTCCACATATGTGGCGCAATGGCAGGACATTGGGCGAAAGATCGGTCTAAATTTCTTATCACAATTTTTGGTGCATGCAAATGCTAACGGTAAAAAAATGATCATTAACATATAAAAAATAACGGTATCCAAATGAGAGTGTGCAGTTTTTGATTAGATCACATATGTACATAAATACTTCAATCCGCGTGGGAATCAATCTCAATTTTCGCACCGTTTTGAATAAATAATGGGTACGCGATACTCGTCTGCAGTGTCTTTGGATTACAGGAACAACGATTGCATAACAAATTTCTCTATCGCGGACTCATTTCTATAGATGTACGAGTATGTATGTATGTACATATGGGGGCACAAGAGAAAACTTTACATCAGCGTTTGGTTTGCGGGCGAGCGTGCGTGTGTGCGTGTGTGTGTGTGCGTGCATTGGTATTGGTGACATTCAAAAATTTCAGTATGACAGCGGAGGTCGAGGTTGCTTCACTGGATTTCCTTTTGCTCAGATATATAAATATCTTTTTTTTTTTGCATGAATGAGGTGTAACTTGTGATATCAAATATTTTTGCATTGCGATAACTTTTGCAAACACTTTAAAAACACCAACTTTTAAATGTATGTATGTACATAGTATATGCATATTGCATTTTCGGGTTTTTCGATTTTTGTGATTTTCAGCGCGCGGTTTTCTTCTTTTTTGCATTTTGGGGTAGTATTTTTGAGTTTGGATTTGTCTCAGCATGGAAGTTGGAGTAAAACACTACATACTTTGTTGGAATTGTTGCGGCAAATCAACAAAACTTACAATTTTTATTCCTAATAAAATTCCGTTATTATATAATAAATTTATTTTAGGCGAAAGACCAAGAGCTAACACAAAGATCGCGCTATTATAACGATCAACGGCAACTGAACGCAAGGAGAACGCTGCTCGATGAGAGTGTCTATTTGAATTACAAAATTCATATATTTTGGCAAATTTCCCAAAACTACATACACTCTCTATTTTGGCCCGGGAAAATACTTTTAGCACGCACAAACTTTTGAGCACTTACCACCTATCCCATCCGACTGTTGGTGGTTGTGCTCGTGCTTTTTGTATCTTTTAGAGGGAAAATATATGGTGCGCCGTAGTGGCCTATACATATGTGCACATGGGTATATCCAAACATGCATACACACATCGACAAATGTATGGGGAAATCATTGCGCAGCTGTGTGAGTGAGTCTAGAACGTATTTCGAATTGCACGTGTGTAAGTTTAATTATGATTATTTATAATTTGTAGCGCATCAATGTTGGTGGGCTTAGCGAAGAGGTTTGCGACTTTGCTCAAAACCCCAAGACACAGCTCTTGCAAAATCGAATCGATTGGAAATACGCATAAGACTGATATTTTGGATTTCTTCGAGAAATATTAATACACTTTATTAAAAGAATTAATTCAGTTGTTCAGATTAAACAAAATTCATTCCAATCCGTAGTCGAACTCGGGATCGGTCAGTTTCTTGGGATTTTGGGGAAGCCCGAACCATACCTGAACCGGAGGATATTAATACTTACTCTTCGAACCCGAAACTGAACCGGAGTATTAGTAGGAGTAATCTTTTACTGTCGACCCTGCACTACTTTGATATACCTGTTATTCCTGGGAAGAAAAGTTTAATTCGAGAGCGGGGACAGCCGAAAAACATGCTTAAGATATATTAAAAATTGTAATAATTACACAGGTTTACAAAGGAGACCAACTTTTGCAACAGAGGAGATAAAAACCCTCAGTATATATTTTTGGTCGCTGAGTTCAAATCAATTGTCCGTTTTTCCCCAGCACGTCAGGTGTACGAGATATTTCCATAAACCTGTGTTGAGCGAGGTTGGTTTACATTTATAGGTCCTGTGGCCATATCAAGTAACCTTTTCCAACCAAATTTGTTTTAATGTAAGCTACATTGAATGACATTGCAGAAAAACCAAACACGAAGTTGTTTTTCCTAAAACATATTGTCCGACCGATCGTTTCTTTGGCAGCTGCAAGTCGTAGTCATTCGATCCGGGCGCATGAGACATATTACCAGCGTGCAGTCAAATGAAGACTCGGTGCAAAATTTTAGCACGATAGCCTTAAGACTGAAAGGACTAGTTTGCGTAGGAACAGACTGATGAACAGGCAGACGGAGAGAGCTCAATCGATTTAGATCGACATGCTGATCAAGAATATATATACTTTAAGAGGTTAGATACGTTGCAAACTTCTGGGCAAAATTATAATACATTTTTCAATTGTATAATAAAAACAGAGGAAACCTGACTTCGGCACGACCGAAGTTTATATGTATGGGTATTTATTTCTGAAGTGGGCAACTATTTTTTTTCATAGTCTCCAAAAATTTTAATTTTTTTGCCATGATGAAACCGCAGTTTTCAACGATTTTTAATAGATTTTTCAGAATTTTACCATTGTGGGATGCAAAGATATAGCGACTGTTTATATTTGTTAAAGTTGGTTATTACTAAATATTTAATGGGCCTAAAAATAAATAAAAATTTTAAAAAAATAGTGTTTTTCCTTTACTTTGTGGTAAAAATATTTGCGATGGTTGAACTGGAGGAAGAAACCGCCGAGACTTAAGAAAAATAAATTAAATCGCGGTTTGTGAAAAAACGGCCATTTTGAGATTTTTAAAAAAAATCAAGAGTAATCCTCTTGATATTCTTAGTGATCTGAAAAAGGCTTTATGATGGGACGGCCATAACTTTCCGCGAAATGCAAAACCCTGTCAAATGAAGTACAATTTTTTGATTCACCTACGAACAACTTCATATAGGCAATAGGTAAGACCTAAAAACACACCGAACTGCATTTCCAGATTCACCAATGTAGCCTTGGTTCAGGGGTTATGGGCGTATTTGTTCTAGCAATTGTTTTTGAAAAACATTGACCATTTGGGTATTCCTCCAAAATTATCCAATTTGTCTTAATAGTAATATTCTTCACTGCCAGCAAGAAAAAGTAAAGTTTAATTTTTAAATGTCTTTGGTAGTCAACCCGCAAGACGCTAAGATACCTGGAACTGAAGTAATTAAATGACTTGAGCTGTTTTCCTGCTTGTTATTAAAAACACCACTAATAAGATCATTTGCATAATATTGGAAAAGCTGGTTGATGCCCAATTAGTCAATATTTTTTAAAGTCAATTGAGAGGAACAAAAATGACCATAATCCATGAACCAATGCTTCATTGGAGAATCTATAAACGCAGTTCGGTCTATTTTTAGGTATGGTTTAAGGCCTGTATGAAGTTGATCGTGGGTGAATCAAAAAATGGTACTTTGTGTCGCGGTTTTTTGAATTTCTCGGAAAGTTATGTCCGTCCCATTATAAAGTTTTTTTAAGAGAACTAAGATTATCATAAGGATTAGCCCTAATTTTTTTGAAAAATCTCAAAATCGCCGTTTTTCCACAAACCGCGATTAAAATTTGTTTTCTTAAGTTTCGGCGGTTTCTTCCTCCAGTTCAACCATCGCAAATATTTTTACCACAAAGTAAAGGAAAAGCTATATTTTTTGAAAATTTTTATTGATTTTTAGGCCCATTAAATATTTAGTAATAACCAACTTTAACAAATATAAACAGTCGCTATATCTTTGTATCCCACAATGGTAAAATTCTGAAAAATCTATTAAAAATCGTTGAAAACTGCGGTTTCATCTTGGCAAAAAAATTAAAATTTTTGGAGACTATGAAAAAAAATAGTTGCCCACTTCAGAAATAATTACCCGTATACCAGATTGTATATTTTATATTATTTGCAGCTTGTATAATTTATACCAATTAAGATTTTAACTGATTTTCGTCGAACATTCTCAGCAATAGATGGCGTCACTCCTTTGACCATTTGCTTGCTAATTTGTTATATGGCAGATATATGATATATTCATCCGATTTGATCCAAACTCCCTCAAATTGTGTTGAAACCGATAATATTAATAGCTGAAAAGTATGAAGACGCTACCATTGAAAACAGACCTATCTTTTGTATGGCGGCTATACTATTTGGTTGTCCGATTTTCATCTGTGATAAAAAAAAATAAATTATACGAGGTTTTGGCACGTTTGCATTGAAAACAAAAAAGTTTTTCACACTAAAACTTAAAACGAAATCCTCCCAGTTTTTCCCATTGAGTAGCTCAATTGCCTCCTTCTGTTCCAAATAAATAATAATGTCTTCTCTCGATCGAGTATTACATAATGTGCAGATATTATCGCTGTAGTAGGGTCGGTATACCAGCAATTCACATCTGGTTTTGAAAATAATTCCAATAGTTTCCGTGCTATATTGTTCACTAAAATAATTTTTTGACTTTGGCTTCTTCTGGCTTGAACTTCACACTGAAATCTAAGATTCTTGTCTATCGCAACAAGTACAGCCTCCTGCGCTGCCTTCCATTCTTCAGTATTTAAGACATCACATTCTATATTGCGTGAAATAAAGAGCTGCTGCCAAGTTTTAAAGCACTGCGTTTTCTCCCTTAGTATTTCTAGCCCCACTATTCTCGGCAGGCGATGTTGTAGCAGTCCCATAATTTTATTTAAGTACCTGAAGAGAGTTGTCAGCGTACTGAGATTCATCGCCGATAGGCCGGTAGTGCATAGCTTGGGGTATTCACAGGCAGTCGAAATAAATTTTTAAGGAAGTTTCGCATTTGTTTTTCCACGTCATCGTAACTTTGATGTCCCCAAACTTCGGCCGAATACAACATTTTCGCTCTTGCAGTAGCCTGGAAAAGCTGATATTTGGCCGAATTTGCAATGCCTTTTTTCCCATGATGCTTTTCCATTTACTGTTCACCGCCAAGTACAATATAAAAGGGGAGATTTCGCCAGATTCAAATGTAAGCACAGTTATCAAATTATAATTGGAGTTTCTGTTATATTGAACTTAAGGGGGTAGTACAAGTTGCGCGTTACATTTTTAGATATTTTTTTTAAACTCACAAAAAGAAAACGAAGAGATTTTTGAAATCGAGTTTTTAATTTAAAAGTTAATGAACGAATTAAAAATACAAAATTTATTTAGGAACTGTGATTGAAAAAAACGTTGGCAAATGGTCGCCATGATTCGGAGACACTTCGTTATCAGAAAGCAAAAAGGAAAATAGATTCTTGTCTAGTATTGATGTAATTCTCGTCTAAACCTCAGATTTGAAAAAAAAAGTTAATATTTGACAAAATGGCGGCACTTTGAAAATGAAAAATGTTTTTTATTTTCTTTTTTTTTTTGTAGTCTAGTGTAAAAAAAGAACATACAACAAATTTGTTTTTGAAGGTTCAGAGGAGAATGATGACAATTGTGCGTCGTTTGACACCTCGTGGAACATCGGTCCCGTAGTTTTGGCTGAATCGTGGTTTAAAAAAACTTGTTTTCGAAAAAAAGCGTTCGAATTTTTAATGTTTTAAGAACATTAAAAAGCGCAAGACAGAAAGTGATTGTGCAAAACTTACATGTTACTAGTCAGCAATGCAAGCGACATCTAAAATTTCCTCTTCTTCTTTAAAAAAAACTGTTCCTGCATTCTTGCGTCTTATATCGGAACGACTATTCCCTCGCCATTGCGCTGTTCGGCATATATAAACACCTGTGGGGCTTATATTAACACGCGGAACACTTAGTATTTTTAAAATTTTCACAAATCCTTCTTTGGATGGCAGTTGCTAGGAAGTTTGCAATTTCAGGAACACGTACTGTATCCTTTGGAGCAAAGCTCCATATCAAGGAGTTGAAGGACTTGTGGTTCTTCTGCGTTTCCTAGCAGAGACGTTTTTGAAGAAATCCCTATGGGGATTAGGCTTTGTATATAAGTTTTATAAGTTTTTTTTTAGGCATTTGCAACTGCAGCTAGTAAATTACTCAAGTTTACGAAAACCTTGGGTCACTAAAGGGGCTATATCTCCCAAACTAATTCGAGTTTTTGAAAATTTTTTTGGGGAAATATTTTTGAGTATCTGAGGTATAAAATATGAAAAAAAAAATCTATTTTTAAAAAGCCTCTAGTAGCACGATCAAATTGTACGATATATATAAATTGCACGATAGAAAAAACTTGTTTCGATATTTTATTATTCATCAAATTGTTTGTCACAATGTATCCGATCTTTCTGAAAAATTTACTCTTTCTAGATATTGGACATGCGCACAAAATATTAAGACATTTGCTCGAGATTTTATAAATTATAAAAGTAATTAAACATTGTTAGTCTGGAGAAAGTGCCATTTAAACATGAGCACTAAGCAGACAAACAAATGCCTTGTGAGAAAAAAAAAGCCGAAAGCTCGCGTCGTGAGAGAGCAAGACGCCGAGCGTGCTGTTTATAGAACACACGTATTCCCTTTCTCCATGCGTGTGTCTGCTGCGACGACGATAAATTCCTATCCCATGGGATAGGCTTTCGGCATTTTGGGCACCACTGATCTAGTGCCACTCTCACTTGGTCCAGTGGTTTGCAAAAAGTAAAAAGAGATCGATTTCATCCGGAATTAAGAACAGAAAAACGTAACCGAAGTGGAATTTAGAACATGCCTGATAATCTTCGGCCTCGCCAAAGATAACTTCCCTTTATTTTTAAACCCTTGGAGAGGGTATATTAAAATTGTCCGGATGCTTGTAACGCACAGAAGGAAGCATATCCGACCACATAAAGTATATATTGCTCACTTACTTCAATACTGCCATAACTCAAAACATTCCATTTTGAGAAAAACACGTTTAAAGTTCTCCATTGATTTATCCCAGAAAAAAATGTTTTTGTTTTAGTTTCGAGTTGATCATGTAAAATATTATTTTAGAGTGCTTATTAATAAAACTTGAAAATATGATGTTTCAACTTAAAGCCAATATCGACTGCAGGCCATCTGAGATATGACACTTTTGCATTAACATGAAAATAAATCTGTAAAATGATATTGCGACATATTCTTGGATGTAAAGTAGAAAAGATATCAATACGAAAATACAGAAAATAGTATAAAATACAGCGAATATTTCTGCATCATTAAGGCCCTCTTCTGGTCTAGAGTGCTAAATTTGACATGTTTTTTAAAAATACGTGGAAAGAAATGGGGAAGAGATTTTGTAATTCGGTTTTTGTATTTTGTTGTACAATTCATTATAAAAAAAATACAAAGTTTTTTTGTGAATGCGAGGGCTAATCAAAAAGTTATCGGGACCCAAAATAGGCTCTTTAAAAAAAAGATGTGTCGATGGTAACCACGTTTCCGGGATTTACAATTATCAGAAAGCAAAACGGAAGATGGGAAGTTGGTTAGTATGAATGCCTTTATCGTTCGTAGCAGAATTGTGAAAATAAAATTGAATATGAAAAAATGGCGACTTATTAAATTCGAAAAATCGATTTTTTACCATTTTTTTTTGGCAGTCCAGTGTACAAAAAAATAGTAAAAACTTTTTTTCAAAGATTGAGGTAGGGACCATAGCCACATTAATACTGCGTCCATACAACATCAAAATCGGTTCTGTAGAACTTGAGAATACGTTGGCACCATTTTGAAAAACGTGGTTTCGAGAAAAACGCCATCAAAGTTTCAAGGAAATTGAAAATTGCTTGTTTTATCGAAGACATTGGTCGACAAAAACAGCTATATCTTCTAAAGCATTTCGAATATCGAAAAATCCTTTTGGGATAATATTTTTGAATATCTAATATTTCTAGACCAGAAGAGAGCCTTAAATCAAAAATCGAATTATTTGAGTTATGCCACTGTTGAAGTCAGGGAGTGGTATATTCTTGATCAGCATGACGAGCTGAGTTGATATAGCCATGTTCATCTGTCCGTTTGTTTCTATGCTATCTCCTCCGTCAGTTTTAAGGCTATCGCAATCAAACTTTGCACGAAGTCTTTTGGTACAAATATGCTGCACATTTGTCGGAACCGGCCGGATCGGATGACTATGGCATATAGCTGCCATTGGAAAGATCGGTTGAAAAAGTAGTTTTAGTGAGAAAAACCTTTTTGTTTTCAATGCTATCGGTCCCAACTATCGTATTCATAAGTTTTCTATTTCGGTTTTTTTTAATTTAATTTTTGAAATGCAGAATTAATATGTGAAGCCTTGTTGATGATTCGTCACACGGAACTTGACTTAGCATTTCCGAAATGTTGAATTTTTAAAAACGGAATATTTATTACACTTTGTTCCATTAACATCGGTACTTGTACCGAAGTACTTCCCAATATTGCTTATAAATATTAAATCATTATATAGCCACAATGCAAAATAAACAACAAATCAATTTAAAACACCAAAATGTACATATATGTATTTACAATGTATTCGTTGTCGAAATCTACTATAATGTCAAGCAAATAGTAGTACGAAAATGCGATCACTGAAGATTCGAAAAGAGTATGAATGCTTCGGGTTGGCAATGGCAAAAGTCCTATTTTATTGCCTTTTTCATTTTTGTCTAATTTCAGCCAAGACAGGCAGACATCAGTGCAGTTTAGCCCCGTAAAAATAGTCTTGTAATGCCGTTATGGCCTCTCGGAAAGTTGGCAAGAGCACTGGCGCTCTCCGCACACGTTTCTTTGTGTAGGATATCACCTCTTTGCAACGGGCACATGGGCCAAAGCAACTACTATGAATGTCTACAATGCACCCATAAATATATATTTATGTACAATTGTACCAGTTGATACATATGCGAGTATATGGAAATCTTTCTACCTATAATTATGTTTGTATGTATTTGACAGTACTTTTTATATAGGTCCCAAATGAGCATACCTAGAGACGTGCGCATCTACAATTGTACATATTTGTATATGTACATTTGTCAAAGAATTATGCTTATTTACCTAAAGTGTGAGGGATTACCTGGGTATTTGTACCTAGCTATGCTCCCAATCTTCAAAATTTCCGATCTCAATTAAAATTTGCCAGGAAAAATGGAACTTGGCTAAGGCACATTTCGAAAACTGTCACCCCACAGTGGTTCAAGCTGTCTCAAAACTCTTGTTCGTGCCACTAAAACGGTTTCCCATTTTGAGCGATTAAAACAAATCAAAGATGGCGTTCTTGTATTTTTATTGCCATTTTTAAATAGAATAATTAAAGCATATGTTATTCCGGTTTATAGTTAAGCAAGAGAACGCTTGAATAAACAATTATGGTAATTCGAATGTAGACTTTGAAGGGATTTACTTTATCCCCAAATAGAGTACTAAATCAACACTGAAACTTACGATATTGAAGGCCAGCTGTTTGGAATATTTCTGCAAATAAATTCCCAGTTGGCCATAGGCACTCGATTAGTTCAGAGTTTAGTAAAAATGTTTATGACAGCGACAGCAAGGCGTGCTTACGATTATCGCTCACTAAAACGAACTCCTTATTTCTTATGTAAGAAAAAACTAAAGGTCTAAAATAACCTTACTTGTCACCACGTTGTTATTTGTTTGTCGGAGGGTCGAATCCATTGCAAGTACCAGGTATGCAAACCGCTCGAGAACTGGGGATTGTTCGATTTGGGTTTTCACAAATTTTACAAACCACCGGTTCAATTCTCAACATGGTTTTTGGAGGAAATCAAACCGATTAAGGTTAGTAATAAAAATTAAAACGGTTTAATAAACTAATAAAATATCATTTTGATGCAAAGAGTCAGATTAGAATTATAAGTTGGGCTTTCAGATATTATATAATAATCATTTCATTTTAAATACACTCAAGATTCGTTTTTATTATACACTGAGATTTTTAAGACTTTCATTTCAAAATTTTATGAAGGCATTTCCATATAATTAGTTTTATAATACTTATGCAAGTGAATTTGAAAACAACAGGTCATAGTAAAATATGAGTTATAAAAACTTGAAATAACTTGAATATGATGAAATTTATTATATATGCCTACTAATATGTACAATTAAGTACAATTTTCATCCATATTGGCTCTTAAGTCTCATAAGACAAAGGGTCTAGACCAGTGGTGCACAAGGTCAAATTGCCCTATCCCCTGGGATAAGAAGTAATAATTCTGCCCGCGTAGCAGCCGACACACGCATAGAAAGAGAGAATACGTGTGCTCTATAAATAGCATGCACACACATATGTGTGTTTGTATGTAGCCTATATTTGACATAACGACGTTTACATCGTGTTGCTCTGCTACGCACACCAGCGCAAATCATGATAATGTGCGTTTGTGCACCACTGGTCTAGACTCCAGACCGATAAGGGAAGAGGTGCGGCCTAAAGTCTGGAATTTCATTTTTTTTTGGGGTTTTTATAAAAAACTGATCTGGCCCAATGTTGGGTTATTTTTATACCGTGTTCTTGAATAACGTCAAAAATCCTAAGACTTTTTTTTAAATTGCTCTATCTCGGGAAAATTGATGAAAAGTTTTCGAAAATAAAATTATAAATAAAAGAAAACTATAACGTGATGGCTTCGGTAGTTTGCGTTGAACCGCGCCCTTACAATTTTTTTTGGAATTTCTCCCAACCTTAAAGTCAATTAACTGAAAATTTAAAAAAATCGAAGATAAGCTTCATTAAAAAATTAAAATATATATACACTAGCAAATATCCCCCGCCCCGCTTCGCCGCGCCTTCAACAGTATAGAACCAACACACACCCACTTAGCACCCACTTGCTACCCACATACGACACACTTCCCACCCTCTTCCCGTCCACTTCCAGCCCAAATCCCACCCACTTCCCCTATACATCCCAGCCACTCACGCCCACATCCCACCCACTTCCCGCACACTTCCCACCTACATCCCACCCATATTACACCCACTTGCCACCCACATCCTACCCACTTCCCGCCCACATCCCATTAACATCCCACCCACATCCCTCATTTTCTCCTTACATTCTCATTTTGACCTTACAATCCGAGTTTCAAGCCAATCGTATGAAAAATAGTTTTTGCATGCAGAATTTCCCGGCCATTTTTCTCGTGGGCGGCTTTTCCGACATTGAAAAATCACATTTCCAATTATTTCGTATTTTGTCCCTACAAACCGAGTTTCAAGCCAATCGGATTAAAAATAGTTTTTTTCATGCAGAATTTTCCGGGAATTTGTCGACCGTCAGGTCAAATTTTCCAACTTCGGAATATAACATTTTAAACTATTTCGTATTCTATACTTATAAACCGAGTTTCAAGCCAATCGTATGATAAATACTTTTTTGGATTCAGAATTTTCCGGCCATTTTCCTCGTGTGCGGATTTTCCAAAATCGGGAAAAACGTGTCAAATTATTTCGCGTACTATGCTTACAAACCAAGTTTTAAGTCAATTGGATGAAAAAAGAAATGGTTTACCATACAAACTTTTCCGACGCTTTTCCGGGGTGAGTTTTCCGGAAAATTGGAACACAGTTATTGTTGAATTTTCCTAAAAATTTTTAAAATTGAGTTTGAATCTGATCGGATAATAAACAAAAAAGTTTCGTACAACAGTTTTCCGCGAATTTTCCTACTTTGGAGATAGATTTTCCAAAATTTGAATGTCACTTTTTTTATGTTTTGTTATGTGTAATTTTGAAAATGAGTTTTGAGCTAATCGCTGGCAACAAAAGTTTCGCCCATACAACCTTGACCACCCACTTTCCACCCAGGGGGGTGAATTTTCCGGAAGATTGGTATGCAGTTGTTGTCGAATTTTCATATTTCTCATATTTCCCACCCACATTCCACCAACACCCCATCCACTTCCCATTTCCATCCCACCCACTTCCCACCCACATCCAAACCACTTCCCGCCCACATCCCACCCACTTTCCGCCCACTTCGCACCTACATCCCACCCACTTGCCACCAACATACCGCACACTTCCCGCCTTTTTCCCGCCCAAATCCCGATCACTTACCATTTACATCCCACCCACATCCCTCCCACTTTCCGCCCACTTCCCACCCACATTCCAGCCACTTCCCATTTCCATCCCTCCCACTTCCCACCCACATCCCATCCACCTCCAGCCCACATCCCACCCACTTTCCGCACACTTCGCACCTTCATCCCACCCACATTCCACCCACTTGCCACCAACATACCGCAAACTTCCCGACCTCTTCCCGCCCAAATCACGATCACTTACCATTTACATCCCACCCACATCCCTTCCACTTACCGCCACATTCCACCCACATCCCATCCACCTCCCATTTCAATCCCACCCACTTCCCACCCACATTCCTCCCACTTACCGCCACATTCCACCCACCCACTTCCCACCTACATCCCACCACTTACCCACATCCTACTTCCCGCCCACTTCCCACCTACATCCCACCCACATTCCAACCACATACCACACACCTCCTGCCATCTTCCCGTAATCTTCCCGTCCACTTCCCGCCCACTTCCCATTAACATCCCACCCACATCCCACCCACATCCCTCCCACATCCCACACATATCCCTCCCACATCCCTCCCACTTACCGCCACATTCCACCCACATCCCATCCACTTCCCATTTCCATCCCACCCACTTCCCACCTACATCCCACCACTTGCCCACATCCCACTTGCCACCTACATCCCACCCACTTGCCACCCACATACCACACACTTCCCGACATCTTCCCGTCCACTTCCCATTAACATCCTACCAACATCCCTCCCACATCCCACCCACGTCCCTCCCACTTCCTGCTACATTTCACCCACTTTACATCCTTCCAAACAATTTTCCACCCACATCCCATTTACTTCACAGTGAGCATCCTGGCGATATTTCCAACATCGGAAAATTAAAAACAAAATAAACTCTCATTTTGACCTTACAATCCGAGTTTCAAGCCAATCGGATGAAAAATAGTTTTTGCATGCAGAATTTTCCGGCCATTTTCCACGCGGGCGGCTTTTCCGACATTGAAAAATCATATTTCAAATTATTTCGTATTTTGTCCTTGCAAACCGAGTTTCAAGCCAATCGGATGAAAAATAGTTTTTTCATGCAGAATTTTCCGGGAATTTTTCGACCGTCAGGTCAAATTTTCCAACTTCGGAACACAACATTTCGTATTCTATACTTACAGACCGAGTTTCAAGCCAATCGTATGATAAATACTATTTTGGATTCAGAATTTTCCGGTCATTTTCCTCTTGTGCGGATTTTCCAAAATCGGGAAAACACGTGTCAAATTATTTCGCGTACTATGCTTACAAATTATGTTTTGTTATGTGTAATTTTGAAAATGAATTTGGCGCTAATCGCTGGCAACTAAAGTTTCGCCCATACAACCTTGACCACCCACTTTCCATCCAGCGGGTTGAATTTACCGGAAGATTGGTGTGCAGTTGTTGTCGAATTTTCATATAGATCTTGGAAAATGAGTTTGAACTTGATCGGATGAAAAACAAAAAAGTTTCATACAACTGTTTTCCGCGAATTTTCCACATTTGCCGACAGAATTTTCCAAAATCCGTTCTTAGTACTCACTTTCACCATAAGATAAAACTACTGTGAAAATCTCATCTTCCTATCTTTTATGGTTTAGGCTGTGCGACGGTCACCAGCCAGTCAGTCAGTCAGTCAGTCAGGTTGAACTTTTTATACACTTGAAAAGTGTATTATAATTTTGCCCAGAAATTTGCAACGCATAGAAGGAATCATCTCCGAACACATAAAGTATATATATTTTTGATCAGCGTGACGAGCTGAGTCGATTAAGCTTTGTCCGTCCGTCTGTCCGTCCGTCCGTCTGTCCGTCTGTCTGTTTCTACGCGAACTAGTCCCTCAGTTTTGAAGCTAGCGAGCTGAAATTTTGCACAGAGTCTTCTTTTGTCTGCACGCTGCTAATATGTCGGAGCCGACCTTATCGGATCGCTACTTCTTGTAGCTGCCATACAAATGATCGGTCGAAAAATGGATCTTAATGAGAAAAACAGTTTTTTCTCAATATTACTGCTCTCAATCACGGTCATGGGTAATATTAAATGTTTTTAAGCTGATCTGCGAAGTTTGGTCGAAGTCGCTAACCATTGAGACAAGCGATTTCAAGTGTATAAAAACTTCGGCACGGACGAAGTTAGCCTTGCCTTTCTCGTTTATATATATAGACTAGCAAAAAGCCCGTCGCGCTTCGCTGCGCCTTGAACAGTATAGATCCCATATCAGAATCAGTTTGAAGTCAATCGTGAGAGTCAAATATTTACCAATTTTGAAAACATTCTATAAATTTATTTCCTCTGTAGAGCCCAGAAATCGAATCATACATACATAGGCTTGAAATCAACGTTTTACTACTTTGCTTTTTCAGCGTTACGACTTAGCTGCTGCGTTCTTACCACCCCCATCCCACCTACACCCCACCCACTCCCAATCTACTTCTTTCACAACTTCCACCCGTTTCCCACCTACTTTCCACCCACTTCCCGCCTACATCCCACCCACTTATCACCCAATTCCCGCCCAGATCCAACCCACTTCCCACCCACATCCCACACACCTCCCACCCACCTCCCAGCCACCTCCCACCCACTTACCGCCCAAGTCCCAGCCACCTCCCACCCACCTACCACCCAAATCCCACCCACATCCCTCCCACTTCCCCTCCAGTTCCCACCCATCTCCCACCCACATCCCACACACCTCCCACCCACCTACCGCCCAAATCCCACCCACCTACCACCCACATCCCACACACCTCCCACCCACTTACCGCCCAAGTCCCAGCCACCTACCACCCAAATCCCACCCACATCCCTCCCACTTCCCCTCCAGTTCCCACCCATCTCCCACCCACATCCCACACACCTCCCACCCACCTACCGCCCAAATCCCACCCACCTACCACCCACATCCCACATGATTTTCGGGAAGATTGGTATGCAGTTAATGTTGAATTATTTTTCTTGATTTTTGAAAATAAGTTTGAACTTGATCGGATGAAAAACAAAAAAGTTTCATACAAAAGTTTTCCGCGAATTTTCCACATTTCCCGGCAGAATTTTCCAAAATCCTTTCTTAGTACTCACTTTCAGCATAAGATAAAACTACTGTGAAAATCTCATCTTCCTATCTTTTATGGTTTCGGCTGTGCGACGGTCACCAGTCAGTCAATTAGTCAGGTTGAACTCTTTTATATATATAGACTAGCAAATAACCCGTCGCGCTTCGCTGCGCCTTCAATAGTACAACAACGCACACTCACTTACCACCCATTTTCCACCCACATCCCACCCACTTCCCACCCACTTCCCGCCCTTTCCCGCCCACATCCCACCCACATACCACGCACTCCCACCCTCTTTCCGCCAATTTCCCGCCGTCCACTTCCCGCCCACATCCCACCCACTTCCCGCCAATTTCCCGCCCACTTACCGCCCACAACCCGTCCACATCCCACCCACATCTCACCCACTTCCCGCCAATTTCCCGCCCACATCCCACCCACATCCCACCCACTTCCCGCCCACATACCACCCGCTTCCCGCCCATTTCCCGCCCACATCGCTCCCAATTCCCGATACATTCCACACACTTTACATCCACTTACCACCCACATCCCGGTGGGCTTCCCGGCGGTATTTCCAACATCGGAAAATAAAAACAAAAATTAATTCCGATATTGACCTTTCAAACCGAGTTTCAAGACAATCGGATGAAAAATAGTTTTTTGCATGCAGAATTTTCCGACCGTTTTCCTCACGGGCGGATTTTCCGACATTGAAAAATCACATTTCAAATTATTTCTTATTTTGTACTTACAAACCGAGTTTCAAGACAATCGGATGAAAAATAATTTTTTTCATGCAGAGTTTTCCGGGAATTTTCCGACCGTTGGGTCAAATTTTCCAACTTCGGGAAATCACATTTCAATTTATTTCACCTACCTTCCTTTCAAACCGAATTTCAAGCCAATCGGATGAAAAATAGTTGTTTGCATGCAGAATTTTCCGACCATTTTCCTCGTGGGCGGATTTTCCGACATTGAAAAATCACATTTCAATTTATTTCGTATTTTGTCCTTACAAACCGAGTTTCAAGCCAATCGGATGAAAAATAGTTTTTTTCATGCAGAATTTTCCGGGAATTTTCCGACCGTTGGGTCAAATTTTCCAACTTCGGAAAATCACATTTCAATTCATTTCACCTACTTTCCTTTTAAACCGAGTTTCAAGCCAATCGGATGAAAAATAATTTTTTTTATGCAGAATTTTCCCGCTATTTTCCTCGTGGGCGGATTTTCCAAAATCGGGAAAACACGTGTCGAATTATTTCGCGTACTAAGCTTACAAACCAAGTTTCAACTCAATCGGATGAAAAATAACATTTTTCCCATACAAACTTTTCCGACGCTTTTCCGACTTTTCCGGGTGGAATTTTCCAAAACCCCGTCTTAGTACGCACTTTCACCACCAACAGAAACTCCTGTGAAAATTTCAGCCCTCTATCTCTTACCGTTTGGGCTGTGCGATGATTGCCAATCAGTCAGTCAGTCAGTCAGTCAGTGAATCAGGACACTCTCTTTTATAGATATAGAGATGTACAGATTTTATATTTCATGCAATCAGATTCAGATTAGATTCTTTCATTTAAAGGTGAATTTCTAAAACGTTCAATAAGAATTTTTTTTTGAAGCTTCAGCAAGTCAGCAATGTGTTTTTTTTAGCAAAGTTGAAAATCTCGGGTCTAAGAGCATGGCAGCCAATATTGGTACTGAGCTTTTAATTGTACATAGGAGAACGTTTATCAAATTTGTATAGTAATTAAAGCCGGGTATCCAGCACCGCGGAAACTAAAAATTCCTGTCAAACTTCATATAAAAAAAACTGTGGCAGGAATTTTTAGTTTGCATTTTCCTTGCTTGTGTATCCAGCAACATGAACGTAATCCACATTTTCTTATCGATAGTTGGCATATCGATAGCGTGTGTGGATGGCGAGAACAGCTGACACACAGCGCAGGAATATATTGTCAACAATTAAGGCCTGTATCCAGCACTGCGGAAAATTCCTGTCAGGAATTTGCTAATTATTTCTTGTGTGTGTGGAACATAACTAAAACAGTGCGACCATGCACCTAAAAGATGGAAGGTCACTCTGATCAATCAGCTGTTTGGCACTGTTAACTATTTGAATTTAAATAAATTTAAAAAATATAAATAATATTTTTCTGAATAAAGCATGCTGCTCGGAGTATGTAGCAAAACCAGGGACCGTAACTGTTATAAGTTTTATAATAAAAATTGAGACTTAACAGTTATTTCATAACTTTAAAAATAAAAACTTTTTTTAACTGTTATTTTATAATTTTTATATAAAAGTTTGTAAATAACAGTTATTTTTAACTTTTATTCAAAAAAGTTGATTTTAAGTGTTATTTGTCAACGTTTATTTTAAAAGTCAAAAATAACTGTTATTTTGCAACGTTTATTTTAAAAGTTGAAAATAAACGTTGATTTGCAATATTGGCCAAGTTATTTAAGCTATCGGGACATAAAGTTGCATAGGCACTTACCTTAAGTCCTTCTACCACCATGCTAACTTTGGTTCAGATCGGACTACTGTAGCATATGTCTGTAGTTCAAATCTGCAAGAGTGATTCCGGCTTCGTATGATTACCGGTAAAAATAATCATTTTTTTGATGCCACGTTACTTGTTTATACTCATGTGTAAAATTGTAATGGTTTTGGTGCCCAGTATTAATCTGCATTGTGTGGATCGTACGATTATTTTCGTAGCACCAGTAAATATATGAAATAATTAAATAATATTGGGAATGAATACTTTTAGGGGCATCGAAGTTAACTAACAAGTATTTTATGAATTTCGGGGGACCCATACAAAGTTAAAGTGTGCAAAAGTGGAGTACGCGACTTTCTTTACAGCCCTGTGTAAGTTTTTTTTTTCTTTTGTAAGATTTTAAATTAAGAAAATAAAGGAAAATCAAGTATGAAATCGCTGAAGCCCGTCAGTAATATTACTCTGTACGTGCAGTAGCAGCTTAAACCAGCCCTGCTGCCTTGCTGCCGTAGCGCACATTCCTTGGCTCATAACTTGATTATGGTTTAGTCGATATTAAGGTTACTGTATAGTATAGTGAACAGCGATAAATACCATGGATGACCCATGAGCACATATCAAAGGAAGTATATAAGTATATCAGAAAGTGTCTGAATTTGCGTCACCCATAGTAAATGACGTTTGCAAATATTATTGAATAAGGCTAATGGACAACATATGCCATGCTCTTGCGCTAAATTACCCGCATAAATGGTAGAACTGAGACATTCTTCATGCTTTATCTATGTTCTTCACCACTGGTCAGCCATGGTTAGGGGTTTTTTTATTGTCAAAATCATGGATATGTAGTCATGTGTGGTCATATGTGGTGTTGAAAACCAGGGTCTTAAATATTTAGCGGTGTTATTACCATGGAGATCCCCCAGCTGCGAAATGCGCTTTTCCATTGATTTTGGCATGATTTTCCACATTTGATTGTGAGCAAAGTTTGATTGACATTATTATATTTCTTGATCCTCTTTGGTATTTTTCCGCTTTTTAACGATTTGTGAGGCACGGAAAGTTTTTTGAAACATTCTTTATAATCTTCACTAAGTTATTTACTATTGGTCATCCATGGTAATTATGACGGTACATTATAGTTCCGCGAATTGATTGTCATAACAACCGCGGTCCAAGTTGATCCCCAAATCTTTATATTGCTGCTTAAGCAAACCATTTTCTTTAAATTAATCAAAATTAAGAAGGCGAGTTCTTAGGTACCATCGAAGGACAATTTAACTCCTGAGATGACCCTTGATGTACTAATAATACTAGAACTTGAATACGATCTAGAGAATTCAACACTGAAGTAAGATTACTAATGAGCACCGAAACCATTACAATTTTACACATGAGTATAAACCATTATCGTAGCATTATAAAAATTGTTATATCAATGAAATGCTGCTGGTTTCTGTATTTAGTTGCAAGCGAAAATAGTGCACCTGATGATATCTTTGCATCTTTACTAATTTGGTTCCGTTTTGGTATTTTCTATTCGCATATAAATAAAACATTCTGTATGCTCTGGGCCATTCTCTTCGCCCTTGCGCTATTTTAAAGTGGTTCGTAAGATGAAAATCATAGTAATGCAGTTATTTGTGGTATTTAAAAGCAGTTTCTTAAGGAATTTCCATCTTAATTGGCATTTAAGTTTGGTGTAATACTTCTTTTAATTTTCATTATGCCAGACGGACATGGCTCCGTCCGATCTGCGAAGGAATGAAAAAGATCGACTAAACCATAATCAAGTTATGAGCCAAGGAATGTGCGCTACGGCAGCAAGGCAGCAGGGCTGGTTTAAGCTGCTACTGCACGTACAGAGTAATATTACTGACGGGCTTCAGCGATTTCATACTTGATTTTCCTTTATTTTCTTAATTTAAAATCTTACAAAAGAAAAACAAAACTTACACAGGGCTGTAAAGAAAGTCGCGTACTCCACTTTTGCACACTTTAACTTTGTATGGGTCCCCCGAAATTCATAAAATACTTGTTAGTTAACTTCGATGCCCCTAAAAGTATTCATTCCCAATATTATTTAATTATTTCATATATTTACTGGTGCTACGAAAATAATCGTACGATCCACACAATGCAGATTAATACTGGGCACCAAAACCATTACAATTTTACACATGAGTATAAACAAGTAACGTGGCATCAAAAAAATGATTATTTTTACCGGTAATCATACGAAGCCGGAATCACTCTTGCAGATTTGAACTACAGACATATGCTACAGTAGTCCGATCTGAACCAAAGTTAGCATGGTGGTAGAAGGACTTAAGGTAAGTGCCTATGCAGCTTTATGTCCCGATAGCTTAAATAACTTGGCCAATATTGCAAATCAACGTTTATTTTCAACTTTTAAAATAAACGTTGCAAAATAACAGTTATTTTTGACTTTTAAAATAAACGTTGACAAATAACACTTAAAATCAACTTTTTTGAATAAAAGTTAAAAATAACTGTTATTTACAAACTTTTATATAAAAATTATAAAATAACAGTTAAAAAAAGTTTTTATTTTTAAAGTTATGAATAAAAGTTAATGTCCTAATTTCATAGTGCTTGTAAAGACTTGAAAAATGGTACATTTTTCGTATTTGTAGCTCACTCCCTTCACCGTGATTTTTTTGGTTAAAGTTTAATATCATAACAGTTATTTTCGGTCCCTGAGCAAAACTTTATTCTTGGGGATGATATCCCGATGGCATGTCACTTTGCAGTGGGTCCCGGATGGCACACAACATCACTGCAGCATGTTGATATGTGCGCAACTTTATAATGCTATTATCCCTAAGGTATTATGACTTCTTGGTTGGTCGCCCATCGAATGAAGTCTTTCATGGTCGGATACAAGATTGCCTAAATATTCGCATCTACATTAAGGATTTTGCCAACTTAGTGGCCGGATCAGTAACTAAGCTTTGGTAGATGGGCGAACCGCTTGAACATAGTCGTTAATCGTTCAAAGAGTCAACACGATTGCTATGAGACCCGGAAAAGTAGCTCGAGTGCAACTCCTAAGAATAAAAGATCCATATACGGATATAACGTCTAAATACCTTGGCATGTCTTGGCCAGGAAAGTCCGTGTGACTCGGGCAGTAGCTATGGTTTCAGCTAATGGCATTGGAGCTCCATCCCGTTATGGGGTACCGCATGACCGACTGCCCTCAAGAATCTAGAGTCATCTACATACATATGTGGGGCCCCTGGTATGTAAGGCATACAACAACATACATATATACCGCGGTGTAGACGCCTTGCCATTATGCGCTTAAATAGATACGCACACCAGCAGCTATCATGACCATTGGTGCACCACTCTAATAACTTTGCCTATGATCTGGCGGCACACAGATTAAGAAGGCATCTATATGGACAACATCTCTCCGACCTTTGTGTCTATGGAAAGCATCCCTCTGGCGGTTTCATCAATTTGGCATAAGTGTGCCCTTGGCACCATATTCTACCAATCTTTGCAAGCAATCTTCAGCCATATGACAGCTCATAACAAAAAAAAATAAAGAATTTTTCCCAAACTTTTCGCTCGTGGCATCCAAAATAATTGTTGACAATATTTTCCTGCGCTGTGTGTCAGCTGTTCTCTCCATCCACACACGCTATCGATATGCCAACTATCGATAACAAATTGTGGATTACGTTCATGTTGCTGGATACACAAGCAAGGAAAACGCAAACTAAAAATTCCTGCCACAGTTTTTTTTTTTTATATGAAGTTTGACAGGAATTTTTAGTTTCCGCGGTGCTGGATACCCGGCTTTATTTTGGATGTGATGAGCGAAAATTTTGGGGGGAATGCTCTTTTATTTATTTGTTATGAGCTGTAATCTGGTTGGGGAACCATCAGCGTGCAAAGATTGATAGAGGGTGCCAAGGGCACCCTTATGCCAAATTGATGAAACCGCCAGAGGGGTGCTTTGCATAGACACAACGGTCGGAGAGATGCTGTCCATGAAGATGCCTTCTAATCTGTGTGTCGCCAGATCATAGGCAAATTTATTAGAGTGGTGCACCAATTTGTCATGATATCTGCTGGTGTTTCCACCGCGGTATATGTATATGTACATATGTAGTTCTATGCCTCTCATACCAGGGGCACCACATAGATGACTCTAGTTTTTTTAGGGTAGTCAAGACACGCCAAGGTATTTAGCAGCGTTATCCGTATATGGATCTCTTAATCGCAGGAGTCGCATTCAATCTACTTTTCCGGGTCTCATGGCAATTGTGTTGACTCTTTGAACAATTAACGGCTATGTTCCGGTTCGCCCTTCTACCAAATCCAAGGCCACTAAGATGACAAAATCCTTAATGTAAATGCGAATGTGTTTCGTAAATCTTGTATCCGACCATGAAAGACCTTATTTGATTGGCGACCAACCAAGAAGTCATACTACTTTGGGGATAATTGCATTATAAAGTTGTACAGATAACAACATACTGCAGTGATGTTTACTGTAAAGTGTCATGCCCTTTGGTTTTTATCCCCAAGAACATATAAAATGTTTAGCACATACTCCGAGCAGCATGCTTTATTCAGAAAATATTATTTATATTTTCAATTTATTTAAATTCAAAAAGTTAACAGTGCCAAACAGCTGATTGATCAGAGTGACCTTCCACCTCTTCGTTGCATGGTCACACTATCTTAGTTATGTTCCACACACACAAAAAATAATTAGCAAATTCCTGACAGGAATTTTCCGCAGTGCTGGATACAGGCCTTAACAATAGATTTCAAAACAATAGCTCGAAATGAAAAGTAAGTGGAATAAAAATCACTTAGTATCTCTTTTAAGAAGTTTAATAAATTGACTGCAGCAACAATGAGATGTTTTGACCTACGTTCCATTCAAAGGTTTTTGGTGCCCAGCTCCTCGTAAGCCTGCAGGCACTTGTCCTCGATTCGTTGGCTTTTGTTTCAAATTACATGTGGCAAGATTTTGTAAGTGTGGTGAACCTTGTGAACCCCGGCAGATGCCGTTAGGGCAGCTGTCTACGAAAACCTTATGCCCTCGCCGAAGAATTCTATAAACTGATGTGATTCGCTGTCGCAATTCGCTCAAAAAAATGTCGGAGTAGTGATCGTGCTGTAACACATCATTGATCACAAAGTGGCTGATTTTCACTAGTCAGGGAGCGCAAAAATTGTTTGGCCGTGGTGTAGACAATGAGGAAGAATGAGCTTATGCTATTGCAATGAGGCACTTGAACGCCCGTAGCCCAGACCCGTCCACCTAAGGCTCGCACGAGCCGAAGTCTGTCGTATTTTTAAGCAAACGCGAGCCGAAGGTATGGTTGTGTGAATCGGTGAGCACTGCATTGCAAGTAAAACGCGTGTTGTCTGGAGAGAGCTCTCTTGTTCACCAACACAAGCGCACTTATTTATCCTCTCCATTTGGCCGCCTCTGCCGTAGCCTCATAAACATCCTCTCCAAAGAATTCGGCCACCCGATCACTGAGGTATACCGCTAGAATGTTCTCCCTCTCTACTCACAAAATCTTCGCATTCGCCTTCTTCTGCCCGCAATCCTCCAGTCAGAGCAGAGGCACAAAAATGAATTTATTTCACGAATGTTCTGCATCGAAGAGAAATGCACGATTCCTTCCTCGCAATACTTGCGCTTGAGTGACGTAATGAATCTCATAAGGGTTGACGATGATAATTTCAAAGTTTTTATGCACGGAGGACTGGAAAAATCTTGTCGCCGTTATCCATATTCCGGTAAAGTCAAACTATTGCGGAATAATGAAAATGAAACAACATGCAGAGTTGCATTTTCGTTAAGCTAAAAAAATTACTTTTCACTGTTACCTGGAGCTGCAATGTGATTCGACTGTGAATAGTAATTCAGGCAGTAGCCAGCAGTAGGTCACGGAATATTATTTGTTTAGAAATAGATTTCGACATGATAAGAGCTAGCAATGGGAAAACAATCTGACATAAATACATAAAATTATAGAGGAAGCTATATCTTGTATCAAACCAGGCAAAATAGTTTTGCAGCAGAATATATTAATGCTTGGTTAGTTTTTAGAAGCCAACCTAGGAACTTTTTAAAAGGCTCATGCAAAACAGATCACCGTATTGTAGATACAATTGGTATTCCTAAAAGTAATTTGATTTCGTGATATCAAAGCAGTTGGGGGAATGAGCCTGATTTGATTTGGTATCGCTTATCGATAATTGGGACAAAAATTTTAACAAAGGGGGCAAAACAAATGAAATAGTGAAATGAATTATTCCAAGCATCATCGCTGAGAAGGCCGTTAAAGCTACAGCTACATGTTTCAGAAAGCCGAAAGAGCTAGTTGAAAAAAATTAAGACCCCTCCCCACAACGGAATACGGCACCTTATAGTAAATTACCCTTGGTCCATCTCACTACAGGTTTTGGCCCCAAGGCCAAAAATATAATCGATGAGCCAACCTACGAACAGATTTTGCTTTGATGCTAACATGGCGCTTTAAAAGTCCAACAACAGCAAGGGTAGCACATATTAGCAGGTGACTGTTGAATTTTTTTAACAACAAAGACTTAGGGCTGATTTCTGTTCTCTCAGATAGCTGCTATGTGTCAGATAGTCATTGATTTTACACTGTTATTTGTTAGTTTATGTGACAAATAGCTCTATGTAGAAGATGTGAAATCGGCCCTCAAACTGACAAAAAAACATTTGTGAACATTTTTAGTTTTGCTCCAGGAAATACAGGTGTGGGCTACTAAGGGCAGGTTGTTTATTCGCGTTACTTTCACTACGTCTTACACGTAATACTAATATGGGGAGTAACTTACATTGACTTTTTGCTTAATACTTACCTTTATATGAACACTAGCATAAACTCTTCGCGCTTCGCTTCGCCTTCAACAGTATAGAACCAACATCAGCCCACATCCATGGGTCAAATTTTCCAACATCGGAAAATCACATTTCAAACTATTTCTTTTTGTATCCTTGCAAACCGAGTTTCAAACCAATCGGATGAAAAATAGTTTTTTGCCTGCAGAACTTTCCGACCATCTTCCTCGTGGGCGGATTTTCAAAAATCGGGAAAACACGTTTCGAATTATTTTGTGGCTATGCTTACAAACCAAGTTTCAAGTCAATCGGATGAAAAATAAAATATTCAACATACAAACTTTTCCGACTTTTTTGAGTGGAATTTTCCAAACCCCGGTTTTAGTACGCACTTTCACAACTAATCAAAACTCCTGTCCAAATTTCAGCCTTCTATCCATTACCGTCTAGGCTGTGCGATGATTGCCAATCAGTCAGTCAGTGAATCAGTCAGGACACTCTCTTTTATAGACATAGAGATATAACCAAGTATTTATGTAAAAGAACGAGAACTTTATGTTTCCCCGCAAAATTATCAACAACAGCAAAAATGCGGAAATTAATTGAACAGCACTTGCCAAAACATAAGTTTTATTTGATAGTGCACAGCGGCTCAGATATGTATCGGACTGCTTTAAGAAAAACTTTAATAAGCTAATTAAAGTTTTGGTAATCAATAAATATGAAAAAATCCCTTTTTTAAACTTGAAGAATTGTTTCGACGCGCTAGAACGTTTCGGATCTCATATACTTTCATAATTATGCACCTCGCACAAATCGAAAATTAAACATAAAGTTTCATTTTTGCACTGAGTGTTGAAACATCAACATAATTTTTCTCATCCTTAACGCTCTTTCAAACGGAAATTGCAAAGTTTTTCTAGCTCCACTGTTTCTATGCGTTCACTGAAAAAAAAAAGCTGCGGCCATAATTATGCTCCAGTGTTTAGATGTTGGTATGTAAATGTAAGATGATATCTTGAAAGTTGTGGGAGACTAAAAACATTTTTCGTCTGTTCAAAACGTTGCTTAGCCTTATTTCCGGATAATTAAATAAACCAACTTCAGTTTTTTACACAAAGTTTTATTAGGCAACGAAATGTTTTTTTACCCTTCAACTTTTCACATTTTTGTTCGCACAATTTGTATCTAATGATCCACTTAGAGTGCTAGTTAAAAATAAATACGAACTCTTTTTGCCTGCTGTTAATTTAACAGCATTTTCGCTCCCAACAATGTTACTAAGGCTCAGCAGATCATATTTGGTGTAAAGGACATTAACGCTCATTGAATCGGCCAGGCCATCTCGTGAATTTTGGTTAGATTCAAGCATCAAATTTATTAGCTCCGAATAGAAATTTGGAAAGTTGGGCGGTTGATACATAACCAGATGTCGGATGCCCTTTATGCGCGTTCGCCGGAAGAAATGTGCGCGTTCTGAGTAAAGCAAAATCGGCGCACCGCTGTGGAAAAATATGTCTCTAGCTCGGGATATCTTCTCCTTTTTGGTATATTCACTGATCTGAACAAAGCTAACCATTTCGCTCTTTAAATGATTGCGCAAACGCACGTAATCAAAATAGCTAGGCACGTACAGCATACAGTGCGAATAGCCGGATTTACTAAACTGCGGCATTACATGCTTGATGAAATACTGGAACCGATCATCAAATGCCGACTCCACGTCTGCACAGTCGATGCGACGAAAAACCTGTTGAATTGGTGTAAGCACATTTCGAATATCGCCGTGTTCAATAAGATTCGTGATGCGCACTCTTCCCTGAAAATTATGGCATTTACTGTTTATCACTGTGCGAAACTCCGGCAGTTCATGGGATGAAAAAAACAAAGTCTGACGATAGAAACGGGATGCTCCACCCAGGCACCAGGTGCGCACTCGTTGACAGTTCGTGTCGGGCAGCTTCTGCGGTTGAAGATGCAAGTGGTCCAGCGTGTACAGAAGATTCTCCCAATTTTGGGCGAGAAAAAGTTCAGCTTGATCACAAATGAGCATTTCGATCGAAGTCAGGAAATCAAAATCGTGTTCTTTGTCCGCAATAAGCATACGCAGTCCCAATGGAGAGGCGATAAGAATATCTGATGCATTCATGTCTGAGAATAGAGACAACGACTTTTTGGTAAATCGAATACCAACTTTAAAGTTGTCATCTGTGTTGCCACTGAAAGTTTGCTCATAGTCAACTGGCTTGGGGTTGGTCTTCGGAAAATATATCGTATTTCCGGAGTAATCTTCCAAAAAACGTTCATACTTGGCAACTGAACCTTTCCATTTTTGATCTAAAAAAAAAAAGAAAATTATTATTAATTTACAATCTATCAGAATATTATGATTATCTTAAGTATATAAATAGCATAATTTTAAACCAATATCTACATTAACTCTAACGTTCGCTTTTGAATTTGGAAAAAAGATTTAGGGTTTTCACGTCAACTTGGTTATCCAGTAATCTGTTTGAAAATTAAACCTTTAACAGCAAAGTGTACTGGTAAAAAAAAGCTGAGTCATTTAGCTGTTATATCTGTCTTGGTAGCTGTTGTGTAGTGGGTAAGTATGAGACTGAAAGTCAAACAGACCTGGGTTCAAGTCCGGTAAGACACGTACAAAAATGTTTTTTTTTTTTTTTTGTATTGCACAATTATCAATTATTGAACAATTATCATAATAAGCACACAAAAGTATGTTCACTACAATTATAGATTACATTTAATTTTTAATCAGATTTCTTGATAGACAATTTGACGTGAAAACCCTAACTACATTAACCCAAGTGGAATTAATTATTTGGTGCATGTTGCGCTGATTAGGGATAATCACATTTCGCAGAGCGGGCCGGTTCTGGGACTCAATTTTGAAAAGATTTGTTTAATTCGAATGAGGTACAAAATGGCGTACCGAATTGAATAAGTTAGCAAAACTTTTGATATTAAGTTCTTGGAAATAAAATTGGATAGCTAATAAAGCTCAATTACCTTGATGGTAAAAAATCAGGGATGCAAACCAATCAGAAATAAGGACTGGTTCGGTTCAGTGGTTCACACAGTTCTTGAACCGCCGGTTCGGTTCACTGCATGGTTTTTTGGGCTTACTGAACCGCGGTTACGGTTCGGTTCGGTTCGGTTCGGTTCGCTCTTTATTCATTTAATTAACTAAAGAAACGTATTTTTGATACAGTTATTCAGATTATTCATTAACAAAGACTTAGGGTTTCAGTTAATCGGGTATGTTCAAAATTTTGACGGCAATTGCCTTATGAACGTTCTCATATCATTTTGAAATCCTACAACTTTACATATCAAGTGACGAAAACCTCTTTGCTCACTTGATATTGTTTAGAATCTTTGACGGTTTGAAATCGACTACTGAAAGTAATTTTTAGTTAACTCAAGCTTTGATAGATCTTTAAGACTGTTTCATTTCATGAAACATTTCAATTTGATTAGTTTTATTATACTTGTATATGAGATTTTAGGAATAATATAGATTTTAAAAAACTTAAATTAACGTCAATATGGTGAAATTTTAGTTAAGACTTATATATATTTTCATCGATATTGGCTCTTAAGTCTCGTAAAACAAACTCCAATGTGGAAAATGTTCATTCTATGAAACTCCTAAAACTATTCGTGCTATGCTTAAGTTAATTTTTCTGATAAATATCTAATATTTAAAAATCTTTTGGTAAACGCTAACAATCGATATTTTTCCTTTTCATTGAATTGAATCCCTATTATAGTGTTGTTTGGCAAGCATTTCCAACTCGTCTTTACTTATCGAGTTCAAAGAATTATCCGTTATGTTTTCATTAAGGTTTTGAATTTTGTTGTATATTAACAATAAAATAGATTAACTACCTTTTTCTCTTTTCTGATAGCAGTTTTGATTACCGGAATCTAAGAAATCGAATTCAATGTCATGCGGAGCTCTTTTTTCCAAAGAGTTGACAATTACTGCGCTATGTCGTCCTGCATTTTTTCAACCTTAATTTTGCATGCCTGCCAGCCATAGAAATGATCATACTCATTTTCGATTTCAAGCCAATCTCAATTAAAGATAAAAAGTCAACGTTTGAGTTTTAAGTAAGTTGACTCACAAAGTATAATACAATCAAGACTTCGCTTATTACAATTTTGGGTCCTTAGCAAATTTAATTAATTAATTGCTGATTTTGCTCACTAATTGCCAGTAACTCAATACATAGCTGAAGTGAACCGAACCGAACCATTTTATATTTCGGTTTTTGGTTCGGTTCCGCATTTTTGAAAACACACCGGTTCGGTTCACGAGCGCAAAAAGCGGTTCGGTTCCAAACCGGTTCGGAACAGAACCGGTTTGCATCCCTGCAAAAAATTAAGCAAGAGATTTGTCTATTTTAAAGATTATTATCCTGATTCCACTGTCACATGCGAAAACTTAACAGATTCCATAAAAAATGATTGATCTTAGGTTGTAAATCATACATTAAAATATTCAAAAATTTAAATTTTCCACAAATATTACGTACACGACACGTACACCTACAAATTTCATGTATCATTTTAAAATATAACCTCTCCAAGGGTATTAAAACGGATTCATTTTTTTCATAGGTTGAACATTTGTTGGAAAGTTTGGTTCTCGTCATTTATTTCTGAATAACAATTTCGATCAAATGACCACCACGGCTGGCTTGGCATTAGCCATTCGATCCACTCAATTTTTGAGAACATTTTCAATTATTTCGGCACGCATGTCAGCAGTAGCAACTCGAATATCGTTCTTCAACTTATCAATTGTTTCAGGATTGTTTCCATAACATTTCTCCTTGACCGCTGCCTAATTATAATAGTCTAACAGTGTCCAGTTCACATTTCCATATTTGCTGATTCACAGAAGATCGATAGTGGCGTGCGCTGTGTGGCACGTAGGGCCGTCTTGTTGAAACCAAATATCAACTAAAACTTCAATTCAATTGAAAATGTTCTGAAAAATTGCCAGCCGAGGTAAATTATGATGATTACAACATGTTTTAAACATTTTTTAATGAACAAAATATATGTGGTCTTAATTAAATTTCGATGACTTTATGTACAATGTAATAGCCTAAATCACATGTACAATGTACATTAGGGTGGACGCCGATTAAAAATATTACTGATACCATCTTAAACAATTACTTTTAGGGTGTACATAATAAATTAAAAAATCAAAAAATTTTATATCATGTTTCAACCTCTGCGAAAAGCCTTCAAAGTTTCCACAAATATAACGTATACGACACGTTCACCGAATCGAAATTTTGTCGACGAAGTCTCCGTATCATTTTAAAAGTTGTCAAATTTAAAATAATCGAGCTACAAACAAGTGAGAAAGTCGGTCAAGCCCGACTATAACATACTCTGTGCCCGGAGTAGAAGTTGAATGCAATGCTGGTGCTGCGCTCATCTCTAAGTCTCTCTCTTTTTTTTCTCTCTCACACTCTCTCTCTCTCTAAGATTGTGTGGTGTTAGTTGTGCATGGGTGGGAGGGGGTGGGGCGAGGGAGATGTACTTTTTTGCTCATAACTTGAAAACCGCTGATCGGATCTGTATCATTTTTTCGGCAAATCGATACATTTTGCTAATTACTAACTATCTCTAGAAGAAACCAAACGTCTATCTTCAAAACTGTAGCAGATATAACGTTTGTTCCAAATTGCGGGGGCGGGAGGGGGCGTGGCAAAAATTGAAAATAAACTTGATCTGCCTTCAGCTATAAGAAACATTTGTCCCATACATGTCAAACCTCTATCTCTTACCATCTCCGAGATCTGTTTGTTCATACGGACGGACAGACGGACATGGCTATATCGACTCGGCTGTTGATGCTGATCAAGAATATATATACTTTATATAGTCGGAAATGATTCCTTCTCCCTGTTACATACTTTTGCACAAACTTAATTTACTCTATGTACCTTCGGTACAGAGTATAATAAAAATGGAGCTGGAATTGAATGTATTTTTGGTCGCTAAATTAAAACCTTATTTTGTCAAAGCGAGCCCATTTCCAACGAAGAGATGCGAATTATCCACGCTCCTATATGGGACTATATGTTTAAGACTGTCATAAAGTGCGACTCGTGGTGTGGCTCGTAGGTTGGAGTCAGCATGGTCTACGAGCGGGGTTTCAACAAGGGCCATGGAAACCGTTTTGAGAGTCCATTTGGGCTACCATAGACAATACAACGGAACGGCTGCAACCGTGATGCGCAGCACTTCAGTTCAGTGAGGGACCTGACAAAGATATCATGATAGCCTCTTAATGTAGGTCTAAAACTTGCTGTGTTTACAAATGTGAACAGCGCTAAATAGTAGAAATTTTGCCGTACAATACGATTTTCACTAAATATATATTTAGTAAATATTTTTTAAATATTGTTGGTTATATAAAAAACATTTTTTAATGGTCATGGCACCTTTTTGTCAAATGTTACTACTTCAAACCAAGTCTACGCCAACTACTAAAAAATTAAATATGTAGGCAAGGATAACAGTACGTATGAGTGATAAACTTTGAATCCTAGTCGCAGACCCTAAAACTCATTTTTTTATGTACATTGTACATATGTAACAGCCATGCTCCGACTTTCGCTTTCGCAAAAATTGTGCGATTTGAAGTCTAAATTTGGTCCAATAACCGGATTGAAATCGCAAAAGTTTTGCGAAAGTGAAAATGGGAGCATGGATGTATGTATCTGTTTACAATTGAATGAATGCCTGTGATTTCACGGGAAAAATCCCGAGCTTGTTTGTTGCTCGTGTCAATGAAATAATAGTGCCAGAATTATTTTCTTGGAGACAAGACGTGTTGCGCCGACGCGTCGAGATGATAATATAATAAGATGAAAAGGGACAAAAGTTGTGAAATCAACACATTGAAGACTTGCAAGCTGAAACAGAGAGCGATAAGAGAGTTGACCAGAGCTATTAACCTGCAGGGAAAGTGTATATATAGTTTACAACCATTTTCAACCAGTTTAATGCCAGACGGCATAGGTGGAAATTGGTATATTAATACCGTACGGATGTTTGTTACGCACAGAAGGAAGCATCTCTTTCTCTAAAGTAATCATATGTACAACACTCCGTCCACTCCTTCGTCAGTTTCAAAGCGATATTAACCAAACTTTGCACATTTGTCGGAACCGCCCGGATCCAACGACTTTAGCTTGCTATATGCGTCCCCAAAACTTGTATTTAAAAGTTGTCTTTGCTTTCAAATAGTTCCACCAAGTTTTATGAACTCTATATTATAGCTGCCATACAAAGATAGGTCTAAAAAATGCGCTGCACATTTACTTAGTTTTCAATGGTAGCGTATATATACTGTTCAGTTAATACAGGCCTGTTCCCGTTTCCGAATCCGATTAATCGGAATTGGCAAGACTTATGATTTCTAAGAAACGCTTAAAGAATTCCGTCGAATCCTTTTGCCATGCGGAGGATCGAATGAAGGTAATTGGGATTACAAAGATAAAGTTCGAATATGACAGTCGGTTTTTGGAAGCGAGAACATTTAACAATTCCGATTCCGCATGATTTGATCGAAATCGAAAACGGGAACAGGCCTGATTATCTGTTTAACCACAAATTGGGAGAATTTGATCAAAATCGATTAAATATATCGTATAGCGACCATATAACCAACTGGCAAGCATATTTCATGCTGCAAGGTTGTATAAACTTCGTTCGAGCCGAAGTTAGCTTGCCTCTATTTTTCATATTAATATCAATAAATTGGTATCTTATCAAAACTTTGTAACATTATTCAATGCAGCTTACATTACAAAAAAATGTATGTTGCCACCGGATCTACAAATATCTCTTAATCCTGTCGCCCTAGGGGAAAACCGACAATTGATTTAAGTTCAGAGAAATCATACGGAATCGGAATTCTTAAATGTTCACTCTGCTTAAAAACCCCATTTCTGATTTATGATTGCAAATTTTACGTCATGAATACAGTGATTGCCGATTGGGATTGAACAATTTGACAATCATGTTTAATGAATAGAAATCGAACAAAACGTACGATTGGTTAACGATTGCGGGGTCAGCATACCTTTGTTAAGACATTCATATAAAATTTTCAAATTAAAAAATCCGTAAATATTGGTGATTTTGTGTGAGTGTTTTCCTTTGACAAAAAGTACTAAAGCCGACGAATATCTTAAAGTCTGCTATCAAATCTATTCAGTAGAGACTCATCAGCAATCGCAAATCGTCAATCGTTGATTGTCATAAGGTTTCGCCCGAATTCTTATATCGTTTTTAAAAAGGAAAGACATTTGCAATTTCCGATCAATGAAATTCGTAAAACAAGAACAGTCCTGATAATTCATTTTCATATTTTTACATAACTTTTTTTTTCCTGAGCTAGAACATTTTTACACCCTTGGAGAGGTTATATTGAAATTTTCCGGATGTTTGTAACGCACAGAAGGAAGCATCTCCAACAACATAAAGTATATATACTAGCTGAGCATATATAGATAAGTCCGTCTGTCCGTCCGTCTGTATCTAGGCCATCTCCTCCGTCAGTTTTAAACCTATCGTAACCAAACTTTGCACGAAGTCTTTTGGTATAAATACGCTCAAATTTGTCGGAACCGGCCGGATCGGATGACTATAGCATATAGCTGCCATAGGAACGATCGGTTGAAAAACTAGTCTTAGTAAGAAAAACTTTTTTTGTTTTTAGTGCTATCGCTCCCAACGCTCGTATTTATAAGTTTTTAATGATTTCACATAATTTCTAAAAGATTTGTCGAAATCGGACAGCTACATACTATAGCTGCCATACAAAAGATAGGTCTGAAAAAAAGTCTTAGTGTGAAAAACTTTTTTGTTTTCAATGCTATCGCTCTTAACGCTCAAATTGATAAGTTTTGAATGATTTCACATAATTTTAACTACTCTATATACTTAGTATAGCTACCATACAAAAGATATAAAGTATATAAACTTCGGTCGAGCCAAAGTTAGCTTGCCTCTATTTTTGGTAGGTGCTTTTATATTTTAATGAATTTTTCGCTAGCTAAATGTGTGGCAGCTGTCAGTATAAATTGTGGATGACTATGATTTCAAAAATTAACATTTTTGATGATATGGAACAAATCTAAAACTTATCTATTCTGAGGGATTAGTTGTCTTTTGCAGAATAACCCTCTTAAATCAATTGTTTTTAAAAGAAAATAAATTACAATATTGCGGTCATAAGTGGTAAAAATTAGTGATTTGCATGGAAAAATAATTAGTACTTACCATCCTGACTGCCGCCAAATAACAGCTTGGCCATTATTTGCACTATCTTTAGGGCTGACTCTCTAAACGGAACTATGATCAAAATCTTCATTCGCTTTAGCCCCTGATCTCTGTAGGTCTCTGGTATGGATATTTCGCTTGGAGACAGTTTCAATGATTTGGCCAAAGCCGCCACCTTTTCATTATTACGCAAAATCAGAGATCTGCTTTTCAACATATGATTGAGCGCATGCAGGCAATAGATATAACGGATTTCCTCAGCATTCTCGTGTGATCGCTGTGGGTAATATAGATCCTGATATCTATTGGCAAGATGAAACAATTTTGACTGTAGTGGAGAGAGGGGTAGGGCAACGTTTGCACCTAATGTGGCTTTTACTTCCAAATTAAGCAGGTCGGATTGTTTTGAAATTTCAGCAGGTGGTGGGTAGTCGCAGGATCCTGTGTCTGCACCGAATTGGGGAATCTCTATTTTTAAATTTCCCAACACAGGCCAATTACATTTAATCGACTTGACTTTTTGTGCAATTAATTCATCAATTTGGTCTGCAGATAGTTCAAAATTAAATCGCTTTGAAAATGAATTATATGAGTCCAAATCCATTTGCATTTCTTCCTCCGGAGGTTCTAATGGCTCAGCATGCGCACTTTCCACCTCGACCGGAATAGAGTTGGTTGTTTTGTGAGTACCAGCTTTCAGCAAGAGCGCTATTTTATAAGAAATGGTTACAATTAAATCCACGTAAGTATTGGTAGTGATCGCAGCATTACCTGGGGCTGTGTGGCTTGTATATCCAGTTACCAGCTGCTCATAGAAACCCGTTTCGTTTAACTCATCCTGCAATGAGGACAAAAGATTGACATCAACTGCCGACATCAACTCCAAATCATTTGGCGCCTTCGCCCTGAGGAGGCTCTCTTTTCTGTGCGATTCCTCCATTTTCTTGCTCCGCTGAATAAAGCTATTATTTTTCGAAAATTTTGCATTTCGGCGAACGGGCGATTGCCTATCATAGGGTTTGGTACGTTTCTTTGAATTGTTTTGTCTCATTTTATGCATAATCAAATAACGCCGCACGTGGTAAAAAAAAACAAACAATTAATAATTTTAATGAGACCGTAAGTGATTTGACTAAAAATTCTGCCTTTTACAAAAAAATACTAAAAAATTCGTCTGGTCAAGTATAACAAGCTGTGCGTCAAAATAGGGTCGATAAAATAGCGTCGATTTGGAACGATGGAATCTGAAACACCAGGGCAATTTTTGTTTTTTTATTTATTCCCTCATTATCCAACTAATTTAGAATCTAAAAATGCAATATTGTTTAGAATTGCATAAAGTATTGATTTGTATAACTTGTGGGGGGATTTATGCATCCCCACATTTTTGATAATATTTCCACTTTCAGGAGATGTACCATAATACGCTATATACCATTTTTTAGGACACAGTTTCAATGTCCGTCAAAATAGAAACGTAAGTTAGCTTCGATTTGGAACGATGGAATATGGAACACTAAAGCATTTTTTATTATTTTATTTATTCCTTAATTATTAACTTAATTTAGAATCTGTAAATGCAATATTGTTAAGAATTGCGAAAACTATTGTTTTGTTTAACTTGTGGGTGGATTTGAGGTTTGCAGGTATTTAAAAAATCAAGTTAAAAAATTGACATCCCACATTTTGGGTCAAATCTCTACTTTCAGGCGATGTGCCATAATACTTCATATGCCATTTTAAAGGATACACTTTCAAGAGTATTTTAAAAGAAAAATCAAGTTTCTATTAGACTATTTTTAACATTTGTAAAGTTATTTTTGGAACAATTGATGTTGTTGAAGCGCTACAGATAAACCAAATGCCAATTTATTCATAATTTATGACAATTTGTACCAAAGATATACGCATTTTTCTAGAGGTACTTTTTTTACAAATCGAAAAACTAGCTTTTCCGCGATTTCTCGAAAACGGCCCCATAAAAAAATTTGCGGATTGAGTTTTTGGACTCAGCGGAAAGACTTACACAAGGAATTGCTACCAAATGTTCGGGATCGCGAAATTTTTATTATTTTGTAAACTAGTGTAATTGGACGGAAAGATTTTTTTAAATTTCGTGAACAGCTGGCAGACAGCCCGAGCAGAAGATTGACAAGTTGCACAAAACCTGAAAATACCGAAAGCAAATGTAAAAACAATTTTTCTAATCTATAAAATAATAGTTTTTGGGCAGACTATGTACCAGATTGAGAATGTTTTTTTTTTGGTCACTCGAATTTCCGATTGCAAGCCTTGTTTAAAGCATATCTTAAGAGAAACAGGCGGGATAAAATTGCGGAAGAGTTTGTAACAACGCTTAAAAAGAACAGTGCAGATATGGAATGCCGAACATCATTGTCTAAGCTAAGCACGATCCTATTTGGCGCCTTCTCTGACCAATATCTTATGTCAATTATGTGGATAAAACTACTAGCACCTGCCTGAATCCCGAGGAACTTGTAATATGGTTTTTAGGGGACCAAGCTGTTGCACCATCGCAGGCAGCAGGTTGCGTACAGCGGACGGCCTTTCTTTGGAGGTTAGTGTTTACCCCACATATAAGCAGTCCCGCACAGTCGGCTGGTGTAATGCTGCAGTGCACCGTCGAGGCGCTTGCGTTGCCGGCTGTTATAAGTAGCGTCAAACAAACTCAAGTCTTACACAATACCTTCCCCTTTCCTAACCTACACATCTCACACAGGGCCGGACTAAGGTATCACTTTGACCGTGCTAAAAGGCCCGGGTAACAAATAGTCCAGACGCTAACGGTGGGCTCAGGCAAGTGGCGACCGTCTGTTCTAAGTAGCATTGCCACTGGTGGGCCTCGGCCAGTGGTCGACCATCTAAAAGCCCTAATAAAAGGGTCTTCAAGCATGAAGAAAAGTAACTCATTTAAAAATAAGCAGGGTATCCTTGCAACCACTGTAGCGAGGCACTTTGAAAAGAGGCAGATCGACCGAGAGCTTCAAGGCTTCGTTACAGATGCGAAGCATACAGCAGCGCGCAAAATCCCACCACGGTGTCCTTACCGAGTTCCTGCCTTAAGGAAGAATTTGGGAACGAAAAGGGACCATACACTCCCCCCAACGGGAACACGGCCCACCTCCTCTGGACGAAAAAGGCCACCTCACACCGGAAACTAACATTCCTAGGAGGACTCCGTTTCTTTAAGAGGACACACTATATCGATTAACTAGAACGCCCGAAAATCCTGACATTTGTACAGAAGAAAGGGCAGCGACCGAGCTAGTAGTAAGATTTTCTTAAATTTGAGAATTTTTTCCCACTCTAGAGGAGGGGTTTTTAACATAGAAAAATCATATCACAAAGTATTTGGCAAACTATCTTTACCAACCGAGTTTCAATTCAATCGAATGAAATATAAGTGGTATTCCTGAAAGTGATTTGATTTCAATTTGATTTCGGGAAACAGCAGATCACAGCTGCTCCATACAAAATTAACAGTGTGCCCAGAGAATGTAAGGAAAGTAAGGTCATCCTAATTGATTTCTCGAAATCAACCTCAAAGTTAGTTTTGATTTACATTTGCATTAGGTTACCGTTCTCTTAGATAAAACGGCTCCGTGCGCTTGGTGTTTGTTCAAACTTAGCTGTGATTTAAATATAAAAAACCTATATTTTGCATTCTTTTTTCTTGGACCTCTGCACAGCTCTCCTAGAAGGTTTGAAGTTACAAATTCTTCCACAATTTTATCCTGCTGCTTCCTCTTTCGATCTGTCAATTTCCACAAGTCACTTTCTGCGACCATAAGCAAATACATTATTAATTTAATTCACCTTAGTACAGTTGCAAACTTCTTAAAGCCACAGATTCTGCCCACATACTGTTATTAAAGAAGATTAGAAAAATTGATTTTACAATTTCATTTGGCATTTTTTGCGTTCAGGCACCCTGGGGCTGATCTTCTAACATCGGAACATGTCATCACAATTTATTTCGCATACTATCCATTCAAAGCTAGTTTCAAGTCAATAGAGGCAAAAAATATTTTTTTCCATACAAATTTTTCCGGATATTTCCCTGCATTATGTGCCGGATACACAAGCAACAAAGGATTTGGTATATTGGTCCGACAATTTTGCGTGATTGTGTAACAAACATGCAAACAGTAAAATTTATAATATTATTAATATAAATTAATGATAATATTTCATTTATAATTTGATTCCTATACTTAATTAATGTCGCAAATTTTTAATAATTCTTGGATAACAAAATTTATTTTTCTGTTCCAAGCAGCTGATTGTGAGTTACGTTTGATTTATTCAAAGCTCACTTCTTTTTCGTCCCACATAAAAATATTATTTTTTCGAACTTTATAAATTTTTTGTAATTCCTACTATTATTAAATATCGACTTCGAAAATATATATACTTTATATTATTGATTTCGATACTTTAAAACCTATCGTCAGCCCTAATGCGCATTGACTCGGCCAAACAAATGGACGCAAGTTGAAGAGTTGCGTTTCAGTACTAGATGTTGTCAGTGTGAACGTTTCACATATCACTGGCGTTAACAATTGTGAATGAATTATCAACAGCAACCGGAGCAGTCATTTAGTACTCAGTCTGCAAATGGGAAGTGATCGCACGAAGAAACAAAAAATGTCGGTTTTACAGGAACTCAAGAAAATTACTACAATAGTGGCCGACACCGGTGACTTTGAAGGTATGTATTAATGTATATTAGATTTCGTGCATGTGGTAATTAAAAGAGGCGAAGCCGGGCTTGAAATACATATGTGGACACACTCACACGTATATGTATATGTATATGTCTGCATCGTGTTTTTAAGCAACAAGTAGACGGTCGAATTGCAAATTTTTTTGCTAAATATGCATTTACACAAGGGGGGACAAAATAAAACCTAAAAAATATCGGGCTTGCCAGCAGTATGTGGTTTTAGATCCGTTTTAGTCAAGATCAAATAAAAGTTAAGAGTGAAAGTAAAAGTCAACCTGACATTTGTTTAACCTTTTAAAATGACCGCTAAAATATTCGAAAGCGATAAGGTTTCCAAGGTAGTGTGTGTGTGTTAACACACAAGTTAATTTCAATGCAAATATTAATTGCGAATTTGTATACACATGTGGAGCGCCTCAGTTGATTATTTTTAATGGAGATCATAAAAAAGGATAAGAATTAAAGACTCGAATTTATCTTAGGCAAATGCATATGTATGTACGCAGGTTGTGTGAAAAAACATACATATGTACAAGTTCATAGTTAAACAAAACGTAATCATCCAATGTTTTTTTTGTACATGTTTTTTTTTATAGGATTTATAAAAAATTTCAAATGTGTAAGCGCAGAGATAACGATCAGATGCAGTGGCATAGATAAGGGTACGGGGATTGAGGTGATCAATTCCCTCCCCCACCCCTTTATCCCCTTATTGAAAATAGCTATCTACGCCACTGATCAAATGAAAAAAATCTTCCGCCGCCTCGGAATCGTACATACATTGAATCAGTCAAGTATTGGCACAGTTTAATTTCAAATTTAAATTTCATTAATTGTTAAACCTTCGGAGAGGGTATATCAAAATTGTCCGGATATCATGGACGAGTAACTGTAAAACATTCATTTCAAACCTTAAGCTAGGTGCTCAGACGCTAACAACTTTGTCAGAGCCCATTTAATTACACAGCTCTGAAGATCAGCTCTTCAAAATTGGCGGAACCAGGGCTAAATACCGGAACCGAAATAAACCGTTTCCGAACCGATATACATTTTTTTTGATAACCGAATACCGATTAGCCTTATTATTAGAAACGATACTACCGGAACGAAACCGAAACTTTGGTATCGGTACAGTTTCGGTTATTTTTATACGCTCTACCTAATTATATTAAGCTTGTTCAAAAGTATGTAACATAGAGGAATCATTTCCGATTTTATAAAGTATATACATTCTGTGAGTCCGTCTGTCCATATGAACAAACACATCTTAAAAATGATATTAGATGCAAATTTGACATGTACAGAACATACACTTTTTATACTTGCAAGCAGATCAAGTTTATTTAAATTGACATATCTCCTAAAGTTTTGTAGATACATATTTATACACTTGAAAAGTGTATTATAATTTTGCCCAGAAGTTAACAACGCATAGAAGGAATCATCTCCGACCACATAAAGTATATATATTCTTGATCAGCAGGACGAGCTGAGTCGATTTAGCTTTGTCCGTCCGTCTGTCCGTCCGTCCGTCCGTCTGTCCGTCCGTCCGTCCGTCCGTCTGTCCGTCCGTCCGTCCGTCTGTCCGTCCGTCCGTCCGTCTGTCCGTCCGTCCGTCTGTCTGTTTCTACGCGAACTAGTCCCTCAGTTTTCAAGCTATTGAGCCGAAATTTGCACAGAGTCTTCTTTTGTCTGCACGCTGCTAATGTGTCGGAACCGACCGGATCGGATGGCTACTTCTTGTAGCTGCCATACAAATGATCGGTCGAAAAATGGATTTTAATGAGAAAAACTGTTTTTTTCTCAATATTACCGGTCATGGGTAATATTAAATGTTTTTAAGCTGATCTGCGAAGTTTGGTCGAAGTCGCTAACCGTTGAGACAAGCGTTTTCAAGTGTATCAAAACTTCGGCACAGACGAAGTTAGCCTTGCCTTTCTCGTTTTTTTTTAATTTTCTGAGCTGCCTCCAAGTCGTTTAGTCATAGCTACATTCAGAACTGCTACCTACGCCAATGATGTAGAGCAGTGGCGCCCATTCCTATTGCGCAAGGAACGCATTTGTTGCTGTGTAACGCATAGGAATAGCTAGCGCGTATAGGAGACACGCGCTCCATAAGCCAAACAAATTCATATGAGGGCTCTGTGTTTTGTTGTTGTCGCGCTCAGACCTGCAACAACAACATCATGTGTGTCTCTCTTCTCTCTCTCCGATGTCTCTCGCAAACACGAACGCAACAACAAAATAGCTAAGCGTAGTCGGCATTCGCCTCGCTTGCAGAGGCCCGAGCGCTGTATTTTTTGCATAAGTATTTTACTTGGCGCTCGCGTAAGCTGAGTCTGGGCACCCCTGGTGTAGAGCGCGACAGAGTGTCATCTGTATACTCAGAGCCAGGGCTGCAAACCTCCTAAAAATCGGAAGGGGTTCACTCCGGGGTTCGAACCCTTGAAACTTTTTGGGTTCGGGTTCGGGTTCAGAAGGTCGCTGAACCAATGTTCAGGTTAGAATCGGGGTTCAGGAATAATTTCGTCTTCGCTGACTCAAAAAAATTTATGTTAATTGGAAAACCCTTAAACATTTTATACATATTTAGAAGTTCAGAGTATTTATATTCCAGCTCAATAATAGTTATTTAAAGGGACGTTTTGATTTAAAATCAATGGAAAATTTTGAACTTATCTTAAGAAAGTGACTAGAAAAGTTAGACCTAATTACACAGGTTTATAAGCTTTTGCAACAGAGAAGATAGCAAACTTTCTATATGCACCTATTAGGTATATACTACCCATATTTGGTCGCTCAATTCAAATAAAAATACTTGGAAAACAATTGTATATATCAAAATTATGCAAATATATCGTAACCCCCCTACGTGCGTAAGGAACAATATTGGCAGTCAATACTATAACTGCTTTGCCGACACACTGCTTGCGGCTGACATCTTGGGCCAATTTCTTATATATCCCCCTCGCTTACTTTGCTTACAAGGTACCTATAGCTGAACTTTTCTTCCACAATATTGGTAACCAATATCGGCAAGTGTCATATGGGCAGTATCAGACAAATCTCTCGAATTCCTATTTCTAGAAGAGTTATTTCTTAAATATTTTTTGTGCAACATTTTTCGAAGTTCTAAAAAACTTTTTCTGTTTATAAGAAAATGGCAAAATTAACAATTATTACATCTAGAAAATTTTTTATAAATTTTGAACCGAACCCATTTGCGCCTTTTTTTGCTCCGGTTCTGGTTCAGGTTCGGGCGGAAAATATTTTTCTGCTCCGGTTCGGGTTCGGTTCGGACTTCCCAAAAATACCGGAGTCTCCGACTCCGGAGCGGTTCGACTCCGAACCGGTTTGCAGCCCTGCTCAGAGCTGCTAACTGCGCTAACAGTGTAGACACTTTAGAAAAAGGTCTCTGCCTACAATGACAGTTTGAAGGTACAGGTTTGACCTAATGTAAATATATCTATATACCAGTATGCAAGGGAACATAAATGTATTTTTTCTATATATAGCTGTGAAAAAATAATAGAACCACCACCACAAGCAATTTTTAAATAGTTTCGCAACACACATTTTCAACATTAAGATATCTTTAAGCACATTTTTAGAAATGTAAGTCTTCCATAGCTGGGAATACAAGAAACCATCCGTTTCTTTACGTTTTTTATGTTATTTAAGGAATTTTACTAAAATTGATCAAATTAGGCGAAAAATATGATAACAACACTTTTTAAACAACACTTTGTTAAATTAATTAACAATTTTGAGCAATTAATACTGGCAATAACAGCTGCGCAACAAAGTCCAGGCATCGTTTTAGGGGAATTTCCGACCAGGATTCTGTAATTTCTTTCTAAAGTGATCCGATAGTGGTTGGCTTGGAAGCAGCAACTGCCTTCTTGACCATAGATTTTTGATGGGATTCAGGTCAGGCGACTGAGCAGGCCACTCCACAACGTTCACAGAGTTTGCCCTAAACCATTCCTTTGCTTTTTTGCTGGTGTGTTTGTTTCGTATTCTGCACTGGATAGCATTACTGTCTCCATGATATTGACGTACACATGCTGATCCATGATGGAGAAGCAGGCCCATACCATTACACAACACCCTCCATGCTTAATGGTCTTTGTTGTGACTGGGGTTTGTATTCTGTGTTCCTTGGGCGCCTAACGTATGATCGTTTAAATAAAAAATTTGTGTTCTTAAATGCTTGCATTTTTTTTAATACACCAAAGCAGGCATTGTGTCGTTTCGCATCGCATAGTGAACTTTTGTTTACATGAAGAAAATTAGGAAAATTGAGCAAATTAGTTAATCGAATTATCGCACGGTTTTCTATTTATATAATCTTTTAACCGAACTTATTATTGTCACTTCAAATATGTGTGTGTAAATTCGACGAAGTTTAGTTGAAAGCGGAATCGTTTGAACTAAATTTACTACTAGCTTAATCTATTTGAAAAGCAGCCTTTGTTTTGAGGTTCCCAAATGATTTCATTAACCTTTTTTAACTAATTTTATTTTGGTTTCAGCCATCAACATCTATAAGCCAACCGATGCCACCACAAATCCCTCACTTATTTTGTCCGCGTCTTCCATGGAGCGCTATCAACACTTGGTTAAGAAAGCAGTGGACTATGGAAAAAGAGCAAAAGGGTAATGCATAACATTAGTAATTTGTATGAGCCCTGAATGAGATCTAAGCGAGGTGTCCCGAAAAACTATAGACTACAGGACTTCTACTAAAAAGTGACATCAGCGCGATTCCGTCTACTTTCGCTAAGCCTTTAGATCCGTACAAAAAATATAAATTTATGTCACTTTCGTTAGTTTTGTGTGGAAGTGCTACGGACCTGCGAGTGTATTTTGAGACCATTGAGGTTCTTCAAGAAAAAAAAGCTCAGTTGTAATGTCAGTTGAATAATCTATTAATTTTTTTCAGATCTTTGGACCATCAAGTATCTGAGGCTATGGATTATTTGTGCGTGCTGTTTGGAACTGAAATTCTAAAAGTTGTTCCTGGAAGGGTTTCCACTGAAATTGACGCTCGCCTCTCATTTGACACAAAGAAAAGTGTGGAAAAGGCATTAAAGCTGATTGACTTGTACAAAACGTTGGGTATTGACAAGGAGCGAATTCTAATAAAACTAGCCTCGACATGGGAAGGCATCAAGGCGGCTGAGATTTTGGAGAATCAACATGGTGTGCACTGTAATCTTACCCTTCTGTTCTCGTTTGCACAGGCAGTTGCTTGCGCTGAAGCTGGCGTTACATTAATCTCTCCATTTGTGGGTAGGATATTGGATTGGTATGTGGCCAACACTGAGTCGAAGAAATTCGAACCCCTAAAAGATCCCGGTGTGATTTCAGTTACTAAAATCTATAACTACTATAAGAAGTTCGACTATAAGACTCTAGTGATGGGGGCTTCGTTCCGCAATGTGGGCGAAATAAAAGCATTAGCTGGCTGTGACTTGCTTACAATTAGCCCAGCATTGCTTAAGGAGTTGGAAAACGAAAGTGAGACTGTGACCGAATATTTGTCGGTGAGCAACGCAAAATTACAGGACATTGAGAAAATCTCTGTTGACGAGAGTACATTCCGCTGGTTACTGAATGAAGATGCCATGGCGACTGATAAACTATCTGAAGGCATTCGAAAATTCGCAGTAGATACTGTGAAAATGGAGAATTTAATAAAAAAACACATTAAGTAAAAGGTAGTTCCTCCAATCAAAGATTTACTCCGAATGTGGACAATTTAATGGGTGGAGGTCTTTTTGTATAATATTTGGTTTATATCATGGAATAAAAAACCACAATGTTACAGCAACTTTAACTTTATCTTATTGTTTTTTTTTCGCAAGTGTCCGGGCTGCACTCAAAGTTTGACGAAGAAGAATAAAATGCACTAAAGTTAACTTCGGTTAACCTAAATTCACTTAACCTTAAAGGATTTGGAACCCAGATTCTTCCCGAAAGTGGATTGAATCATTTCTGAGTTCAGTTTAGTTGAGATTTGTGTTTGCACAGGGTTACTACTTTAAAAATAGTATTTTTCGGGTCAACGTTTTACAACTTTTATATAGATTTGATTTGGAACTCAGAGAATACCAAAAACTCTTGGGTTACAACTACAATAAAAACCATCGCCCACTTGTCGATTAAAAAGTAATGAATATTCGAAAACTAGCAATCCACTTGCGGCCATGCTAAAGTAAAAGTATACTGCGTTGGAATCGATGCTGTGTGACAAACAGCCTTCGAAGTGTTTAAGAGGTGCCCGATTCCGTAATATGCATTTGCGCCGCTTAGTATTAATTGTTTTAAAAAAAAAAACAAATACGGCCATGTTCTCAATTCGACTTCCACAAAAGTTTTGTGATTTGGAGTGCAAATTTAGTACTAAAACTGGTTTTAAATCACAGAATTTTTGTGGAAGTGGAATTGAGAACATGCCTAATAATATACATATCAAAGAACTATTGATTCATAAGATATTAAAACTATTAGGGCTTAGTTATTGTGTTATGTTTCGCAAAACGTTGTGTTTATACAGCTGCTCCCCAACACCACTTCTGTTTTTGTCTCGTTCGAATAGCTTACAATTTTGTCATTATTTTGGAAACCGAATTTCACTTGATATGCACTTTAGCACTAAATAAAGTGCTTGCTGAGAGCTAAAAAAAACGAATTAAAAATTCGATTTATTTTGAATTTTTTTTTATTTTCAATGTGTACGACAGTCACGGTTCGACAGAATGGAAATGCCCATATACAAAATATTTTTAATATATCATCAGAGCGCTGAAGTTCCTCGTCCTCATCTTTTTCGAAGGCCTCAGTTCTGCCTGTTAGCTTGAGGTAACTAGGGCGGACCTTATAATCTGCGTAGCATTGCGTGTCGACGCAACACATATCTGTAGACCATAGCGTTGGACCATGGCAAGCACAATATCTAATTCGCAAACGATCTTTGATTCCCTTTAGAGTCATTCAAAGTGATTACTTCACTCCAAAACTTTATAGTTTCCACGTTATTCTCCCATTTCCCTAAATATAAATAATATTATTAACCCAATAACTTTCTACGGAAAATTCTTCCAAAATAGGAAAAACTTGTTTAATTGGTCGTAAAATGTAGTGAACCGAAAATATGTACATTTTTTGAAGAATGCTGTGATTTTCAGGCAACCTGAAATCATTTAAATTTCTTAATACAACTAAGTTTATGAAAGTACGAAAATCAGATCAGCAGAAGACAATTTAAATGAATAAAAAACTAAACTTTAGCTTCTGATGTTTTGCGCAAAACACGCATGTGTTGTTGTTCTACGCAAAGGAATAGCTCGCGCGCATAGATTTTGCGCACGCCAAAAGCCAGCAAAAACCAAAAACCAAATTATATGAGTGCTCTGTGTTTTGTTGTTGACGCGCTCCGACCTGCAACAACAACATCATATGTGTCTCTCCTCTCCCTCTCCTAGGTCTCTCACAAACTCGAACACAACAACAAATTGCTTATGCGTACGGTCGATCGCTTGCCGCTATCGGTTCTCTATATATATATATATATTTAGTGCATTTGTATTGGCTTGACGCCCTGGTAAGCTCATTCTGGGCACCCCCGTTTTATAAGATCAACTAAGAAATTTGTGCAGCACATGGTCAACTAGGTTTTTCCAATACGCTATCCATTTGAAGCATTTTAATCTGCTTCACAAACTCATATCTTTAATATAAATCTTTGACAGCAAATTTCTCATTGGTATCTGATGCAATATTCATTGATTAAAAAAACTTGTTAGTTTGTGGCATTTTCAATACAATAGGTTTAAAAATCTAAATATAAGAATATATATGTTATGTCTTATTGTTTCTTTTCAATAACTGCAGTAATCTCGATAGGTATCAGATTCAAACATCCGAAGCCAGATCGTAAACTTAGGGTCCTGCAGCCTGATGTCACGACATTCTTGTGTGAAATCTTTCAGCATTTTTCGTTTATGGCAAGTAATTACTTATTATGACTGACGAGGATGAAAATTTATTGTTTTGCTCCAAAACAAAAATAAAGCTGAAAAGAAGCCGAAATCACTTTTAAAAAGTTCAGAATTTCCGCTTCCCGTCTTTTGTAAGTTTTTCCCGCAATACGGATTTAGAAAAAGTTAAAGTCAAGTGGTTTCTTCGATAACCGTAGCATTGTACATCAGGAGGTCGTACGGAGTAAGGAATATTCCGGACAATATCGGAATTGTGAAAATAACAGTTCCTGGCTTTTGCTTCACATTTATGCACCCAGGCTAAGTGCTCTCACTTACATTTCTATAATATCATTGATATAATAATTGTTCTAGTATTGCATTTTAGCTAAATCTCTTAAATTATATATATCAGTCCTGTTCCCGTTTCCGAATCCGATTAATCGGAATTGGTAAGACTTGTGATTTCTAAGAAACGCTTAAAGAATTCTGTCGAATCTTTTTGCCATGCAGAGGATCAAATGAAGGTAATTGGGATTATAAAGTAAAATCTCGAATATCACAGTCCGAATGTTACTAGACAGCAAAGGTTTGACTTGGCAAAACCTGTTAACTATTTCGTCAGGTGAAATGATATACGTATTGGTTTACGTTCCCAGCGCTTGCCCGTAGAGTTTGTGATCAGACATATGTATGCTGTTTTGCTCCGGCTTTTATTTACTTTTGCGATTCGCGATTTTAACAAATTCGTACGAATTCAATTTTAAGAGCTCAAAAATTCTCAACTTTTTTTATATTTTCTGTTTCATTCCCAATTCGTTCTTTCAAACTTCACGTGACAGAAGCAGCTGTTTCGGTTATCGCCCCAGCCAAATCGCATTTTGTTGTTGTCCAAAATTATTTTGATGCTTGTGCAAATTTGCGAGGGTTAATAAAACTATATATAAAAATATTCTGGGAGGAAAGAAGCATGCAGAAATAATCAAAAACAACTTCTTGTCCCGACTCTCTTATATGAATTTAAAAATTCCAATTTTTTTTCTTTTTTTGGTTGAAAAACTTCAAACAAGTGATAAAAAGGTTCGCATTTTAAAAAAAAATTTTACTTCAAAAATTTTTTTTTGTTACCATGTTTTGACGCTTTTTGACCCAAATTTCTTAAGGACTATTTAACCGATTTTGAATATTTTTTCGGTGAAAGCTAACACCCGAATGCATCATGGATGTGAAATCGTGTGTGTTTGAAATCGATCAAAAATAATTTGTATATCATCGAAAACAGTTGTCGAAACTTAAGTGCGGTTATCTCAGAACTACTTTTTCCAAAATGGTTGCAAAAATTTAAAGAGTAACTGTTGACCTATTTTCATGTTATTTATTACTCGAATTTTTGGTTAACTTTGAACAGGAATACAACCAAATCAGCAAAAACAACAACGAAAATTTCTAAATTTAGATCAACCGAATACCTATTGAATTAACTGTTAATATCACTTATAAATTTTGTGGAAATTTATTTTTTGTAAACCTTTAAAAAATGACACCTGAAGGTATACGGTACCCTTAATATATTCTGCTGCAAAACTATTTTGCCTAGTTTGTCCAAAATATTGCTTCCTCTATTATAATTTTATGAATATATGTCAGATTGTTTTCTCATTGCTAGCTCTAAGCATGTCGAAATCTATTTCTAAACAAATAATATTCCGTGACCTACTGCTGGCTACTGCCTGAACTCCTGAATTACTACCATTCACAGTCGAATCACATTGCAGCTCCAGGTAACAGTGAACAGTAATTTTTTTAGCTTGAAGCAAATGCAACTCTGCATGTTGTTTCATTTTCATTATTCCGCCATAGTTTGACTTTAACGGAATATAGACAACGGTGACAAGATTTTTCCAGTCCTCCGTGCTTAAAAACTTTAAAATTATCATCGTCAACCCTTATGGAATTCAATATGTCACTCAAGCGCACAACATTGCGAGGAAGGAATAGTTTGCCTTCAATGCATAACATTCGTGAAATAAATTCATTTTTGTGCCTCTGCTCTGACTGGAGGATTGCGGGCAGAAGATGGCGAATGGGCAGATTTTGTGAGTATAAAATCTTGCCCCAGGTGCTTCGAATCAAAAGCAAACAAATCGGGGACAAGTGCCCGCATTCCAAGGAGCTGGGCGCGGATACTACCCTTCACCCATTCTAGTGTGCTACCAACTATGAGCTGGTGCCCATTAACTATCGACTCTTGTTCAGCGGCGAACTCCTGTTATAATTATAGTAATTAATCATCTACGTCTCTTCTTGTTTATGGGCCCCGATATCTACATCGTTCTCTAACAGTCGTTCATAAAGGGTCAACACGCCTGCATGGCTAAGTGGTTAAGAACGTCAAGCCCGATTTGGTTGTCTACGATCTGATAATTGTTATCATCTTGAATTTGCTAAGCACTAAAACGCAGTTTTCACTAGGTAACAATAGAAAGTTTCCATCGATTGAGCCAATACAAATTTTTTAGTTTTACTATTGACAAAAAATAATGATTATATTTTAATTTAGTACTAAAAATGTAAATTCATTAACATTTGCTCTGTGGGTGAAAATGCTCTTAAATTTTAAACTTTGACATTAACATTTTTAAACCCTGTTCTAAAGGAACTCAGTTTTGTAGATAGGTGTTTCTTACCTATTAAAGATAGTTAGTAAAAATGATTATTTTTCGATTTGCCGAAGAGATAAAAATCGGATGAACGATTCTCAACTTATAAGCAAAAAATACCATATGAAGTGTGTAAAGTTTAATTAAAATAAGGAAATATGAATACTACCATCTGTTGAAAAACGGGTTTTAGTTAGAAAATGTTCAAATTTTAATGCTGTCGTTCTTAAACTGTGGTATTTCAAAACATTTTCCATGCGTACCCTTGTGTAAAAACTTCGACAAAGACGAAGTTAGCTTAGTAAAAAGGATTCAAATTTAAACTTCGACAAAGACGAAGTTAGCTTGGTCTTCTCGTTTTTGTTGGGTTATTTTACAAATTAGAACCCTTAATATATTTGACTCCTCGAACCTGATCCCGAACCGGACCACTTTTTCGAAAAATAAGATTCGATTGAAAAAATTAAGTAGGGGAAGATGGGTGGATTGTAAAAGTAATTAAATTTTGGAATATTCACCCTTTACCGTTACAATTATCCAAGTAATTGTAAAAGTAATTAAATTTTGGAATATTCACTGAATAATCACAATTCCACCTTACAATTACGATTATAAAAAATCGTCATCATTAATTGTTTTTGCATTACCTAAAAAATTGTGTTTATAGTAATGAAAAGCAATTAAATACGGGAAGTAATGAATACATTACAGCTCTGGTTGTGATTATAGATTTGTTCTTCGAACATAACTTCGCCAAAATTCAACACTTTTTCGTTCTGTAAATTTTGAATTTTAGTTAAAAGATGAATGTAACTTTCTTCATCATTAGTTTTAAAAAACAAATTGTTGGGATTTTTTTATCTATCTTTTAGCAAAGTTTAAAGTTCGCGTTTTTAAGCAATTATTCCTTATTAAATGAACAATTTTACTCATATTCCGAATTAAGAAATATCAATAAAAAGCAAAAATTGATTAAAGGCAGCCGGCTTGTTTTTTTATATACAAGCACCTTCAAATTTAAATGTATTATTGACAAATTATCCTAACGCTACAAATTCAGTGTACTTAATTTTGCGCTAGTCACGGCTATTAAGTTTGTTTTCAATTAGATTTATCCTATCTTAGTTCTAACATTAAGTATGGTTATGTTTATTTGTTAATTACATATTTGAGACTACCTTGTTTTATAAATTTTGTATTTTTAAATGTGTAAAAGTTTGGTTTTAAATTGCAATCCCAATAAGTTTGAGCTCATGTACGAGTTCGTTTCAACTGCGAACCGCAGCGACAAAAAAGTGGGTTTCGGACATTGAAAGGTGCATTCTAGGCGGGGTTCTCAAAGTATCGTACTTATGTTTGGTACTCAAAAAGTACTGTACTCAGCATTTTTTCGTACTGTACGAAATCACAAGTACGGTAAATAATTTGTAACAGACCGACCGATAAAAATAAGTACCGAACTTTTTTGTGTTCAGCACTCGTGCGTACTAAACAATTTTAGTAAAGTACAATTAAGTACAAAATGGTTTTTAGTTAAGTACACAGAGTGTAAAACGATTTTAGTTACAGACTTTGATAGGTGAGGTATTTAAAGCATTTGCCGTGACTGAAATCTTATTAAATCGCAAAAAACACCAAAGAGAATAAAAAATTGAAAAATGAACATGAATTAGAATTTAAATTCCCAATCATAGACTCATTTGTCATATGACTTCACAGATTCACAAATTCATTCACATGCGCACTGGAGCATTTGTTTGCACTATTTTGTTTTCATTAGGCTTGTTCAGCATTTGATCCCTGAGCAGGTATCAGAAAAAACTTTTGCATCTAGTAGTTTTTGCTGAAGAAGGGAGCAGTATCACTTTAAAGTAGCATACTATTTCTTTGATAAATGCTCCTGCATCATGATAGCTCAAATTGGCAATTATGATGCCGCATTACTCGAGTTCATTCGGAAGAATATTGCTAAATTATACCTGATCATGGAGCATGTTGTTCTGCTGAACACGGTCATTGTATCATGCTATATAGTTGTCTGATTTTCATTAAACATTGTGAAAGTATGGACAAGCATAGAAAACTTATAAATATGAGGTTTGGGGACGTTTCCATTGAAAACAAAAAAGTGTTTCTCATTAAAACTTGTTTTCTGACCGATCCAGCCGGTTCCGACAAATGCAAAAAGCATATTTGTACTAAAAGACTTCGTGCTAAGTTTGGACTGGCCCAGGAACTGAACTTTTTACGGACGGCTCAAAGATGACCTCAGGAGTCGGAGCCGCCGTATACTACAAGGAGCCGGAATTGAGGCTCTCCTACAAACTGCCAAACAACTGCACCATATTCCAGGCGGAAGTCTTCGGTATAAGGAAAGCAGCGGGATTGGCAGAAATATATGCACCAAACAACCAATTTAACACATACGTTGACATGAACTCCAAAAAAGTTCTGCCAAGCAGAGAAGCACCTCCAGTAAGGTGCAAATGTACTGGATTTCCAGCCACCAGGGCATTGATGGAAACGAAATAGAGGACAGTCATGCAAAAGCCGGGTCGCATTAAGCCAAGAAGTAACATATAAATCTCCGCGTAAAGACGCTTTAGTTACAACGGCACTACCGCCCTAGTTTCGCTTGTGAGGAAAATTATTGCACAGCATGCTGTTTACAAGTGTTTTGAATATTGAATTTTATTATTATTACAATTATAATTGATAATTAATAATTATTTATTACGGCGCATAATGCATAATTGCATAAGTACCCCATGATACCTTTCAATATTTTGTGCATCGAAAGTGAAGAGCATAAGCGTTGCGCCACAAGTTAAAAGAAGTAAACAATACCAATAACCAAGAACATTGCTAATAGTAACCGACACAATACTATTATACCAATCCAACGTTGTCCTGGGGGGTGGCATTAACGAGGCTGAGAAAACGCTACCACGTCCTACTAGAGCCACACTAGCCCAACTCCGCTCTGGGGAAAAGCAGGAGCCTTAACAGCTACGTTGCGCGCATCAACGCAGAGATTGCCGATGTATGCCCCACATGTGGCCTCGGACCGCACGACACACTGCATCTCTTTAATTGTCCCCTTAACCCCACTGTCCTCACACCAATAGATCTTTGGACCCAACCAGTCGAGGTCGCCTACTTCCTCGGCCTGGTCCCAGATTAGTTCTCCGCATCACTCTAATAATTTAATCTCTCTCTTTTCTTTTCTTTCCTTTACCTACGTACAAATCTTCCCAGCCGTTACAACAACAACAACAACATTGCTATATCTTTCTTCGTGTGTTCTTTTTAATGCGTATACTTCTTAGCATCAGAAATTATTTCTTTTTGTGACGCTTAAGCGAGTGTGTTTTTTGCAAATAAAAATAAAAGTGGAATTGAATCTTAAATGCAAAGTATCATCAACTATATTATACATCATCAATTCATAATAACAGGTAACACTATTAAGAGTTAAAACTGATAAAAACATAAATATATGTTTAATTTGTTACTTTTAAAATTATTTATTGTTACAGATCAAGGTGATAAAATCAATAGTCTCTCTGTGTAAAATATGCAAAAGCCGTGTTTTTGAGAAGAAAATTTTTTTGGTGGCAGGTGGAGGGGGGTGTGGGGTAGATTTCAAAGGCGAAAACAAAGGCTCTACTTTCATATATTTATTTTTCGGTAATATTAAATTTCTGGAGTTACCTTTACAATTCAACTGCACTTCATATTCTCCATATTTTTCAAACAATTTTTTGTTCAACATGAACTGAAAAATATATAAAGTAACTGCGTCTTCATTTCTATCATCAAGCTAAATGATATTCTGAAATTTTAGGTTGAGCACAAATGCCGTTTACCGTCTAAAAAATATTTAAAACGCTGGCCAGACTGAGTGATAGAGCAAAGAAATTAATTCTTTATATTGTTTCAGTATTTCTGAGGTGGACCAACAAGAATTAAGGTTACTGTATACTAGACTGGCCCTTATATTAACTTTTTTTTTTTGATTTCAAAATACCGGGCGGAAAAGGGTTCGTTTTGGTCCCAATAGATATGAAAAAAAGTTTGGCAGCGATCGGACTTCATTTAGTGGACGCGCGTTCGCCCTCAAAATCGAAATTTTGAAATGTATGGGAAATGAGGGGGATGAGATTCGAATTTAATTTCTAAAAATTCCAAAAAAATTTGTATGTGTTAATTCTTTTTACATCCTTTTAGGGGAATATCATAGCAACATTTTAAATATAAATGTGTCTTATTTTGAGAGTCAGCCTGGCCAGAACCATATCAAAAGGGTAAATTTTTCAAATTTTTTTTTTGGTATTTTTTTCGAAGAATTTTTAATACATATGAGATTTTGATTTTTGCTTTTGCCCGGGCGGCAAAACTGTCGTTTTGGTCCCAAAAGATATAATAAAAAGTTTGGCTGCGATCGGACTATATTTAGTGGACGTGCTCTCGCCTTAAAAACCAAAAATTTTAAATACGCTACCAATATATGGGATGAGATACGGATTAAATCTGCAAAATTTGAAAAAAATTTTTTTTGTGATTTTGCTCTTTAAATCCTTTAAGGGGAATACCATAGCAACATTTTACATATTTTTGTTGGATATTTCGAGCGTAAACTTGGTCAGAGTCATATCAAATCGGTCAATTTTTCAAAAAAAAAATTTTTTTTCTGAGATTAATTTTGGATTTAATCTCTAAAATTTTAAAATTTTTTTTAAGTGTTATTTCTTTTTATATACTTTAAGCGAAATATCATAGCAACATTTTGAATATTAATGTTAGATATTTTGAGAATAAATTTGGTAAGAATCATATTTAAAAGCACATTTTTTTATAATTTTTTTTATGTTTTTTTTTTTAAGATAAAATACTATATACGAGATATGCTCAAAATATCCGACATTTACATTTAAAATGTTGCTATGATATTCTTCTAAAAGAATATAAAGAGAAATAACACATAAACATTTTCTATTAAAAATTTTAGATATTAGGCCCAAAACTCACCCCAAATATTGCGCATATATTTCAAATATTCGATTTTGAGGGCGAGTGCGCTTCCACCAACTGAAGTCCGATCGCTGCCAAACTTTTTATTTTATCTATTGGGATTAAAACGAAACTTCTTCCGCCCAGGCAAGAGCAAAAATCATAGTCTCGCATAAATTAATTTATCATTTAAAAAAAAAAACCCCAAAAAAATGAGAAAAATTGGAGTTCTGATATGATTTTGACCAAGTTTTCTCTCGAAAAATCCAACAAAAATATTTAAAATGTTGCTATGATATTCCGCAAAAAGTATTTAAAGAGAATTAACACATTAAGAAAATTTTAAAATTTATAGATTAAATCCAAAATTAATCTCAGAAAAAAATTTTTTTTTGAAAAATTGACCGATTTGATATTACTCTGACCAAGTTTACGCTCGAAATATCCAACAAAAATATGTAAAATGTTGCTATGGTATTCCCCTTAAAGGATTTAAAGAGCAAAATCACAAAAAAAATTTTTTTCAAATTTTGCAGATTTAATCCGTATCTCATCCCATATATTGGTAGCGTATTTAAAATTTTTGGTTTTTAAGGCGAGAGCGCGTCCACTAAATATAGTCCGATCGCAGCCAAACTTTTTATTATATCTTTTGGGACCAAAACGACAGTTTTGCCGCCCGGGCAAAAGCAAAAATCAAAATCTTATATGTATTAAAAATTCTTCGAAAAAAATACCAAAAAAAAATTTGAAAAATTTACCCTTTTGATATGATTCTGGCCAGGCTGACTCTCAAAATAAGACACATTTATATTTAAAATGTTGCTATGATATTCCCCTAAAAGGATGTAAAAAGAATTAACACATAAAATTTTTTTTGGAATTTTTAGAAATTAAATTCGAATCTCATCCCCCTCATTTCCCATACATTTCAAATTTTCGATTTTGAGGGCGAACGCGCGTCCACTAAATGAAGTCCGATCGCTGCCAAACTTTTTTTCATATCTATTGGGACCAAAACGAACCCTTTTCCGCCCGGTATTTTGAAATCTATTTTTAAGGGCCAGTCTACTGTATACCTTCAGAAAATTTTTTTTTTATTTATTTTTTATTTGCTTAAACGATCTATTAGGATCTTAGAAACATCTTGCAAAACTTTCAAGCTGATACGAAACTCAGTTTTAAAAAAATAAACAAAAACAATTATTTTTTCCGACCCTTTTATATGAAAATTGTTTTTATCGACCCTCGTATTTTTAGAAATTCTTAGTCTTTTCACTTTTTTGGTCAAAAACTTTATAAATATTTATAAAATGTTCGATATTATGTAAAAAAAATTTTAGAAAAAAAAAATTTTACTTGAAAATTTTTGGAGATTTTATTTTTTACCATGTCTTGACGCACTTTGACTCAAATTTCTGGAGAACTGCTTAACCGATTTTGATAATCTTTTTTTCGTTGAAAGTTAACACCCAAATGCACCAAATCCGATTTATACATTTATTAAATATAATTTTTATTTCATCGAAAACAGATGTCGAATCTTTAAATGCGTTTATCTCGAAACCACTTTTTCCAAAATGGTTGCAAACTTTTAAAGAGTACCTGTTGACCGATTTTCAAATTCTCTTCCTTAAATTGCTCCTAATACCCACCATTCTGGTGTGAACTAGGATATTTTTGATCGGTCAACAAATAACGGAGCTAGGACCAATACAGTGGGAAAAAATGTCGATTTTCAAAATTTTCACTTTGAAACACCATAACTCCGCCATTTATTGACCGATCCGAAATATCCTAGTTCACACCAAAATTACATCAATTCTTAACAAAACCCCATCTTCAGTTTTGAATTCAGATCATCCGTTCTGAAAAAATTTTTGCAACCATGGGCCTATGTTTTAAATTTTTGGTTAACTTTGAACAGAAATACAACAACAACCGCAGGTACAACAACAACAAAAATTACTAAATTTAGTTTAACCGATTACCTATCCAATGAAAAAAACCGCTTCTTAATACCATTTATAGTTTTCGAGTAATCTAATTTTTTGTAAACCTTTAAAAAATGACACCTGAAGGTATACAGTACCCTTAACAAAAGTCCAGTGCGCTTTTCTTTTAAAAACTCAATTCTACACATTATGGCTTCAAAAACGAGTAATATTTCGAAAAAATTTTAAAATCTTCATTTCACAAGCGGTTTCCGTAAACACAGACTGTATACATAAAATTTTTCAAGAAACTTTGTCAACGAATCGGTTGCGGTGTCTAACTCGTCCAAATTCGATTACGGATATATTTGATAGAAAACGGAAATGGAATGCTTGTCCGATTGCTGTACAAGTAAAGCATTAGGCCAATATTACTAAAATTTAAAATTAATTTCGGGTTTTGTCCCTGGTTTGGAGGAAGAATTGGAAAAAAGAAAAAGCGTCGCAGGCAAATTTTTTTTATAATGCGCATGGTATGGAGTTTATAAGTTTATGAACAAACCGCTCAATTAAGGCAACAGGAAATAAGTCCCGTAAATATAAAATGAAATAAGGCCCCAAATTTGGGATGTTATTTTATTATAAAACAATACCTTAATTTGAGAGATGCTTGGCTTGGCCCCGTTAGAGGAGCTGTGTAGCCAATTTTACATTGCATTTTACATTTACCCCAATTTGAAGCATGAAAATAAGGCCCCACTGCGATGAAATAAAGCACAAAAAAAATTTAAGAAGGCCCCAAGTTTGGGAAATAATACCTCAATTTCAAAAACTTGATATACAAAAATCGCGCGATTTTTTATTTCAATTTTTTTTTACTTTTTTACCGCTAAAATTGAATCAATTTTTTAATTAAATAATGAAAAGATACCAAAAATCGTGCTATTTTTGTATTTAGCAAAAATATTAAAATTTAATAAGAATCCTAAAATCCATATTGAAAAAAAGATTGATTTCATTTTGAAATTTTATTTAGGAAATAATGCCCCAAAAAAGGAAATAACGCCCCTTTTATAAAAATTTCATTTTTTTTTTATTTTTATTTGGCAGAGCTCTCAATTAATAATTATAATCATTAAAAAACTTTGCGAGATGTGCAGAGCAAATTTTAAAATTTTACCTTTAAGTATAACATAATTTCAAATCAAAAAATGTTGGTTTAAAAAATGGAGGTTTAACCCCCCTGCGTACGCCACTGCGTTGAGGGTCAACTTAAAACACAAGCGTTAACTTTTTATCTTTAATTAAGATTGGCTTGAAATAGAAACGAGTATGACTATTTCTATAGCTGACAGGCCTGCAAAATTTTTTGACGATTTTGATCCGCTTGGCATCCGCTAGCCGATTCCAAACCGCCAAAGTTTCTAAACAATAAACGATGTTTTCGTCACTTGACATAAAAAGATGTAGGATTTCAAAACGAAATGATAACGTTCATATGGAAATTGCCGTATAAATTTTGTACAAACCCGATTAACTGAAACCCTAAGTCTTTGTTAATGAATAATCCGAGTACTTGACCGAAACCGCGGTTCAGTAAGCCCCAAAAACCATGCAGTGAACCAAACCGGCGGTTCAAAAACTGTGTGAACCACTGAACCGAACCAGTCCTTATTCCCAAGTGGTTTGCATGCCTGGTATAATTTGATCTACTTGCATACCCTCCGGATAAAACCAAGTCGCTGAGGAGCAGTTCCGGAACGTTTTACATAGAAATAAAAAGCTCATTATAAAACTGAAGAGTGTAATAAAAAATTAACACTACAATATTAAAGCGTGCACGTGTGATGAACACAAATGGAAGGAAAGCAAAAGATAAGGTTGTCAACCAAAAGGGCAAAAAATTAGTAGAATTTTGCAATGATAATGGTTTAACCGTCTTAAATGGTCTTACGAAAGGAGATGCGGAAGGAAGTTTTACCTTCGTGAGCACAGATGAAAGCTCCACCAATGATATAGCGGAGGTTCTTTGTGACTTGCTCCCTCAGTGGAAAGTAAAATATGGTCAGATCATCTACTGATAATACTTAAAAATTAATGTTAATCCGGCTAAGGCGTCTCCACAGTTAAACTTGCTACCAAAACTTAAATCGATCCCAAGACAAAAGGACAGGTATAAAGCCAATGTTTTAAAGGAACTTGAACGTGTATTAGCAACAGAAGGCATAAACACGTTTTATAATATGCAGTCAATTGTTTTAAATGCAGCAATCAAACCTACGACTAAGCCTGGCCAAACTCAACCGAAAAGTCAATGGTTTGATAGAGAATACAGTGTCCTAAGAGAGAGCACATTCCAGCTTTTGAAAAAATTTAGACTGACTGACAGAGAGGCTGATCGAGCGCAGTACACTGCGAGCGCTAGGAAGTACAAAAGTCTCTGTAGCAGGAAAAAGGCCAATTATTTGGCAGATGTGTGACTGGACGTGATAAGCAACAGCAAGCAGTGATGGGGCCTAGTTCGAGAACTTAAAAATGTCACCTTTCATGTTGGAAGTAATATGAATGTGAATGATTTTAAGGAATGCTTCCAAAAACTCTTAAACCCAGACGTACAAGGGTGCAGCATGCATTGTGCAAGATATCTTATACAGAACGAGATACTAGATTGTGATATCACATCGATACCCTGAACAAGGCAAAAGAAAATAAAGCTCCCGGGGAGGGCCGAATCCCCTACGAATTTTTTATCAATGCTCCGTTCAAATTCTTGATGTCATTGGCAGAAATTTTTAATAACATGATAAACAAGGAGGTTACCGAAAAATGCTGCTCTACCAATATTGTGTTTCCCATCTTCAAAAAAGGCGACTGCAACATTCCGTCAAAGAGGGTATCAAGCAGGTTTAAGAAAGGAATACTCTACGGTTGATAACATTTGCAATCTGTCAGCAATAATCAACCTGAAGCTGCAAGAATCGAAAAAGGTATATGGTTTTTTCGTGGATTTTAAAGCAGCCTTTGATAAAGTGCCAAGAAATCTCCATTGGTATAAACCGCACAAAATGTGAGTTTCTTCGAAATTTGTCAACTTTATGGAAAGAGTATACGGACAAACAGAAGCGGCGGTTTGGAAGGGAGATCTACTGTCGTACTACTTTGAGACTGGAGTCGGAGTAAGACAAGGATATATTTTCCCCCCTGTTGTTGGCGCTTTATTTGGGAGATCTCCATAATGGTCTACAAGGAGGCTTGAGTTTGGGCGGAGTAAATATTCGCATGCTCCTTTATGCGGATGACATCGTCATCTTAGCCCATAAGGCGGCAGACTGGCAGCAGCGGAAAAATATACCTTCAAAGGAGATGCTATAAAAATTGCCACAGAATATAAGTATCTTGGAGTATGTTTTACGCCCACCCTTACTTTCAAGGAACATATATTGAGAAGAAACGCTGAGGCAAAAGCCAGTATCAACTGCTTATGGAGCCCCTTTTTGGCAAAACCCAATGTAAGCATCGGAGCGAAATGGAAATTATTTAACGCTGTATGTAGGGCTGTTCAGACATATACCGCACAGATATGGGGATACAGCTATTTCGAGGTGGTGGATAGTCTGCGGACATATTTCCTGGAGAAAGTCCTTAGGCTGTCATCGAATACCCCTGGACATGCCTTAGCCTTGGAGACCTGCGTGGATGAGTCGACTGCCCCACTTTCTTACTTCCGAAATGGTCAGGAAAAACGTTTTCTGGGAAGAAGACCATACAGCTGCCATTAAACTACAGCATCTTGACACGTGTAATATCACATGGGTGATGAAAGCTCGGCTTGACCTTATTACGCTGTCATCAAATACGTATAATAGATCGGTAAACGTGTCATGCCCACTTTTGTAATACCAGAGAAAATGAGGATTTGACAAACTTTTTAGGAAGATGTCCTTGCCTCAAGGATCACAGATGGGCGTCTCTGGGTAAACCATATATTTCAAAGGAGGAGCTACTTGATATTTTTGTAACGAGAATTGGAAAGGTAACATACTTAAAAAAAGCGTTGGTTTATAGAACTAATTTAGAATACATCAATACGCGGGCGCATTAGTCAAAGCCCTCACTGCTGAACGGTCTGATATCTTGGGAAGACCCGGTTCATGCAACCAAGTCGGTTATCATAACAATAGTTATTTAGTTTTTATACACTTGAAAAGTGTATTATAATTTTGCCCAGAAGTTTGCAACGCATAGAAGGAATCATCTCCGACCACATAAAGTATATATATTCTTGATCAGCGTGACGAGCTGAGTCGATTAAGCTTTGTCCGTCCGTCTGTCCGTCCGTCCGTCTGTCCGTCTGTCTGTTTCTACGCGAACTAGTCCCACAGTTTTGAAGCTAGCGAGCTGAAATTTTGCACAGAGTCTTATTTTGTCTGCACGCTGCTAATATGTCGGAACCGACCGGATCGGATGGGTACTTCTTGTAGCTGCCATACAAATGATCGGTCGAAAAATGGATTTTTATGAGAAAACCTGTTTTTTCCTCAATATTACCGCTTTCAATCACGGTCATGGGTAGTATTAAATGTTTTTAAGCTGATCTGCGAAGTTTGGTCGAAGTCGCTAACCGTTGAGACAAGCGATTTCAAGTGTATAAAAACTTCGGCACGGACGAAGTTAGCCTTGCCTTTCTCGTTTTTGTTTACAATGTTATGTTCAATTTAGTTTAATTCACAATGTTATATGCTCATATTATTATTAAAATAAAACATTATTACCTATTATTATTATAAAACAATATTCCAGCGGGCAGTCAGTAAGGGGTTGCCGAATCGCTAGCAATTCGCTAGCGCTGCGCTAGCTACAAGAACTGAAGGGATGTTACATTTACATTTTGAAAACAGTGCAGCGATATATATTTACGACATGTATCGGCAAAGTGCGCACTATCGTCGATGCTTATCGATATATATATATATATATAACCAGCTTGGAGCCAAATCAAAAATACCAAAATATACTAAAAAAAAAATACCAGCTCTAAGAGTAGTAAACACATTTGAGAGACACTAAGCAACCGGGACTGCAAAATACAAAAAGGATTTCATAACAAAATTAAGAGAAAAAAATCAGCCCTCCGACTTCTTTTGGGGAAAGTACTTCGATAATTTTCGTGATTAGTGAGACCACTCTACACTATATTTTAGATTAGTGAGACCACACTCGACTTTTTTTTTGGGATTAGTAAGTAGAGTAAGGTAATAGAAATTTTTTACATTGTTCGCCGTGTGTAACTAGTGAGTTTAAGCTTAAGTTAATCATAGTTTAATCAAAGTTTAACTTCAAAACTATGCGGAACCAGTTTGGGAGGCGTTCAAAGTATAACACCAAATCTATGTCGGAACCAATTTAGGTGGCATACAAAGTATAACACCAAAACTATGCGGGACCAATTTAATTGGCATACAAAGTATAACACCGAATTTGTGGAGTTTTAGTTTAGTTGTCGAAATTAAAGAATCCCAAAAATAGTGGAACAGGGTACTACTAATCACGTAAACAATTCTATTCGTTAACCCGCATGGAAAATTTTGTGTACACATATTATAAGTGTGTATATGGCAGTGAAGCTCGCGCAGAGTACAAATCGGACTTCCTTCCATTCAGAAACTAGTGAAAAATCGTTCGCGCATAAATTCAAAATATACGAGATAAATGCATCTATAATTCGTTAAGTATCTCAAAGTGTCGAAGGAATGGCAAATTTTCTAAGGAATACATATCGATATGTAGATAGATGCGTGTGTATATGCATACATGCAAAAAGAGAACTTGACATACCTACGTATATACATACATTCGTATGTATGTATAAGTAGACACACAATGATGATGTGTACACACCACTGTATAATATATATGTATGTATAAATACCGATGAAAGTACGTATGTACGAACATATACTGTTATAATACGTGCGTACGTATGTATGTGTTTTGTGATATATCTCCGAAAGACTCAGTAAAAGTATTTCGGGTGGACGACAGCAATAATTAAAAACTTTTACGCATAGCAATGAATGTATGTTTGTATAGATACTTGCCATGTCTGTATTCATATTCAAAGTGGAAGTTCAATCAAATTTCAACTATGTATGTAAGTAGGTACATTGTATGCTTAACTGGTATGTATGTATTCATTTGTGTATACACACAAACATACAAGTGTGTTTACTACTCACAGGCTTAAAGTGGAAGTTATGTTAGAATCTGTATACATATGTATGTATGTATGAACACCGATGTATGCGCAAAATTCCTCCCACCCACTTCTTCACCTGTTACACTGCTGATTGCCATTCGGATATATGGGAAAAAATTATTACGTAGACTAAATGTCAGTGATGTATTCTGTCATAAACTAAACTGCCGAGATTAGTATCTTAGAGAATCACTAAACTATTCGTGAATACACAAAGTGCACATACATACACATGTACATCGAAATCCATTCATAGATCCAAATCAAAATTTGCAAAATTCTTAAGTGTATGTGTTTGGATGATTGAATGTTTGTACATAGCTCAGCTCACTTGTAAACAAAAAAAAACTAAATTTATAGAAAAGTGCATTTGACGGTCAGTCGCAGTACAATTAGCAAATTTTTCCCCTCGTCCCAAACTTCAATTTTGGAGCTTCGAATTGTGCCTCAAAACCAATTAAATAAATCATATTAAGTAATATTCTCACGGGAGAATCCCGGTCTAGTCATCGGTTTTTAGTTTTGGTCATAAATTATGGAAAATAAGTTAAGTGTATAATTTATATTGCTCATTGGTTTAGGTTTAACAAAGCTCCTAAATTTATTGTCTCAATTTCTTTCCTGTTGCATGAAAAGTAGTGAATATTCTAGAGGTGCATCCGTGACGTTACGGTGTGACTCGAATATTAACAACGTGATCGTGATCAGACTGTGTTTCGTGAGTGAGTTTAAGTTAAAACATCGTACACTATCCGAAAGCATGCCGAAGCTGAGGGGAAGTCAGTTCGAAGCAAATTCTCGGCGCTTTAATTTTGCACTCTCTCACTTATTGGGCTCGCTTTCAAACATACTACGGTTGGGTTGTTCATGAGTGAGTGAACAACATTAAGTTGTTTACTAAATTGAACAAGTAAACTCGTTCTTCTTCAATAGTTCATTTTGTTCAGTGAGAGTTGTTCAGTCTATCTGGCTCAGTCAGGGTTGAGTCTCTGTTGCTCTGGAAGTTATTCTGGTTGCGTAAGGTTTTCAGTGTGACATCAGGACCATTCAGCTGTTATTGACTGCGCGTTTTGGATTGGAGTTAATATCTGGCAATCCTGTAGTAAGCAAACTGTAGAAAGCACAGCAATATTTTGCACCATTTCATTCATTATACACTTGAAAAGTGTATTATAATTTTGCCCAGAAGTTTGCAACGCATAGATGGAATCATCTCCGACCACATAAAGTATATATATTCTTGATCAGCGTGACGAGCTGAGTCGATTGTCCGTCCGTCTGTCTGTTTCTACGCGAACTAGTCCCTCAGTTTTGAAGCTAGCGAGCTGAAATTTTGCACAGAGTCTTCTTTTGTCTGCACGCTGCTAATATGTCGGAACCGACCGGATCGGATGACTACTTCTTGTAGCTGCCATACAAATGATCGGTCGATAAATGTGTTTTAATGAGAAAAACTGCTTTTTTCTCAATATTACCGCTCTCAATAACGGTCATGGGTAATATTAAATGTTTTTAGGCTGATCTGCGAAGTTTGGTCGAAGTCGCTAACCGTTGAGACAAGCGTTTTCAAGTGTATCAAAACTTCGGCACGGACGAAGTTAGCTTTGCCTTTCTCGTTTTTTTTGTTTTCATATGCAAACCATGGTTGGGTGATCTTTCAAAGATACAAAATGCACCGTTGCATGGAGTATGTCCGATTCGTTCTATGGAACCCCTACGGACTAAAACCCAACCAGTCGCCTTCTGACCTGCTTTTCCCCCGCCGGGACTGACATGGCTTCCGTTAAGCCACTTCTCTTTGTAAAAAAATGAGATGGCTGGTCCACCTTCCAGTATGCGACCTGTCCCAACTCTCTCGGAGACTCCTATTATGCGCATCTTGCGCAGATATTAATGTCCGTCGTGCTTTACTCTCCTTTGCTCCTAGGTGGAGGCGCATGCTGTTAGCTAATACAGCTGCTGCAGCATCCGAAATCATTCTAAAGCCGCTTATGAGTTGACGATGGAAACTTCGTTGCCTCCGCTCATACCGGCGCAGCGTACTGCAGTGTGGTTTTAGCCACTTTTGCTAGAAGCCATCTTGAAGGTGGCTTGGGTCCTCCCATGTTTGGCATCAGTCGCCATTTTTACTGCTTACTTCCAAGCGTACTAAAGGTGATCCCGAAACTTTAATCTACTGTCGACGAGGCTTAATCCTACCTGCGGGAGCTAGCTTCTGGTAGATGCAATTGTTATGGCTACGTCATCTGCAAACCCGTGTATTGCCACTCCAGTTGGTTTGCTGATAATTAGCACTCCATTATACATCACGTTCTATAGGATAGGGCCAATCACTGACCCTTGTGGAACTCCTCCTGAGATGTTATAGGTCTGTGGTCGTTAAACAATACTCTGTCCTCAAAATATTGTGCGCCTATTCTAATAAGGTAATGTGGCATGTCCATTTCGCTTATGGCACTGAGTATATGGTTCCAGTTTGCCGAGTTGAATGCGTTGGGAACGACCAACGTGACCATCGTTCTTCCTCAATAGCCCTTTGGGCTACATTCTGCACCTTCTCTAGCGTATACAGTGTGCTTCTGCCCGGTCTAACCGATCAGTGATGTGTGTTCTACCAGAGCCACTGAACACATTTAGTTGAGGGAAGCCCGAGAGCGTTGTGTATTTTTTTCGATCAGTGACGTGAGCAGAGCAAACTGAACATTTGGTTGAGAGGTATTTACGATCTATGGTTTCAACTCACAAACAAACTTAAACGTCACCTTAATAGCAAGCACCCGAATGTAGTGGAACCAGTTGCCCGACAAAAATAACAAAAAATTCTGCTCTTGAGGAAAATGACGAGCAAGTCGGACTTCTAACCCAAAAGCTTTGTGTATAAGCCAGTACATTCATGTCGGAGCCAGCAAATAGACCTTTAATTGGTTCGAATGATCGCTAGTCGTCACCATGCCTTCTAATAAGTTAACGACCAAGTGAACAGCTCAACATATGAGCAGTTCAACATCTGAATAATTCAAAAACTGAGCATTTTGAGTAAGTTGACTCACTTTCAAAAAAAAAAGGATTCACCCTAAAACATACTTATGTGTGTACTAGCTTCTTCTGAAACACTTCCACCACAAAAATTTATGTAAGTTGCATGGAATTGTGGTAAGCATAGACACTGTTTTGTTGGTGCATTTAAATTTCAAATCAATACTGAATTTAGCGAGTAAGTAAAGTTTTTTTCCTTGACAACTACGTACACCCTTGCAATGCGTCGGTTGATTAATTACCTAGAAGTTTTGTAGGGCAAAGAAGTACCCAGAAGTAGATCATAGTACAAGCTATGCTCTATAAGCATAATTGTTTTTAGAAACCAACAAGTCTGGTCCATTAATTTTCAAAAGTTTTTGTTCTTTGACATTTCTGATATCAGTACAAAACCACCTGTAAAATGAAATATGTACATTTATCTAAGAGTCTGTAAAAGTTACAGAACTAAAAATTTGGGTGTCTCCCTTTTTGAGCAGCCGGATCAAGTTTAATCCAAACGGCCTCGCCCGGCACCGCACTAAATAATGTTGATTTTGGCCATATTCCAGTTCTGCTGCAAACAATAAGATATTTCAGCTAAAAGATATACATACGAATGAGCGGATATAGCTCTATCCTGATCCTTTTTTTCTAAACTTTACTGAGTCGGAAATAATGGCGCTTAACAAGTCTGGGCTTAACTAATGTAAAATATGCATACAAATTGAAAAAATGCGTAAATGTTTAATGATGAATTTTCTGTAGTTTTTGGGGTAAAGCATTAGAGGAAAAATGGGCATGCCCCAGCTGATAAAGAAACATTTTGAATTCGACAATTGGTAATTCGGTTCCCACATTTCTATCTTATTAAAAAAATTATTTTTAGTTGAAACTTTATAATATTAAATATGTAAAAATGAATACAAGTTGTACCTTCTCCCTATGATCATCTGATGGTAATTTTGTTTTTTCATTCTTTCCTTTTTTGATGCTGGGCTGCAGCTTACGTGAAAGCTCTGGTTACACTCTGGTAGTCACTGAGGATTGGAGAAGTTGATTGTACATACAGAAATTGTGTATAAACTCGACAAACTCAGTTATACTGGAGCAAAACGGAGAAAATACAAGGGGTGCCGAGTCACCCGAAGCCAACCAGGAAAATCGAGCGACGTGTTGGTGGACTCCTTGGGCTGCTATGGGTTGTTTTGGGTCCCCAACCTCAAAACAGTCATCGGATGTCAACTCGGATGATTCGAAAAGTCAAAAGCGCCGGAGCGATGCAATATCTAGACAGTTGCAGAAGGATAAACAGCTCTATAGAGCCACACACAGGCTGCTCCTCTTGGGGGCGGGTGAGTCTGGTAAATCAACCATAGTCAAGCAGATGCGAATATTGCATGTCGATGGATTTTCTGAACAAGAAAAGAAACAGAAAATTGATGATATTAAAAAGAATATTCGAGACGCTATATTGGTGAGTACTTACACGATTTCTATATTAAACCTGAATATTAATCTGTGTAATAATAATATAATAGTTCCCAAAGTTATTAACTAGAATGATTTTAATCAACTTAATAACTACGCAACGCCCAGATGTGGTGAATCGGGATGTGTGTGTCTGCTGTGACACACCTAATACGCCTTTTCAAATGTCTTGGATATTTTAGTGTGTATACAGTAGCTGAACCCGCGGGGTCTTTGTCCGCGTACAAGATTTTAAGGAATTAAGTTGTTTTGAGTGGTAAATGCTGTGCCCTGTACACATGCAAAGATTTTTCTCATCCCGTCTGTCTGTTTTTTTTATAGATATATAAAAATTATATATAGATTTGGAAAAAATGTAATAAAATCGATTTTTCCAAATTTCTAGACCAGAATAAAACCCCTTTAACCGAAAAGATTAATTAGTTGGATTAGATCGAAGTTTGTCCCAAAAATGCTTAAATATACTGTTCGTATTTATCGATTGAGTTTTATAGGTTTTTCATTTGGGTTTCTGTACTGCTATGTTAAATATTACATGTATGTTCTTTTTGGTGTTATAACGTTTTCACTGGACGTCAGGCTTAAGTCGCCACATTCATACTGCGCCGCCTCATAAGTGCAACCATAAATTCCTATATTGTTATCTATTTAAATAACTTTTATACACTTCTGATCTCTTTTCCAATCCAAACGGTTTCCGAACTCAGCATTCTTGATTTAAATACACATTTTTTAGAAACTAGAGCTAGATTTTTTCACCAATGCGTAATGTGTGGTTTTCCACAAAAATTTGTTTGCTAATTTTGTGGTCACACTTCTCACTACCAAATTCAATTAATCATATAATTCCTGTAGCAACTATATGATGTAGACGTCCGATCTGCCTGATGATGACGTATTTGCAAAGACTGATATTAATCACACACATGAATGCACCTTTTTCAAGTATTATTATGAAAGCTTTGGTAATGACTTAAGGTCTCAAAATGTTTGGAATCGGCAATATTTAGGTTATGTATGCCCATATGACACTTGCCGATATTGGTTGCCGAAATTATCGCCAATAATAAATATATAGGGAAGCTAACTTCGGCTCGACTGAAGTTTATATACCCTTGGATATATTTATACGATTTTAATCAAACTCTCCAAAATTGTGTTTAAAAGAATAACATTCATAACTGGAAAGTATTTATAAGTATAAGTATATACATATACTTTATGTAATCGGAGATGCTTCCTTCTGTGAGTTACAAACATCTAGACATATTTAATATACGCTCTCCAAGGGTAGAGACAACATCTGCAAAAGTGAGACAAACAGATGAATTAGTGTTGGTAGACGTTACAAACAGCTTTCTCTGCAAGATTGTTCAACTTCTCACATGAACAGTGAGTAAAGTAACAGCTCACATTGGCGTGTTATAAGAGCGTTTATATATATTTATTCATACTTGAACTGGCTTAATGTTGATATCAACATTTCAATCTTTTTCAATTCGAACAAATTTAAAATATAAATTAAATTTAAGTCATATTCTCCAAAAATAAAATGGAAAATTTAAAAATATTTTCACGTCAGTGATGAAGTTTACCTTGGCCACCAGAGATAGACGGTACCAGCTCAGGTTGAGTAGCAAGCTGGTATTGATTGATTTGACCGACTTTCGATGGTTCTGCGAATGATTATTGAATCGCATATTTCTCTTCTTCTTCTTTATTGACCATCACAACCGTTTTACGGTTACTTACTACTTTTTCCTTTCGTTGGCATTTGGGCAAAGGCGCAGAATATAATCCATCAGCAGATTAAAGAAGACACACGATAAGGTATCACCCTGCCTAAAACCTCTTTTGGTATCAAAAGGCTCGTAGTTGTTCTTTCCTATTTTGACGGAGCCTTGAGTGCTTCTCAACGTCACGGCTTCAAAAAACCTTGACCTCATTGCAGATTTCAATGTTGATGCAAACTATCCAGAAAAAAATGGTGTATACATTTCCAAAAATAAATTTGCTTGTCAGAAGAAATTTGTGTGGCACCTAAGAATTCGAACTCGGTTAAAATTTGTTTAGAAGAGTTTTCTGCGGCACGCCCGATACAAAAACATTGTACAAATGGCAGACTCTTTTTTTTTTTGGTTACAAGCTACGCTGTTTTTATACGCGTTACTCTCAGAGTAAAAAAGGATTTACCAATGTTGTGATAATGTATGGAATAGGCAGAAAGAAAAATTTTCCACCAGCATCAACAGCAGAGTCGATATAGCTATGTCAGGCTGTCAGTGCGTCTCTAGATATATATTTGGGTGGCAGTATTAAAAAATATCTTCCCTACTTTAAGGCCTTTCCGGCACATATTTTTGCTTATATCTTTAAATAGTAGTTTTAGTGCTGCTTACGGCCTGTACTCAGATGGGATAAATACCCTCTAGTACGGCTGGGGTCAGTCATTCTATATACGTCAACCCAGCGTTGCTCCTTGTACGGTGATGAGTCGTGACGCCTGTCAAAATTGTAAGAGAGAGGGAGAGAGGCGTACGCTCTAATTTTTTTCCTCTCTTGGGTTGAAGGAACGTCGCTTATGTCGCTCCATGCATGACATTGGTTCTACAGAGCGTGCCTTATGTCGCTCCATACATGGCATTGGGTCGAAAGAGCGTGCCTTATGTCGCTCCATACATGGCATTGGGTCGAACGAGCGTCGCTTATGTTGCTTCTCTGCATGGCATTGGGTCGCACGAGTGTCGATAAATTCGCACCATGCATGTCATTGGGTCGAACGAGCGTCGTTTACGTAGCTTCTCTGCTGGCATTGCGTCGACCTAGCGGGCCTGGAGAGTCGTTAACGTATTGAGCGGACATCCCCTTGCAAAATACGTCAGTCGAGCTCATTGTGAGGGAAATAAGCGTGCGTCGACGACTGTCACAATATCGTCGACGGAACGTTGATATAGCGTCGGACGGCCGTACTAGAGGGTAGTTACTTTTGGCACTATATTTGAACATCAATACAACCTGAATACTTTTGAAAAGCCATCTTAAGTACATGAAATATTGGGGCGAACTAAACTTTTATCGCATCTGAGTAAAGGCCTTTTATTGAAAAGCACATATAAAGAAACCTTTTTAAAAGTCTCTATTTTGTAGCATTTTTTTAACAAATGTCACGTCACATCGGAATGGAAATGGCCAGATACAGTTTATACTATTCAGCAAACAAATCCAAAACCTGTCCGATAAGCAAAACCTGAGAACAAAAAACTGTGGCGCAAGACAGCAAATTACGTTTTGATGTTCCATATGTCGATGGTCCGAAAATCTGCAGCGTCCTGCTTATTATATTTAGGACCAATTTTTCATCTTCTAGACAACTTACAACATGCACTGTTTTTATACCCGTTACTCGTTGAGTAAAAAGGGTATACTAAAGTCGTGCAAATGTATGTAACAGGCAGAAGGAATCATTTCCGACCATATAAAGTATATATATTCTTGATCAGCATCAACAGCCGAGTCGATATAGACATGTCCGTCTGTCCGTCCGTCCGTCCGTCCGTCCGTCCGTCCGTCTGTCTGTATGAACACCTAGATCTCAGAGATGGTAAGAGAAAGAGGTTTTAGATGTATGGGACAAATGCTGCTTTTATCTGCACGCAGATCAAGTTTATTTCAAATTTTGGCCACGCCTTAAAAAATTGATTTACCATACCAAACATTGACGGCGGCAAATGTGTACGAAGATTTAGTATGTGGCGACGCCAGCACACTTCACCAAGGGAAGCTTTTAAAATAACAGATGACAGCTCACATGAGCGGCCTTGTTAAATAGAACCGATACTATTTAACCTGAACGTTCTGCTGAGCAGTCAGATGACAGCTGAGTACACTTGATTACACGGGCTGACAGTCAAAAACTCAAGTTAGAAATCTGGTAGTGAAACTAGAACATAAGCTGCTTTGTTGGTGCAACTTTGAACGATGAACTTCAAACTTTGGGGCTTAACTGTACTCAGCAAGTAGACGTTCTTGCTGCTATATTAATGAACACTTGAAAAAGGCTATAATCACTCCTCTTTCAATGCTTTTACGCAGTCTTAGTACGAGCCATACTTGTAAGGTAAACACTATTTTTGTAGATCGCACTCAGAAATCACTTAGTACTTAACAATTTTTATTAAGTGCTAATATTCTTTCAAATCACACCAATATCAGGGTTAAACGCCAAATACCATTTCATACCACAATAACTGTTATCAAGGTCACTAGCTATCACAGCTAGCCTTCAGCTAGCCTATACCGTTAAATACAACCAAATGTACATCAGAAACTAATATGAAATAACCTTACCCCGAGATAAGTTAATGCTATTAATTTCTACTAGAATTGTTCTAAAAATTTATTAGATGGAGTTGACTTTAGTCTTGATCATCGCAACAGATTTTACTAGCATTGTATCTACTTGAACAAATTTACGATCAAAGAAGGAACCGTTCTTATATACTCGCTAATAATGAAAAAACGCTCACCGAATGTCGTTTATATCTAAATAAGTTCACTTTGGACGCCTAGGTGAGAGAAACACCTTCTTGGCAGTGAAAAATACTTGATCAACTTCTCCTACTTAAACTCTCAGAGACATCCAATCTAAAGATATCATAGTTTTACTAAAGTTTATTGAGTCCGCACAATATAGTTTAATAAAGAAGATGATGATAATGATGACTTCAGAGATGGTAATACCTAGGGGATTTTGCATTTTTTGTGATGATTGCAGAAAAATACAAAACAAAGCAGGTTTATCTTTTCTCCTCCTTAACTGAAGTGGTTCGACTCTCTTTTCTTCTAATTGAATTCGGGCGATCAATCAAAAGCCTGCGTCCAAACTCATTCATTCGTTTCACAATCTTTCTGTACACTTAAAAAGCCTTAACACTTTAATTAATTTTGTTAATAAATTATGAACTCTCTAACCAAAGAAATTCTTTTTCATTTCAGACTATTACAGGAGCCATGAGTACACTTAATCCACCTGTAGCTTTAGAAAAGAAAGAAAATGAACCCAGAGTGGAATACATTCAGGATTATGCTTCTAGTAAGAATTATAAAACCATATTTATATGTCAATTATTTACTGCATGGTCTTGATCTAAATTCTAATTGTAGTAAGAAGATGTGAATATCAAAGTTTCGATGCAATTCGATAATAAAAATTTTTCTGCTGATGGGTTTTTAAGGCTTTGTTTATTGCTTAATTATTTGCCCAATAAAACTTTTTGAGCATTGGCGTCATCTTTTGATAAATTATAATAATCATCAGAATCAAACCGAATACGGAATTAAACTAAGAACCAGAACCGGAACGAATATTTTTAATTCTTTGTCCACCGGTAACCAAGTACCGATATTTTAGGAACTAAAAAAAACCTATACATTGTACAGGTACAGTTTCGGTTCTGAGTAAAAAGACTAGACTGCAAAACTGTCGCTTAGATAAGGGAACCTTTTACGCAAGTTGTTAAATCGTAAGCTTTCAAAAAAGCTTTGCTTTGCAAAACTATTGTATAGTAAAGAACTTGCTCCATTTTTCATTCGAGTTCAAGTTCTATAGTTCGAGAGAAACTTAATCTCGTAATATACTTTTTAAATAATTGCGAAATGAGTAAGTTTGAATTTTTAGGAGCTGCATATTTGAAATAAATATCGACCAAAATACATACTTGAGATGAAGCTAACATGAAGTTATCAATCCAAAAAAAATAACAGTTTAGTAATGATGCAAGATCCATCGGAATTTCATAATATTTTTAAGATAAGATTCGTAACTGAAATTATTTTCAGTGAAGCATTTACCGTAATGGTTTGTTGAATAGTACGCCGCTAACCATTTACATTTTTTTGCTTTTTTAATGGTTATTTGGAATGGTACTTCGAGACGAACATACATACATGGACAATAGGATGTTTTTTAAAATGTTCTGTTCCTCAGGGCGCAAAAAATTCTTGATAATTTCTAGTTACCGTAATGAAAAACCAAACTTCGAAATTCTAAGTTTTAATACTGGCTCAGATTCCCCTTTCTCATTTTACTTTTTCGTAGAAGTAACCTTTGAGATGCTAGTCTAATGGACATATTTAGTCCTACTTTTTACTAATTTAGCATATGCTTTCTTCCCAAAAATATATTTTGGACAGATCATGGTAAACCAAGGGCGCCCATGCCCATTGCGCAAGCCACGCATTTGTTGCTGTGTAACGCAAAGGAATAGCTCGCGCGTATAGGCTTCACGCACGCCATAAGCCGACACAAAGCAAACTCGAACGCAATAACAAAATGTCTTGTCGCTTGCGCTTTTCGCTATTAAAGGCGGCAGACACACCGAAATTTAAACATGAATTTTGCATAGACGAAGTAAAAGTTAGGTTTGATTTTATTTGGGAATTAATTATACCTAATTATTTACAGCCGATAGAAAAGGTTATTTTGACAATCATTGCATAAAATTCTCATAATGTTATCGATTGCATGCCTATCTATACACAATTACAGTTGGTGGGAGCAGTATCACATGAAACGAGCGTTCTATTTCTTAGATGCCCGACTCTGTATTATGATACCTCAAATTGCTTATCATGATTCCGATTCGCAAGTTCGAACCAAATTTTACCTATGGTTATGTTATGTTATAAATGTTTTGGTTCAAACCGTGCTCGGCTCATAATTACCAAATTAAAATATAAAATCAATTAATTTGTTGAATATTCGAATATTGCGAATTTCTTCATATAAGTGTAACTTAGACCTGAGTCGATGACGCTTAAGAAAACCCAAAAGCGAAAAAATTATAATTTATAATCGCTGCTTTTGCGAATCATTTACTTAGTAACATGACTCGAGAATATTAAATCTTTTGCTATATTGGGTCCGACTAATTTGATATTTTTATACATATGTTTTTGCTTAGCTATTTTGAGACTCTGTCAGAAATATTTCGGAATTCCAGGTTCGAACCGGTTTTGTTCAAAACCGGTGTTTTGCCGGATGATGATCCCGCATCACTCGAGTTCAGCAGGAAGATCTGTTGTGAATTATCTAGTCATGGTATTATTGACACATTTTTGAGTGAATATGGTGCTAAAAAAGCCATTACAGACCGGACTATCAGAACACGATTACAGATTTAAAGCACAACATTGCAGATTTAAAACACATACATATTGGCTATATAGGCTTTGAAATCATAGTAAATTGAGGGAAAGGATAAGGTTCAGCAGAACGAGGGATATTGAATTCTTATCGCGAATACTAAACTTACTTGGTCCTCAAAAAAAAATTACAGAAAATATCAACAAAATATCACAAACAAATTTCAATGACAAATTGAAAAAGAAAGAACAAGACTTGCACATAGCTTTATTTTCTAAAAGTATTGTTTTTCAATTGGTTTTTCATTTTCTTCCCATTTGCAGGTCCGGACTTTAACTATCCTCCTGAATTTTATGAACATACAGAAGAACTATGGAAAGACAAAGGGGTTCTTCAAACCTATGAAAGGTCAAATGAATATCAATTAATTGACTGTGCAAAATAGTAAGTATATAATTTCTATTTTTATTTTTATAAATGCTTAAGTACGCAGTTCTCAAGTAGTAGTTCTCAAGTCTGTAACTCATGTAATTATAAATACGCTTTAAACTGCAAATTTACAAATTTTTATAATCTAGGGATGCCAATTCGGGTTTCAGTGCATATTTATTTACGGGCTTTTTTACTTCCAAATACACTATTTTCTTTAGTCTGGTAAATTTCGATTCAGCATTCTGTAATTAACTCCAAGCCGGAAAATGTCCGATGCGTTACAGAATTTTCTAGAGATTTAGGTATCACTTGTTTTTTGAAAACAAACAAACCTAACGTCAATGTTCCACAAATGTCGGAGATTTCATTTTTTGGAGTTAGTTTCAAGTTTAGTTTGGTTTAGTTTAGTTTGTAACGGTTGGGTTGTGTGCTTCAAAATCTTCTTCTTCTTTATTGGCCATCACAACCGTTTGACGGTCTCGGCCTCTGCAATTAATCCTTTCCAGTCGCTTCTGCTCCGTGCGAGCTGGCACAAGTTTTTCGCATCAAGCTGGGCGACGTCTTCCCGCACCTGGTCGTCCCATCTTAGTGGTGGTCGTCCCACCTTGCCTTGTCCCTTTTCTTTCGCATTTCGCATGGTCTTGTAGACCATTTTTGCTGGAGCAGGGGTTAGAAGTCCTAGCCTAGCATATTATATTATATCCAAACATTTTAATTTTTTTGTCCGCAGTTTTCAACGATTTTTAAAAGATTTTTCAGAATTTTATCATTGTGAAATGCGGAGATATAGCGATTCTTTATATTTGTTAAAGTTGGTTATAACTAAATGTTTGATGGGTCTAAAAATAAATAAAATTTTTCAAAAAATATTGGTTTTCCTTTACTTTGTGGTAAAAATATTTGCGATGGTTGAACTGGAGGAAGAATCCGCCGAAAATTAAGAAAAAAAATTTAAATCGCGGTTTGTGAAAAAAACGTCCATTTTGAGATTTAAAAAAAAAATCAGGAGTAGTCCTCATGATATTCTTAGTGATCTGGAAAAGGCTTTATGATGGGACGGCCATAAAACACACCGAACTGCATTTCCAGATTTACCAACGTAGCCTTGGTTTAGGGATTATGGGTATTTTTGTTCTTGAAATTGTCTTTAAAAAACATTGACCATTTCCACCAGCTCTTCCAAAATTATCCAAAAATGTTTATATTGGTAAAAACAAATATAAAGAATCGTTATATCTTTGCATCCAAAAAATCGTTGAAAACTGCGGTTTTATCCTGACAAAAAAATTAAAATGTTTGGAGACTATGAAATAAATAGTACCTAGGATTAATTTGATTCGATAGACGGGTAAACATAGGAGAAATACAATATTTGTGCCAACGGTAAATAGGAGTTACAGATCAAACTGTCAAACAAATCGCGAAATTTCCAAAATATTCATAAGACCAAGATTATTATGTAGACCAAAACCCGCTTTTCCAAATTTTCATTTGAGTATTTGAAAAAGATTGAACAGTCCGAAAACATGCGAATTTTGGAAATGGCAATGTAGACGGATAAGTGGGAGGGGTAGATCAAACAATTAAAATAAATGCGAAATTTGCAAAATTTGTTTATTCCTAAAATTATTATGAAGATTTGATAGACTGCAACCGGCCGAAAGGCTGGAAAATAATTATATTTGATAGGTGTCGGTAAATCGATTTTAAAATATTAGAAATTTGTAAGAAGTTAATAAGACGTGTTATTCAAGCGGACCAAAAATATCAAAATTTGTTTAATTTTATAATGATTTTAGATTCTCAAGAAGACAGGTAAAAAATGGTGAATATAATGTATGATTTTCCAAAGCTTAAAATTGTCCAGACTAGAATAAGAAATACGTCGTCATCATATCTTTCATACCCGTAAAGTATGATACTTTTCTTACAGCGACAGCTTTTTGCATTCTTTCCACACATTAAGCTCTGCGCCGCTGGGTTTTCGGCTGCCATTGGTAAGATACCGGCCGAAATGCTGGAAAATATATGCCAAAAAATGAAGCTTAGGCATGGACTACCCCAGGCGTAGCCGCGGCAACATTTACAAGAAAAAATCTATTAATCTGCCCCTGTCGGGCAAGGGCAACTCTAACTTACGCCCTCGATCTGATTAAAAATCGATCCAAGTCCGCATAAAACATTTTTGCATCAATTGCATACTAAGATATGCAAAAAAATGCAGAAACGTTTTTTTATGAAGTAACTTTGTTCAGATCAACCATTAATATATTTAGTAGGCCAGGGTGAATGTATAAAAAATACTATATTGAGAGAACTTTTTGTGGTTTTAATAAACTTAGTCAAACTCTAAATATGGGTGATCAAAAACGATCATTTAATTCTAAAATCACATTAATTAAAATATTACAGTTCTATTATCAAAATATATGTATAATTTTACAAGTAAGAGTATATTGAAATTGGCAGCTGACGCAGAACGTAACGGGACAAAACAGCACTCGCAACGTGGCTAAAATTTTAAGTGCAACAAATTTTAAAATGATCCGCAATGATGTAACTAAAGGCCCAGAAATGGGTGATTTTTTAGCAGCTTACGATAGAACGATTTATGGCCTGGCCAGACCCCATCTGTATGGAAATTAGAGTTGAATAGTGTCAAATTTAAGTTTAAGTATGTAAATGATTTTGATTTCTTACCTTTTTTCGTTTTGGCATAGAATCAGCTATCTGCGTAAGGGAAAAATATACCTAAAAAAATAAGCATGTAAAAAAAAAATTGTTTTCGTTTTTTTTTCATTAACAAATTTGTTCGAACAAAAGAAAGGGAATGCTAGTGAGTTTTATTGAGTATCTGCCGGTAAGTGTATCAGGACCGCTGTGTTGAGGAACCACAACTCTGCTGGCAAGATCTATTGCTCTGCCGAAGATCGATTCAAAAGCCAAACGAGTCGTAGGTAGTTGAGAAAATGTGTGGATTATTCATGCGATTTTCGACATTTGCGAGGACCAATGATTTTTTTATATGTGATTCATTATGATACGTATCTAATGACGCGCATCTGATGTTTTTCATAAATTTATTAGGGTATTCACCAGCCCTAGTAAAAAAGTAATTGGCAAATTTACCACACATGAGCTAGGGAGCGACCACTTGTGAATAACCCTAGGTATACCGGCTGTTTTTGACCGGATGTGAATTTAGCTGTTAGGGCAACAATAAGTTCGAAATATGTTTCCTATGTGTTTTGTATCCAATTTGAAATTAGGTTATTTCATTATCAAAAATTCGCGACTTCCCACTTCTATCATTTTCAAATGTGCATGAGGTATGCTGGAGATCCGTTACTAGTCGCGACATTTGATAGCTGCCGCGCGGGCGCTTTATAATATTGTGGTGTCAAATACCATTCCTTCCTTTTCAAATCAATTAAAATGTACCGTTAAATATAATTAGTATACTAGTATGAAATGAATTTCAAAACCTTTAAAAAGTAATTTTTCTTTCTTTCACATTTAAGCTTCCTGGATCGAGTAAGCACAATTAAGAATCCAAATTACACCCCAAATGAGCAAGATATACTGCGGTGCCGTGTTTTGACTTCTGGAATATTTGAAACAAGATTTCAAGTGGACAAAGTGAATTTCCAGTAAGTACGCATACATTATTAAAGATTGTGGAACATTCAGAGTTACAAGTGCCATTTCTTTATCCCAGTATGTTCGATGTGGGAGGACAGCGGGACGAGCGCAGAAAGTGGATTCAATGTTTCAATGATGTAACTGCTATTATATTCGTAACAGCATGCTCAAGTTATAACATGGTTTTGCGTGAAGATCCCACTCAAAATCGGCTACGAGAATCTTTGGATTTATTCAAAAGTATTTGGAATAACAGGTGACGCTCAACTTTGCTTAAGTGTTTGGACCACAATTTCTAATATCTTATCGCTTAACTCTCTTTAGATGGCTTCGCACGATTTCTATTATACTATTTCTAAATAAGCAAGATTTGTTAGCAGAGAAAATTAAGGCTGGAAAAAGTAAATTGTCGGAATATTTCTCCGAGTTTAACAAATACCAAACGCCAAGTAAGTAAAGGGGCATAATAATGTGGAAATTTAATAGGGAGTACATCAAATAGAAAAAAAACTCACTTTTACAAGCAATTGAAGTGGAGATTGACCGATTCTGATTCTTATTATTTGAAAAATATTTTTACAAAGATTGGTGAGACCCAAACTCTTGGTATCGAATAATATTTATTACAAATTTTAATTTTTCAATTTAACTTAAACAGAAATGAAATAATCCTCAGTTATAGCCTGTTTCCATTACGATTACATATTTCGGAATAAACACTTTTTTGACACTTTGCATATGTACATTGTACAATGTACATTGTACATATTTTATTAAAAATAAAAAAACATTTTTATACACTTGAAAAGTGTATTATAATTTTGCCCAGAAGTTTGCAACGCATAAAGGAAAGCATCTCCGACCACATAAAGTATATATATTCTTGATCAGCATGACGACCTGAGTCGATTAAGTTTTGTCCGTCCGTCCGTCTGTTTATTTCTACGCGAACTAGTCCCTCAGTTTTGAAGCTAGCGAGCTGAAATTATGCACAGAGTCTTTTTTTGTCTGCACGCTGTTAATATGTCAGAACCGCCCGGATCAATTGACTACTTCTTGTAGCTGCCATACAAATGATCGGTCGAAAAATGGGTTTTAATGAGAAAAACTGTTTTTTCTCAATATTACCGTTCTCAATCACGGTCATGTGTAATATTAAATGTTTTTAAGCTGATCTGCGAAGTTTGGTCGAAGTCGCTAACCGTTGGGACAAGCGTTTTCAAGTGTATCAAAACTTCGGGACAGACGAAATTAGCCTTGCCTTTCTCGTTTTTCATGCCCTTGCCGAGATTTGTACTCGGGCCTTTTTGATATTTAGTCTCAGGTCTTAATCTCTACGCCATTTCTGTTAAGATAGAGCAGCCAGCTAATTGTGCTATATAAGTCTCAATTAGCTTTTCTGACTTCCATGACAATTTCAAATGACATAGATAAAAAATGTAAAGACCTTCCGGGTGAGTGGACACATATTTGAAGTATGTACTTTTTTTTTCTATGGAGAATATGTTACGTATTATTAGATATGTGATAATATGTGAACATAACCAATTGGGAATTTTTTTTTAAATCTTCTGTTCCGCAGGGAGCAAAAATTTCGTAATAACTTCTAGTTACCGTTACTACATTAAATTTCTGTTTCCCTTTTTATACCATGTTCCCATTAAAAATTCGAAAAAGGGGATCATGAAGTTGTGAAAATTTATGTAACAGGGAGAAGGAAGCATCTCCGACCCCGACCACATAAAATATATATATATTCTTGATCGGCATCAACAGCCCAGTCGATTTAGCCATGTCCGTCTGTCTGTCTGTATGAACGCGTCGATCTCAGAGACTGTAATAGATAGAGCCACAAGGTGTATGCTGTACCCACATCGAGTTTGTTTCAGATTTGGAAAATTCCTCCTCCTCCATCTTCTTCTAACCGCGAAAAACTGTCAGAGCTTCAATTTTTAAGTTTTAACCTAGTGACTTAATATATATTCAGTGAGGCCCAACATCTATCTATTCTGTGTACCACAATGAGATCCGAGCAAAAACACCGAAGATATGTACATAAGTGAGCCTGCCCATTTATTGAAATAAATTTTAAAATAAATGGAATTCAAAGCTATAGGAACCACATTACTTGGGACAGGGTATATTGCTGACGGGGCACTCGACCGCAACAGTCTTACTTGTTTCTTTTTACTTGTTCGTAGAAGTAACCTTTGAGCTGCCAAACGTTGTTGTTGATTTTTATTCTTTAACATATTTTATGCAAATCAAAATGCAGGGTATAGAGGATTCGAACAGCATTTATTTGATTGGTATGTTGCGGCAGAGCTGGATTCAGCACACATGCCGATCATGCAGTTTGCATTCAGGCACAGCATTGATGGTTTCTGTTTTAAGCAAGGCTGCAAACCTCTAAAATTTTGCAGAAGGTACGGTCCGGAGGTTCGAACCCGCTATTAAGTCTAAGGTTCGGTTCGCTGACCGGTTCTCAGAACCCCTGAACTAGGGTTGTCGAAAATATATCAAAATATCAATATATCGATAATATTTTTTAAAACTGATATATTTATATCGTGATTTTTTTTTTGACCAAATATCGAATATCGATTTTTTTTTGGGATATTTTATGATATTTGTGCGTTGGTAACTCTTTGATCTAGGTAGCGAGCGCAAGCGCATTTAAGAGACAGAAAATGGATTCAAATTTGATAAAAGCAAATTAGAGCGACATAAAAAAAAGCACAGCCAAGTGTAATTTGTGCGGAAAAGTATTTAAAGCAAGCGTTTCCACGACCAAATGTCCCGTGTGTTGACTTTATGCAAGCCCAAGAGTCGCAAAATAGCGGGCTGAAGTTATACTTTAGGTTGCCACAAACATCATGAGAAAGTTATCCCTTAATATTCTGGAATTCGCATAAGGGGGCCATGACGGGACTATCCAGACTAGCCGTAAGGTATCTTATTACCCCAGTACCTTCGGAGCGACTTGCTTCTGCTATAAAATGCGCCATATGCGTCAAAGCGACGCGTCTTTTTAAAGACTTTTAAGGCCCTCTTCTGGTCTAAAAAAATTTTTTTTCCAAAATTTTTTTTTTGTTTTTATTTTTTAGCTTAGATATTCAAAAACATTATCCCAAATAGATTTTTAAAAATGCGAAATACTTTAGATTATATAGTTTTTTTTTTGTCGACCAATGACTTCTGTATGTTTTACAACAATTTTCGAATTACTTTAAACTTTAAACTCATTTATCTCGAAACCAAGTTTTTCGGACTGGTGCCCACATTTTCTCGAGTTCTACCCAACCGATTTTGATGATGTAGGGCTTTATGAACGCAGAATTAACGTGGCTATCGTCCCTACCTCAATCTTTGAGAAAAGCAATTTTTTGTACACTGGACCACAAAAAATTGCGTAAAGTCGATTTTTCGTTTTTCAAAGGTTGCACTTTTTATACCCTTGGAGAGGGTATATTAAAATTGTCCAGATGTTTGTAACGCACAGAAGGAAGCATCTCCGACCACATAAAGTATATATATTCTTGATCAGCAGGACGAGCTGAGTTGATTTAGCCATGTCCGTCTGTCCGTCCGTCCGTCTGTCCGTCCGTCTGTCCGTCCGTCCGTCTGTCCATCTGTCCGTCTGTTTCTATGCTATCTCCTCCGTCAGTTTTAAAGCTATCTTAACCAAACTTTGCACGAAGTCTTTTGGTACAAATACGCTGCACATTTGTCGGAACCGGCCGGATCGGATGACTATAGCATATAGCTGCCATAGGAACGATCGGTTGAAAAACTAGTTTTAGTAAGAAAAACTTTTTTGTTTTCAATACTATCGCTCTCAACGCTCGTATTTATAAGTTTTCAATGATTTCACATAATTTCACCAAGGCTTGTCGAAATCGGACAACTATATAGGATAGCTGCCATACAAAAGTTAGGTTTGAAAAAAAGTCTTAGTAAGAAAAACTTTTTTGTTTTCAACGTTATCGCTCCCAACGCTCGTATTTATATGTTTTTAATGGTTTTAAATAATTTCAACAAGATTTTTCGAAATCGGACAGCTATATAGTATAGCTGCCATACAAACTGTCAGGCACATATTAACCTCCAAGGGTATATAAACTTCGGTCGAGCCGAAGTTAGCTTGCCTCTATTTTTTTAAAGTCAATTTTATTTCACAATTCTGCTACGGACGATAATGGCATTCATACTAACAAACTTCCCATCTTCCGTTTTGCTTTCTGATAATTGTAACTCCCGGAAACGTGGGTACCATCGACACATCTTTTTTTGGAAGAGTCTACTTTGGATCCCGAGAACTTTTTAAACAGCCCTCGCATTCAGAAATTTTGAATTTTGTATTTTTTATAATAAATTGTACAATCAAATAAAAGAAAACAGAACTACAAAATCTCTTTCCGACCTCTTTCCACGAATTTTTAAAAAACGTGTAAAATTTAGCCTAAATATTGGAACTAAAAGTATTTAAATATGTATTATACATAGAAAACTCGAATCTCATGGAAAATATTGTTATGTTTGCTTAATATAGACTATATCTTTTTATTTTGGGGCAGAGTATTTCTTCTTTTTGGTAAAATGAGGAAAAAAATTAAAATATAAATTATATCGATATATCGATGTTTTAAAAGTAATATATTTAATATCATTTGATATTTTTTCAAATCAGAGAATATAATCGATACGATATTTTAAAAGTATTCGGCAACCCTACCCTGAACCCAAGGTTTTGGTTCGAACTTACTTTACAATTACTTAGATAATTGTTATTGTAAAGGGTGAGTATTGAGTAATTCTGCTTGAAATGTAGAATTTATTTAATTTTTGACACATAGAAATACAATGGACTCAAGAGAACACTTATACCCCAAACATAAATCCTATGATTTCGACAAAACCAGTAGGGTAACAATTGGAGGATTGGAGAACATCTTAAATGATACAAGTGAGATTACAAGGAATTTCTATATATTTTTGGTGTCTCTTTGGAGAAATTACTTAACTTGGCGAACCGAACCTCATTTTTCGAAAAAGTGGTTCGGGTTCAGGTTCGAGGAGTCAAAAACATTAGGGGTTCGGTTCGTGGTCCGGTTCGTCGGATCGAAAAAACCCGAACCGAACACCCATACACAAACAAACACACACGCACACACACACACGCGAGCGCAAGCTGCAACCAATGCGTAATAAGTAAAGCGTGGGGGGAGGGGGGGTGCAAAAATTGTTTTGTGAATAACTTCTGTGTTTTTGCTCAGATCTCTTTGTGCGTTTCAGAATAGATAGATTAAGGGCCTAAGATAATATATATTAAGCGACGATGTTGTAACTTTAAAATTGTGGCTCTGACAGTTTTTTGCGGTTTAAGGGGGGAGGGGGGGAAATGTTGCAAATCTGAAACAAACTTGATCTGCGTACGGCCTATACCTATGTACATGCAAAAATTTGTATGTCTATCTCTTATAGTCTCTGAGATCGACGCGTTCATACAGACAGACGGACAGACGGACGGACGGACAGACGGACATGGCTAAATCGACTCGGCTGTTGATGCTGATCAAGAATATATATACTTTATAGGGTCGGAAATGTTTCCTTCTCCCTGTTACATACATTTGCACAACTTCATGATCCCCTTTTACCCATTTTCAATGGGTACAGGGTATAAAAACGGAAAGAGACAGCAGCCTCATTTTTTTTTATAGTCTCTGAGATCTACGCGTTCATACATACAGACGGACAGACGGACAGACGGACATGGCTAAATCGACTCGGCTGTTGATGCTGATCAAGAATATATATACTTTATAGGGTCGGAAATGCTTCCTTCTCCCTGTTACATACATTTGCACAACTTCATGATCCCCTTTTACCCTTTTTTAATGGGTAGAGGGTATAAAAAGGGGAAGTTTAAATTAAGTGTATGAGGAACAAAACATTTCCAAAAAAAAATATTTTTCATATAAGGGAAGTTCAGTCTAAAGTACATATTTGCTGTAGTGGAAATTGACTATTCGAGAAGAGAGATTCGTGAATAGTTTGTCAAATTCATAGTAGGATCATGATAAAATGCAGGCTTACTAGTCAATTACGTATCATGTATAAATATTAGTATTAGTATTGCAAATATTTTTTACCGCAGAAGATGATAAGGAGATTCTTCTAGTAGGAGTCGCCTTACACTAGCGATATTACAGATCAATCACATTCATATCTTCCTTCGAAAATAAGTGTGCTCCTCTGCGACACTTCTAGACGGAAAGTAAGTAATGTTCTCAGTAATACGAAAGCGTTTCACCCTGGGGATAAGAACAAGTGCATTGTAAGGGATAAAAAATTCGATTCTCCCTAGAGTAAAGAAAGCGTTTGTTCCATGAGATAAAATAAGTCTTTTTTAAACGAAACAGAAAATCTCTTTCGTAAATGTAATTTTTTCTTAATCTTAATTAACCTTTAACTTAACTCTAACTTAACTGACGAGAGTGGAGGGAGGATTCTTGGGAAGGGCGGGAGGGAAGGTACGATCACACGCACCCCCAAAATCCCACACAACCCCTTTTCTAAGCTGTAGATAGATTTTGTTACAATTTTTATTCTATTCTATTCTGAAATTGTGCGTAACAGTAAATTACACGCTTATTATTTTGATTCATGATCAAATTAGTTGCTATATTCATCAGGGCTGCAATCCGGTTCAGAGTTAAACCGTTCCGGATACAGAGACTGCGGAATTTTTGGAAAGTCCGTACTGAACCTGAACCGGTGCAGAACGATTTTTTTCTTCCCGAACCCGAACCTGAACCGAAGCAAAATAAAGTAGAAAAGGGTTTTGTTGAAAAAACATGTACTAAATTTTTTCTAGTTGCTATCTATAAAAGTTCAAGTTTGCTATTTTCCAATATTTTTATGCCTTTGAATAAAATCGGCTCACAAAGAAACATTTTGTTTTGTTGTATTAATATTCAATTAAAATCCTTAAACATGATAAATGAATGAATTATAATTTCTTTACCATGTTAATTTTCTCATGATTTTTCTTTAAAGTTTAAAAAAAAACTGTCATTGAAAAGAACTTAACAATGTCCCATTTGTTTTATTAGCTGTTCCTGCAACACATGTATTAGTCTAGCTCACTTTTCCTACTTATATATTTGTTTTATCCAGAGTCAGTAACAATGAAAGATTGCAGAAAGACACACTAATGTTTAACTTATACCAAGTGTGTTAACTTAGTTGATGGAATTTCCCCCACTAACACAAAAGGGCCGAAATGGGTGCACACACATGGACAAAGCTTGGCGTTGTCTGTGTTCTCAGTTTTTGCACTAGTGCTTCCTTTGGAACTCCCAAACAGTCATACCAATGGCCTCTGACGACGAAGATAAGATCAGAAAATAAGCAAAGCCTGCTGATGATACAACCGCGAGGTTCTTGAAACAGCCGTATAGCCGACCAGCCTTCTTAGTGTTGTGTGTGTCTTGTTTTAAAAGTTATGAACAAACATTAAAAATATTGACCTGCGATAGTCACCAGTTGCCCCCAGAGTACTAATACATTTCCTAAGCCGACGCTAAGATAGTTAACAGCACTTCAGTCGCTGAGTAGCATTCAATGCGGTCAGGCCAAAGCAAGCTCACGGCGCTTTATTTTCGCACACCCATTCACTCTCACTTTTTCGGTTAGTTCTCGTTAACTAACGCTGATAACGCTGTCAGAAGTTAGTTAGTTGCTCGATGTTACTTTCGCATTTGGGAATATGCCCAACTCGGTCCAACTGTAATTTCCTTTACGGACAATATGAATGTCAATGCGGAGTAACGCTTAACAACAGTCGAAATTTCAGACCTAACTTTGGTATGGCAGCTACATACCCCAACCCACGAAGCCAGCGATAACATTGAAAACAAAAAAGTTTTTCTCACTAAAACTAGTTTTTCAACCGATCGTTCCTATGGCAGCTATATGCCATAGTCATTCGATCTGGCCGGTTTCGACAAATGTGCAGCGTATTTGTACCAAAAGACTTCGTGCAAAGTTTGGTTAAGATAGCTTTAAAACTGACGGAGGAGATAGCATAGAAAGACGGACGGACAGACGGAAATGGCTATATCAATTCAGCTCGTCATGCTGATCAAGAATATATATACTTTATGTGGTTGGAGATGCGTTACAAATATCTGGACAATTTAATAAAATAGTATTTCCTCTGCAAGGGTTTAAAAAACAGATTTTCTGCTATTTATTTAGGGAAACGTAACTTACGTGACTCTGACTAGACATCTCAATATTAGTTTAACTTTTAAGTGTGGTGTCCTACGAACTTTGTGAACCGCTTCCCATAATAATTATTTCCTTATAACTTAGCCATCGTAACTTTCTATTGTATATTGTGGAAGATATGAAGTTATTTTTTATATTGCAGGGAAGGGAGTTTTTGAGGTTTTAAGTTTTGGATTTTTCCTTTTGGCCCGACTCCTCAGCAATTAAGGAAACCATTGGCTTGGCTAAGTCCCTGAACATCAGTGAATAGTGTAGAAAAATCGATCGACTTCTGTCATATAACGGCATTTTTACCGCAAGCAAGAGGTTCTCAGTCTGCGGTTAATGTTCCGTTAATTAAATAAGTAATTCTATTGGCTTGTCTGCATTTCTTTTGGCACAATTTAAGGGTCCCACGGTTTAATTTGAAAACCTTTTTCATGGCTTCCTACTTCACAGCTGCCGCCTATACCTGGTGAAGTTGTCAAATTGTGTAAGAGTTTTTGAGGAAAACTTTGTATATTAGATATTCCGTAGGCGAGCTCGAATCCTGTCCCCGACATTGCTCGGTTAACTTAGCTAAATGAAGCCTGTTGAATACTTTTCCCCGACCCAATTTTCAATCTCGTTTAGTATGCTTGAATGAAGTAGACAATAATTTGTACATTTTTGAGTTTAAAATCTGGTCATATGGCATTGATAACTCGTACATACTTACCTTAATTGGTTTTAGTTACTCCGCTCCACATACGGTGGGTTCCGTTAAAAATCTTAGCGTCATAATTCTCTGGACATTTAAGTATAATTTATTCTCATAAAATAAATACCTTTTACTTTTCAAACAGGTGACGCAATAATGGAATCCAATGATGATCCAGAAGTAATAAGAGCAAAATATTTCATACGAGACGAGTTTCTGGTAAGCGTGATAAAACACATCTACACCTGTTTGTTTGCTAATCTTGTTTTTGGATTCTCGCAGCGTATATCAACTGCAAGTGGCGATGGCAAACACTACTGCTATCCGCATTTCACATGCGCCGTGGACACGGAGAACATAAAAAGAGTTTTTAACGATTGCAGAGACATTATTCAAAGGATGCACCTTCGTCAATATGAATTGTTATAGGTTATCCCTATCGCCGTAATGCAACTAAATAAAGTAAAGAAAATATTAATGACTTACTGTTTTAAATATAATTATCAAATGTAATTTGTATTTAAATAGTCCCTTGATTAAAAGAAAAAAAAATTCGCTGCATTTAGATCTGGTATGACCTTTCACAAAACTCAACATTAAAGATGAATAAATAAACATGTTAATAACAATTGGAATTGTTTTATTTATACAAGAAGTGAGTAGTGTTGGGTGTTCGGTTGTGTATAGTATTCCCTTGACATGAAGCGTATGCGCATATGCGTCTGGTTCCGTTGGCATTTACGAGTGGACCAAGTTATATCACTATACAAGTTGGTTTAGTATGCTGAAGCTAGCTGAGGCCTTGTCGATCTCATCGAAATTCCTTTTCAGTTTACTGCTCCAGGCGTCTCTGTTGTAGATGGGATCCATCTTGATTAGTAATGGAACTACATCGCCATGGTGGTTGCTGGCGACCTTCCCCGACATCAGGCGATCCATGCACGTTTTCATGTTGTACTGTGGCTTGTAATCCGACTGACCACACACAACACAACCCAGCGTTTGGCCATTGGTAGAGGAAAGAATCCTGTTGACATAAAAAAGTGGAATTGGTCAAGGTTAAAGTATTAAGGTTAGTAAATGTCTAAAGAAATGACAAACCAATAATTAAGATGCTAGACAGCTAAGTCTGAAGTTGACGAACGTCTCCTGTTATCAAAAGACTTGGTACTGCAAAAAAAGTTAATCGGAAACGGACGACCCACGAAACGTTTCAATTCCATTAGGCTAGTTAAATATAAAACAAGGGACGCATTGGATTGGTCCGGATGTAGTTTCACATTATTAACCAATGCACCCTGATAGATTTTCTATGGTGATGCTAGATATCTTGACTATTAGAATGGCTTTGGTACGTGCAGTCAGTGGATGAGAAGGATTCTTATGTTCGGCAGTGAACCTTTATGAAACAGAAATGGAGAAAGACCGATAAACAGTTGTCAGTAGTACCGGATTCCAGCATCAGCACATCCATAAGTCTTTAGATTAATAGATCCAGAATAATATTGATCACGTGGTGTTGAACGGAAGGCAGACGTACCCTTACTTTGAAGTGCCAACAAAAGCTCTGTTCGCTGCCCAGTTGTCTACGCTTGGACTAAGCCATGCTGCGCTTACTCACTTGCTTGGCTAGCGTGCTTTAAATACAAGAACGTTGGAGCTGCTGCAAAGATTCAGAACCTTTTTCATCGCAACTTACTTCCTAACTGAAGTTAGGAAGCTGAATACATGACGGCTGCGTAAAAGTCAAAATATTTTTTGTTTTGTATTTCGAGAGAGAAAATTGAACGCATCTTTTTCTATGTCGCTATGATATTTTGAAAATAAAATAATGCTAAATTCATCGGCTGAATTTTATAATTATGCAGAAATCCAATCAAATTGAATAATTCACTTACCTGACAATAAAAACTCCATCATATTTTTTTGAGCCGGCTTACAAAAATAAGAAAATACATTTTGTAAACATTTTAATTTGAACTTGAGATGATTCATGGTTTAAAGAACAAATTTTGACAAAACTAAAACAGCTTAATGCAACTATGTAATTAAAATGCGTTTAGTGCAGTGCACACTGGGAAAGCAGCCCGAAATTTTGGGCAAAAGTCCCAATTTTTTGTTTGGGAAAATGAATAAAACGAAGGTATGCAATGATTTTAAATACATATAGCTATTTTATGGCAAAATTTCGAATCTTTTTAGCAAATAGTTTTTGAATGACAGCAGTTCAAACTTAATTTTTCTTAAAATTTCTAAAATTTCAAAGCCCAAAGTAATTAATTACAACAATTGGAAAGCAAAAGCAACACGTTCAAAAAAAAAAAACAAGTAAGAGTGTGGCGGTCGAGTGCCCCGACAGCAAAATACCCTGTCCCAAATAATATGGTTCCTATAGCTTTAAATTCCATTTATTTTACAATTATTTCAATAAATAGGCAGGCGCACTTCCATATCTTTGGTGTTTTTGCTCGGATCTCATTGTGGTACACAGGAGGAATTTGCCAAATCTGGAGCAAACTTGATCTGGGTACGGTGTACACCAACATTCATCCAAAAATTAAAGGCTCTATTCTTTTAGTCTGTGAGATCAACGCGTTTATGTACAGAGTGAAAAGCATTTTTTGCTGTTAAAAGATGGAGGAGGCGGGATTTCCAAATCTGAAACAAACTCGATGTGGGTACAGTATACACCTTCATACATGCCAAAACTTGTGGCTCCATCAATTACAGTCTTTGAGATCGACGCGTTCATACAGACAGACAGACGGACATGTCTAAATCGACTCGGCTGTTGATGCTAATCAAGAATATATATACCTTATAGGATCGGAAATGGTTTCTTTTCCCTGTTCTATACATTTGCACAACTTCATGATCCCCTTTTTCCCATTATTAACGGAAACAGGGTATAAAAAAAACAGAAGAATTTCAGGCTGAAACGTGGTTTCGACCCTTAGCACATTGGAGTCCCCAATGCGTTATTTGACGAAATCAAGGTTTATAAACGAAAAACTGTGTGGTCGTTTGAATGAGAATATGCAATAAAAAAGTCCGCTGATTATAAGATGTGGTTATCTTTGAAACAGCGATCGTTGTACGGACATGCCAATTGCTATTCCAAATTGTTGTAATTAATCTCTGTTGATTTGTATTGATTACATTGAATTTTTACTCTCCACCAACCTCAAGCCGGCCAAATGCAAAACTTTGATTTCTAAAAAAAATTAATTGTCAAAGTTAGAAAAGCAACAGCTGCCGGAATTTGATTTCTTATTTTCGACTTCGCCCTAGATTGCCATAAAAAATTATCAAGAAGTTTTCATTCGAAAGCGTCTACATAAAAAATGGAAAAAATCTATTTGAGTTTGTGTTAAGAGTACCCAAATACCCCTCTTAATTTGCTACCAAAATGGCTTATTATTTTCTTTGAATATTTTACTATTGTAGGTATGCGCTTTGGCGCGGTTTTTCTTCGAATTCTTATAATATCGCATTTAAAATTATATTCCCAATTGAAATCAAGCATGTTTATAAAAATAGTCAGCCTAGAAGTATACTTTTTTTCTAAGCTTCGGAAAATAGCAGATGGACTCTGAGGTAAACTATTTTCATACTAAGCCAATTTGAGTGTGTTAAAATGTGTAGCATGCACTTAGAAGCACTAATAAAAAAAAATTGCAATGTGTTCAAAAAATTAGATTTTTAATTAAATAAATTTTTATATGTATTTTGTTGTTTTTATTATTGAATCTAAAAAGGAGGTAAAATGGTTCGAAAAATCGGTAGTCAGATTGAATGAAAATCCTCGACAGGGTGGGCACTGCCCACATAATCGTATGGGAATTTTTTTTTTTGAAATGTTATGTTGCTCTGGGCGCAAAAAATTCGTAAAATTCTCTAGTTACCGTAATAAAAAAACAAAATTAGAAATTTTAAGGTCTAATACTGGCGCCGTGGGTTTAAAGTTGCGAAATTAAATTTCAGTTTCCCCTTTTTAATTTTACTTTTTCGTAGAAGTAACCTTTGAGATGCCAAACATTTTTTGAATTCAAAATATATTTTTAAAAATAATTTATTCAAAGCACAATGCTGGATATAGAGAATTCGAGCATTTATTTGATTGGCGCGTTGCGGGTAGTGGTGGATTCAGCAAGCTACCATCTAAAAAAGCGTTTCTTCTGCGTACTATAAGAGGATTCAAATACACATTAAGGGAGAGCCTACTTCAAGCCTACTTCCTTCAAATTGATGGTGTATTGAAATCCCTTGGGCATACCATGAATCTAGGAAGAGCTTGAGGAAACTTTATGATCAATATGTGTTCCTCAGAAAGAATGCTAGTAGCGATAAAAAGTTGTACCGCAACAGAGAAAGGAGTTTTATGGACCATTTAGAAGAACTCTTTGATGCTGTTTTAAAAAGTTCGATTGAATTAAGTGCTGATGCTGCTTTTAAAAGACAGAGGTCCGATGACGAAGAGTCCCGATCTAGTGGCAGTTCTCGCCATCCACATCAAATGGGTTTTAAAGAAGCGGAAAAAAGTACGCTTATCAAAATAGCAAAAAAAATATTCCTATGAATAAATTTGAATAACTACTTTTAATTGCATTTTGTATTTTCGCTTTAAACCCTTACCATCATTATAGTTAATTTTTCTAGCAGCGAAATTAATAAAAACTGAATATCTATGTTTCATTTCTTCTCTTTGTTGCCAGCCATTTTGTAAATTGTTAAGATGCATATGATGAAGCAACACAAGAGGACTGGAATCTGCATTTTCAAAAATGATCTTTTGAAAATTTGCTTCAGTGTGGAAGCCATTTTAGTTTTGGTTTGGTGTTCGGCTCATATGCATATCCATGATTAGTACAAAACCTTTAAAGCACAGCGCTGAAATTTGCTCAACACTTTATTTCATTCTTGGACAATGGTCAAATTATGAAGAATTCTACGCGAACAAAGCTAGCGAAACATGGAATATTTGGGTAAAAAATGCCTACGCCCAGGGACCACTTTATCTAACGGTATGCCGATCCTGCAGATTTAATTCAGTCACAGCTTCGACTGTTTCTGGCACATCAACCGTTTTTAAGTTGAACCAAAACGTTTGGCATCCCAGGTTGCTTTAATGAAAACGTAAAATGAAAAAGGGGAAATCAAAATTTAATGTAGCAACTTTAAACCCTCGGCGCCAGCACTAAACCTAAGAATTTCCAAGTTTTGTTTTTCATTACGTTAACTAGAAAATATTACGAATTTTTTGCGCATTGAGGAACAGAACATTTCCAAAAAAAATTTTATTTCATATAAAGGACGTTCAGTCATGGGATGGATGGGCAGTCATGTTAAAAAACTGCTTGAGTCAATATCTCATAAGCCACTAGTATTATTATTTGTTGTTGGGGAAGTGGTGCACCGCGACCAATTTTGGTCTATTGTGCCCAAAAACCACTAGACATATCAAGACATTTTAATTTTTTTTAAGTTTTCTGGCACTTATATAAACTTCTATGCAAGAATTGGGTAAAATCCAATTACAATTTTTTTTTCTATAATTAAAAAACGAAAAAGTTGAAATATTTTTCGATTTTGATTTGGATTATCGATATTGTATCAATTTTGTATAAAATGATATTTCTGGCCCACAGTGCAGAGGTGAAATAGGAACTCTTAAATATAATAAAAATGGGAAGGCACATATGTCCAAACCTGATTGCCCGACCTTATAAACCAGCGGTGGGCAGCAGAAATAACGGAAAGGGTACAACATTCTTGTTTTTGTCATTTGCTTTCGATCAACGCGATGCTGCGTTTGTGTGTTGTAATACCTATTGCGTCGTGGAATTAGGTAAATAACGGGCCGAGTTGCGCGGGTAAGAAGGGCTTTGAGGCTGCCCACCGATGTTATAATCATGTTGACCGATCAAAAATACCCTAGTTCACACCAGAATGGTGGGTATTAGGAGCAATTTAAGAAAAAGAATTTGAAAATCGGTCAACAAATTCTCTTTAAATATTTGCAACCATTTCGAAAAAAAGTGGTTCCGCATATAAAGTTTCGTCATCTGTTTTCGATGACATAAAAATTGGTTTTAATAAACGTAAAAATGGGATTTGGTGCATTTGGGTGTTATCTTGCACCGAAAAACAAATTATAAAAATCGTTTAAACAGTTCTTCAGAAATTTGGGTCAAAGAGCGTCCAGACATGGTAAAAAACAAAATCTCCAAAAATTTTTGAAAACAAATTTTTTTTTACAAACATTTATTATATTTATAAGGTTTTTGAACAAAAAAATAAAAAAATTATAGAATTTCTAAAAATACGAGGGTCGATGAAAACAGTTTTCATATAAAAGGGTCTGAAACAAAAAAATTGTTTTTGTTTATTTCTGTAAATCTGAGATTCGGATCGGCTTGAAAGTTTTGCAGGATGTTTTTAAGATCCTAATAGAACGTTTAAGCAAAAAAAAAGGAAAAAAAAATTTTTGAAGGTAACCTTAACGGTGTATAATGATAATGAAACTGATTAGAATATCGCTTTACAAATATAAGCATGCTTTCGGGAGGATATAATTTAAATGCTCAGAAAACTGAAATTCAGAGTCAACCACAACACCAAAATCTAAGGCTTTTTACTGTCGTCGTAAGAAAGAACAGGAAGTAAGGAATTCATTTGGCCCATTTATATCCCAATTCATAAAATTTTAATGTCATTCTTGGGGAAAATTGTTTGAATCTAGTACTGATTGAATGTTATTGTACATTTGCTTGACAGTTAATGTAAGGTCTATGTTAGATCACGTAGTCTTTTAGTATTTCCTATACACATTTTGTGTATCAATCTAGTTATCCTGCCATATATTTTAATTCATTTTTTCGGGACTAACCGCCTAGGCGCGCCTGTAACTTTGTCCATCGAGAAGTTTTAAAGCAACACAATTTGTGAAATTAGAAGAACCATTGGGCTTTATGCAAAAGTGATTTTAATTAAAATTCAAGCACCCCAAATGGCTGCAGTTATGCCAGTATTGAAGTAAGTGAGCGATATATTGTTTATATACTTTATAAAATGTATTCTATAAGGTAAAAATAGCACATTGTTGTCCTAGGACGACGATGAAGAAATAAGCAAATAGCTTGTAAAGATCATTGGCGTTTTAGCAACAATATGTAGCAATTGCAATCTTAAGAATAAATCTCAAGAAGATTGATTTTAACACATAAGTATTTTTGCAAATATAGAAAAGCCTCTCTTTATTGCCCAAAGGGCCAAGCCAAGCTTCTCTCAGTCCTTTGGCGTGTGTGCTTATTAGTGTTGTGAAAACATCGATAGCACTATCGATACTATCGATAGTGTTGTATTTCGTCAAACATCGATTGTTTGTTCCCGCTATCGATGTATCGGAGCAAAAAGTTTCTGAATACATAGAAAGGTCAATTGGTCTGACAGACTTCCACACAACGATAACCGATCTGTGACCAATACAGCGATCATATTGGACCCTAGATTTAGGAAGGACGGATTCCGGTCACAAAAAATCGAAAAAAACCCAGTTCATTTAATTGAAAATGAGCTGGCGTCCCTAAAAAAACTACTCCCAAACAATTTTCAGCGTCATTAAATGCTTCGGAAGAGTACTCGACCATCTTGCACTTTGGAAGATTAATAAAATGGTTTTATTTTCACTTTGTAGAACAGCACAGATGACATGCGAAGCTTTAAAGCCGTGGCTGTTCGATATCTGCACATTCCAGGGTCGTCGACAGAATCAGAACCAATGTTCAGCAAGGCTGCTGAACTGATTTCAAATCAAAGGTCACTTTTCAAGACGTAAAATGTAAACCGACTGTTATTTTTAAACAAAAACACTGATCAATGAATTTATTATTATTATTTCTTAAATTATCATGAATTACCCATCTTTCTTTCTTTATTTGCAAGTCCTTGGGTAATATGTAAAAATAATTGTTTAGTTTTGTTGTTGTTGATTGTTTCGATAGTAGTAAAATACTATCGATTTTTAAACTATCGATAGTGAACACTATCGATGTTTAAACTATCGATAGTGCTTTTAAACTATCGATAGTGAACACTATCGATGTTTAAACTATCGATAGTGCTCACTATCGATGTTTTCACAACACTAGTGCTTATAGTTTTTCGCACAAGAGAAAGGGACCTGCAGTTGAAAGCCGAATGTGAACAGCAATTGAGAAGCTTTTTCGTGGATAGTTACTTTACAGCTGGCGCCAATAGCCAATAGCCAATTGTTGTTGATTGTTTCGATAGTAGTAAAATACTATCGATTTTTAAACTATCGATAGTGAACACTATCGATGTTTAAACTATTGATAGTGCTTTTTAAACTATCGATAGTGAACACTATCGATGTTTAAACAATCGATAGTGCTCACTATCGATGTTTTCACAACACTAGTGCTTATAGTTTTTCGCACAAGAGAAAGGGACCTGCAGTTGAAAGCCGAATGTGAACAGCAATTGAGAAGCTTTTTCGTGGATAGTTACTTCACAGCTGGCGCCAATAGCTGGTAAATGTGACCGAATGTGTAAAAGCAATTTTTTAAAGAAAGAACACATTTCAACACATTCCCAATTTCAACACTTTTTTACAGAGTACGCGCCATCTAATAGGCTTATTGACTTTGCTGTTTATACCCTTTAGATAATAGCTACGATCCGTGAATCAAGGTAAGTTTCACGCCCATTATGCAGAGCTACACTAATAACTCGCATTGTTTAAGATGAGCTTTATGTACAGCTGAATTTGTACTCAAATGTTGTTTAAAATTATTAAAATTGTTTTTACATAGAAAAATAAATATAATAAAATTTATAAATACCACATACAAAAATAAAACACATTCTGTTAGTGCAATAATTTATTATCAATACTGATACTGGCTAAAAATACGTACATGTACATATAAAATTGTTATTTTAACCTATTTACATTATATTGGAGTAGGAATACGATATTTATTGGATGCAATCTAATAAATGTTAAGGTAGGTACTTAAAATGGCCAAAATTATAATGTGGGAGTCAATGCTTATTGCCGTTTAGTCGCTTTGCAGCTGGATTCTGTCAGCCCGCTTAATCAGGTGACCTCCGCCAAGGCTGTCCAAGTTACGTTTTGAAAAAGCTCTTGAAGTTCTTTCAGGCGAAAACTTAATGTTTCGCAAAAAATTAAGGTAAAACTCATTGAGAAGTGCGGATGTGGCAGAAATGTCTTCGTTTTGATGAACGATATCGTTGTTGTCGTTATCAAAACGCTTTAAAGTTGAATAATCTGGTTAAAATATTAAAAATATAAGATTAATTCTAGTTGGTAGCTTTTAAGTACACAAGCACACATATTTATGCCTTTATGGAAGCACGTGTGTCCTCATTCAGAGATGTTGGAACGTGTGTGAAATGTGGAGAAGAAAATGTTTAGTATGAAGATAGTTTTTGAAGACGGCATTTCTTCAGTGTGGGATAACTCACTAAGCCGTAAAGTGACATTTTTTTTCCGCAAGGCTACGAATTTAAAATTCTTAAATTAAGTCGTGTGAAGTATATATACCCTTGCATGTTTTTCAGTACACTAAATTAGACCCATTTCTACTATAGTTTTTTTAATGCTGAACTCGAAAATCGAAATGAGACCAACTTTAGCACACACTTAATATACTTTGTGTATTTTTGGTAGAGATTATAAAAATGCTGCAAATGTTCCCGAGAATGTGCCACTGGAGAAAGGCTATAAAGTCTTAAGTTTGTAAATTCAATCCAAACATTGTATATTGCTGTTGGTTAAGCGACTTAGTTTTTTATCCTTTCAATTTCCCAATTATTAAAACTGCCCAAACAATGGGTAAGTATTTCTGAAGTGGGGCAATGAATTAAATATTTTTATAGTTTCCAAACATTTTTATTTTTTTTCTTAGAATATACCCGCAGTTTTTAACGATTTTTAATAGCTTTTTCAGATCTTTTCCATTGCGGGATGCAAAGATATAGCAGTTTTCTGTTTTGTTAAAGTTGGATATAGCTTAATATTTGATAAGTCAAAAAAAAAATACAAATTTTCAGAAAATATTGTTTTTCCTGTACATTGTGGTAAAAAAATAATCTAGGTTTGTAAAAAACGTCCATTTTGAGATTAAAAAAAAAATTTGGCGTAATCCTCATGATATTCTTAGAACTCTGAAAAAGGTTTTATTTTGGAACGGTCATAACATTCCGAGAAATTAAAAAACCGCCAATTGAAGTACCATTATTTAAATCACGCGCGAACAACTTCATACAGGCCAACCACACGTAAAAATAGACCGAACTGCGGCAATTAAGAACTTCTGCAAATCTGAAACAAACTTGATGAGGGTAGGGTATAAATGCAAAAATTTGTGGCTCTATCTATTATAGTCTCCGAGATCGACGCGTTCATACAATCAGACAGACCGACTCATGGACGAACGGACAGACGAACATGGCTACATCGACTCGCCTGTTAATGCTGATCAATAATATATTTAATATATTTATAGGGTCGGAGGTGCTTCCTTCTGACGGTTACATTTACACATTTGCACAACTTCATGATCCCCTTTTACCCATTAACCATATTTTGTATATTAAAATCCCAAAATTTGTACCTTATCAACAAACTCAAAACATCGTTTCTGATTTTTCTGTAACGTCATTCAATGCAGTATAAATCAAAACAAATTTGGTTAGAATAGAACACTTAATGTGGCCACACGATCAACAAATGTAATGATACCTCGCAAAACACACGTTTATGCAAATATCTCGTAAGCCTGACGTGCTGGGAGAAAACGGACAATTTATCTGAGTTCAGCGGCCAAAAACAATAAGGAACGGTTGCTAACTTTTTTGTTGCAAAAGTTGGCATTTTTTTGTAAACTTGTGTATTTAGTAAAAACTTTGACATTTACGAAATGGGTTGCTATTCGCTTGAAGAAAGTTGGGATATATTAAAAACATATTTCCAAAGTGGTGAGTCCTCGACTCAAGCTGTGCGAAATTCTAAAACAACATTTAGGGCCTATTTCCAGATGACAAAAAATTTATTTCGGCACAATACTTCATTCAAATAAGAATGCTTTGCAATAGCATTCAGATTTCAAAGCAGTTCTATTCATGTGAATTCCAAAATACAAATTGATTTATATGTCATCTGGAATTGGGCCTTTAACAAAAAAACTCAATTTGTGGTTTAATTCGTGTAGCGAGTTTGTGAAACTGGAATGTTGAAGGATAAACCAACCCGTGTACGTTTTCGTCCGGTGCGCTCGACCTAAAACATTGCCAAGTCAGCTGTGGTGGTCAATTGACCGAAATTGCTTTTCATAAATAAATGACATGAACCAACCTTTCCAATAAATGTTCAACCTTTGAAAAATATCGAGCCGTTTTTTATAGCAAAATTAAATTCCAATTATCAAATGGACCACTACTACTAAAATTTGGAATGTTAATATAGTCGTCCTCCCATAAATTTTAATCTTGATTTTCGATTACATTTCAAATGCGAAAACTTTCATAGTTTTCTTTTTTGGATACTATTACAATTTATTAGTTATCTCTAGAATTCAACTGCACTATCATATTCAGGACAAAGTGTCTTCTATAACGTTTAATTCATTTGAAATGATTTTATAATTAAAGCACAAATATTCAATTTCGCCCTGCATAATTTTCAAACAATTTTTTGTGCAACATGAATTGCAAAATATATAAATTAACTGCGTCTTCATTTTAATCATGAAGCTAAACGAAATTCGTAAGTCTTAGGTTGAGCACAAATGCCTTTTACCGTCTTAACAATGTTCAAAACGCGGGGCAGAGCAAAGAGGTTGATTCATTAAATTGTTTCAGTGTTTCTGAGGTGGACCAACAGGAATTAACAAAAGTCCAATGCGATTTTTTTCTCAAAACATAAAAAGGCTCTGAGAAGGGCGAATTGCCACAATATGGCCTCAAAAACGAGCAATATTTCGAAAGTATTATCCACATTTCACAAGCGGTTCCCATAAACAGACTGTATACATAAAATTTTTCACCAATTTTGTTTCGATTACGGTTATATTTTATAGAAAACGGAAATGGGATGCTTGTCTGATTGCTGTACAAGACAAAAAGCATTAGGCCAATATAAATGTCTTGACTCAAACTGAATTTAATTTCGGGTTTAGTCCGAGGTTTGTAGGTAAAATTGTAAAAAAGAATGAGCTCCGCAGGCAAATTTTTTTTAAAAACGCGCGTGCCAAGAAGTTTATAAGTTTATGAACACTCCGCTCAATTAAGGCAGCATGTAATACGTCCCGCAAATAGGGTAAAATAAAATGAAATAGGGCCCCAAATTTTTGGGGTGTTTTTTCATAATAAAACAATACCACAATTTAAAGTATAAACTAGAGCGCAAGTTAAAGTCGGCTCTAACCGACTTCGATATACCCGTTACTCATGAAAAAACATGTTTAACAGTGTTCCTGCGTTCCTTAGGGTGAACATCCGAAAAGTATGCAATCGTCTATCTTTTTTCACATTTTTGCTCATAACTTGAGAACCGCTCATCCGATCCTTATCATTTATTCATTTTGCTAATTACTAACTATCTCTAGAAGGTACGAATCGATATAACGTTTTTTTCGAATTGCGGGGGCGGCAGGGGGCGTGGTCAAAATTTGAAATAAACTTGATCTGCGTGCAGATAAAAGAAGCATTTGTCCCATACATGTCAAACCTCTATCTCTTACTATCTCTGAGATCTAGGTGTTCATACAGACAGACGGACATGTCTATATCGACTCGGCTGTTGATGCTGATCAAGAATATATGTACTTTATATGGTCGAAAATGATTCCTTCTGCCTGTTACATACATTTGCACGACTTTAGTATACCCTTTTTACTCTACGAGTAACGGGTATAAAGATACCTTGGATGACCGTGGAGGCGGTATGTATAAATGTATAATAATTCTTTATTATCCGCGGTCCGTCGATGCCATTTTTTCCAAAATTGTTGATAAGTAGGGTCAAATTTACTATTTTGTGTTTAGATGCTTCTTTCTTAGTATAGTATTTTGCTTATTAAAATATATTCCATGTCGGCCAGGGGGTGGGGGGTTAACCCCTCCTGCGTACGCCACTGATAGACCATATGAATATGTATCCTAGAGGCTTTATAAATTCAACAATAATTGATTGGTGTGGCTTACAAATTATCTGGAACGCTAGAAAGTCGTAAAATCGTATTTTTGGGCCAATATCTTCGAAACGGAAACTAAGGTATGAAGTAAGGTTAGGCAAGCAGAAATTAATATAAGACACAAATGGTCTGAATTTGTAGAACTGTGTTATCAAAGCAAATTTTGAGTTTATTAACCGAGCCAGTACTTAATTTATAGCGGTTTGCATCCCTGGTAAAAAACTCTTATTCTCTTTTACCAAAGAGATCTAGTACCAAGGCTGCAAACCTCTAAAACTTTGCGGAAGGTTCGGTTCAGGGGTTCGAACCCGTTGTAAAGTCTAAGGTTCTGTTCGCGGACTGGTTCTTGGAACCCCTGAACCCAAGGTTTTGGTTCGAACCTCGGTTCTCTAGAATATATATGAATAGTTTCGATTTAAAATTTTTACTTTTTAAAATAATTTTCTATATTTCAATAATGTAATTTTTGTAATAGAATTCAACTTTTGAGAACTGCTTAGGCAGGGCTACTAGACTATCATGTGTCATGTGTCGAACAGTGTGAAGGCAGCCAAATAAGCATTATATCTTCTAGGAGCTGTTGATCTATTCCAGCTCTTATATCAGAAAGATCAAACATAACTGTTTAATAGGCCCGTTTAACTGATACCCGAGTTGCTGAAACAGCAAATATAGTCAAAACAATATTTTTTAAGTCCTCTTTTTTGACCTTTCCAAGATTTTAAAACATTTATCCATGTATAAATTTGTTGTTGGCCCTTTTTGTTGTATTATTGTGGTGTCAATTGGGGTTGTTGTTCGACCGTGTTCCCTTCCTGCAGTCGAAACACTTTTTGGATCAGGTTCTCTCCTACGCGTTTCGACAAATATATTGCCTTCTTAAGGGAGTCTATACATTTTAATAAACATGAAATCCATGTATGCTCTCTGGGGTAATTTTCTCAATATTATAATAACCGAATATTTACAGATTTAAAATTTATTATTTAATTATCAGGTCTGTTCTCAATTCCACTTGGTCTTCGTATATACTTTTGAATTGGGCATTTTACTTTTTTAAATTTATTTGGGAGTTGGCACAGAAATCTGTGGTTACTAGACCAAGGCTTTCTTGTTCTACAAATTGAATCCACTTGGCATTGAACTGTCTGTTTCAACTGCTTAAAAAATTCCGAATTTACTTGAACCGAATCTCTTTATTGTTGATATGAGTATCAACTTCCGTAAACCTTATTGACCTAGAGCTGAACGTACAAACGTTTATACGAAAACCGAAGTGGAATTGAGAACAGGCCTGTACGGCTTTCGTAAACTTCCCTTCTTCGTAATCAGACGTTGAGTTGATTAAAGTTAAATTTGGATAACTCTCATTAAGAATGTCTTGCTGGAGCGTCAGCATTCTGTAATGTGCTGTGAACCATATTCGCTCTATTATTGACGTCGATAGAATCGTAGGATTGGAGAACTTTTTGAATGATACAAGTCGGATTACCTGGAATTTCTTTATTTTCCTGGAATAACTACTTAATTTTGCGAACCGAACCAAATTTTTCGAAAAAGTGGTCCGGTTCGGGTTCAGGTTCGAGCTGTCAAAAATATTAGGGGTTCGGTTCACGGTCCGGTTCGTTGGACCCAAAAAACCCGAACCGAACCGGTTCTTAGGGGTTCGGTTCAGGACCGGTTTGCAGCCTTGTCCAGTACTATTCATCACAGAAGCCTAAATTTTTGTTTGAAAAACACTATATACATAGATTTAAGGCGAGCACAAAGGTATTTTAAAGAAAATGAACAAAACCTCTATATTAATTAAATTAGACGACTTGCAAGGGTATACTTCGTTCTGCCGGCCAAAGTTAGCGACTCTAGGGTTAATAGAAATTTAGTTGCTTATCGGCCGTGGAGAGTCCAACCGCTGGAAGTGCTTCATGTTAACACAGTGTAAACGTGTTTTTCAGTTAACAAAGGGTTGATATGGTGTATTACAAAGATATAATGCATGTTGAAGTATTAAGTATACTATATCCAAAAAATGTAAAATAAATAAACAAGCAAAAGTTCGTTGTTACCTTCGCAAAGATATTTGCCATCCATAAAGTCCTCATTAGGATTAGCCTGAAAAAGCAATAATAGAAACAATATTTAATTAGTTGTAGTCGGTGGCAGCCTAGAAACTTGGTTTGGCCCTTAAATTAACTTTGTTGGTTAAATTTTTTATTAAAAGCAAGTTTCAAAGCTTTGCAATCTTAAAAGTGTTTAAGCAAATTTAAGCTCAAATTACGTAAAGTCTGGACTCGATGTACCATTTTTGAAAAAATATTTATATTTAGCACACAAAAATCAACTAGAATCAGTACCAACTAGCGTCAAATCATTAGTTTTTCGATATATAAATAGTATCATTTCGATATTGATATTTTGTAGTAAATAACATTATCTTCGAGATTTTCAAAAAATAGACACATCTTGTAATAAGCAGGTCTATTGAGGTAATTAGGTAGGGGAAGATGGGGGGTTGTGATCATAGTTTTGTTTTTCGAACATAACTTTGCCAAAAATCAAAATTTTTTCGTTCTGAAAATTTTGTACTTTAGTTAAAAGATGCATGTAACTTTGCTCATCATTAGTTTTAAAAAACACATTTTTGGAATTTTTTAATTTCGTATTTGAAAAAAAGTGATTTTTTGACATTTCGAAAATGTGTGGGGTGTTGTGAGCCACCCATTTAAAATTTTAAAATTTGTGTTTTTAAGCAATTATTCTTTACAAAATGAATAAATGCAAAATTTTTCTCATATTCTGAATTAAGAAATATCAATGAAAACTGAAAATTTATGAAAATTGATTTCAAAACTTTTTGCTGGTGGCAGTTCGTTTGTTTGCCTTTTTTATTAATGTTATTTTTTTTACTTATTTGAAGCGTTTTTCTTCTGTTGTATTGCGCAGCAATATTCTCTTTGGAAGTCAAAACCAACTTTTTGGCAAAGTGGCACACAATCCCGCATTCTCACTTTTTTTAGTTGACGTCACATAACATAATTTCTATCAAAAAGGCAATTGACCAAAGATATTTATTTCGAACTTACTTTTGGCATTATGAACAAATTTTCATTAATATTCACAAGCCAAAAGAAAACTTTTTTTTTTTAAATTCGCGTTCTGGTGCACATATTTAAAGAACGTGTTGACTGATAGGTTGCTTGTAAAAAGTTACGTAATAAGAAGAAAGACACTTTACATAAGCAAAAAGTTGAAATTTTTTGTGGCCAATATTCGCGTGGCTCCCCCCATGGCTCAGAACCCCCCATCTTCCCCTAGTTATTTCACGATTTTTAAAACTACATTCTGATTGCGTTCAAAATTAGCCTTCTCAATTCCACAAAAGTTTTTCGGGAGTGGAATTCATTCTTTTTCTGGTAAAAGTAAACCGAAACACTTTTACGGATTCAAATGTTTTGCCTCTTGGCTAGTGAAATTAAAAGTAAATTGTTTTGGCGTTGAAAATATAAGCTAAACGCAAAATGAGATTTTAGACGACGCGTCGTCGCGACGGACGGACTTTATTTTCTTGTTAAATAATACATTTTACGGACACTTTCGATTTCTTTGATGCTAGCAAAATCGAATCGTAAAACGTGAAAAAATCGTGCTCTGAATTCCACACTACGTAGGCTCTGATCAGTTTGATAGACATTCATCAATCGATATTTTAATTCAATCAATTTTGGGCCGTCAATTATCATAACTCGCGGCATTTTTTCGTATTTTTTCGTGGTAATTAAAATTATAAAGAGAGAAGAGAGAGAAAGGCATATATATCGAGAAAGGCAAGGCTAACTTCGTCCGTGCCGAAGTTTTTATACACTTGAAATCGCTTGTCTCAACGGTTAGCCACTTCGACCAAACTTCGCAGATCAGCTTAAAAACATTTAATATTACCCATGACCGTGTTTGAGAGCGGTAATATTAAGAAAAAAACAGTTTTTCTCATTAAATCACACTTTTCGACTGATCATTTGTATGGCAGCTACAAGAAGTAGTCATCCGATGCGGTCGGTTCCGACATATCAGCAGCGTGCAAACAAAAGAAGACTCTGTGCAAAATTTCAGCTCGCTAGCTTCAAAACTGAGGGACTAGTTCGCGTAGAAACAGACAGACGGACGGACGGACAGACGGACGGACAAAGCTTAATCGACTCAGCTCCTCACGCTGATCAAGAATATATATACTTTATGTGGTCGGAGATGATTCCTTCTATGCGTTGCAAACTTCTGGGCAAAATTATAATACACTTTTCAAGTATATAAAAATATCTCTCTATAGTTAGTTTTTTTCTATCGTTCTTTTCTATCGCTGATTTATTTTTTAATTTTTTTCCTTTTGTTTCCACATAACTATAGGTTTTGGTTTTTTTATGGCTCTTCTCAATCTCCATATTATTAAAATTTTTGCTAGCTCTAATAACGTCTCGGACTACAATTGGCTGTGAATCGGGGCAAAGCACAATTTATCAAATTGAACCATTTTTGTAGTTTTTTAGTTTCAAATGTGACGTTCGGGATCGAAAAAAATCAATAGGAAATTCCGATTGGAATTTGTTTTTTTTTTTTAATTGCATCAATTCTGAAGAAAAATTAATTAGAATATTTTATATTTTTTTTATTTAGTTGAATTATTGTCTTCTTACTGAAGTAGTACTTTTGAACCTTATTTTCCAACTTTGATGGCTTTTAAACTTTTATTTGTGAATTTTGTAAATTTTAAATAACTCAAAAACTGTTAAAAACAGAGCTTCGATTTTTTTTAAATGTTACCTTTTTGAAAAAAAGAATTTGTTTTCCAAAAACTTAGCCAAGCAAAAAAGACCCATTCTTCAAAAATTCTCAAAAAAATATATGTAAAAGCCGAATTTTTCCAAACATTTTGCGTGGCTGAACATATCGGTAACTTAAAAATTATGTAATCTCAAAAATATTAGAATGGTAAATTTGCCAAAAATTTCTAATACATTTTACTTTAGGTTCTTAATTCGCCAAAACATCGTTTTTGAGCAATTGAATAAAATTTTAAAACCCTTTAAACTTTCCGAAAAAGATAAAAAGACTTCTAATAAGCTCGTCTTCGTATTCCCAGGATATCGAATTCATTATTTAATCGGTAGAGAATTGGTTTATTTTTTAAAATAATTGTAAAGAATTTTGACAAATTGAAGCCAAAAAGTACATGTAAATTGAAAAGAAAAACTAAACCAACTAGTTCTTAGCAGGTCTTAATCCCGAAACGAATTCCGGTTCCGGTTCCAGTACCGGTACGTCCCGAAATTAATGTTTCGGTTAAAGGTTCTATTTTGGTTTTCAATTAGTTTCGGTTTTCGGTTTCGGTTCCGGTACCCGGATTTTTATTTCGGTATACCGGTACGTACCGGTACTCACCGATATAAGTACTACTTATTTTTAATACTGAAAAAAAAACAAACTTCTGAGATAAATTTAAATTATTTTATTCCTGTTTAATAAAACGAATCAAAAATCAACACAAAATGAATGGTTTCACTTTTTGGCCTTACTCACTATATGGCCTTAATATTTCGTATTCTTTGTATGTAATAACTAATGAATACATTATACAATATCATATAATGTACTAGCAGGTACCCGACGTGCGTTGCTACGTCGCTCACAAGAAGAAGTGAAGCAAACTTGACAATTACCATCAATCAAATCTTCATCTAGCAAAATTCACCATCCGTCTATTTACCCGTCTTCATGAGAATCAAAATCGTTATAAAATTTTGCAAATTTTGAGATTTTTCGGTCTGTTTGATCAACATGTCTCATTTACTCATATAAGAATTGTTGCATATTTCTAATATTTTTGAACCTATCATATCCTTATGATAATCTGAACTCATGCAATTTTGTAAAGGGCATAGCAGAATAAGCATACAAAAACTGCCCCCACTCCGATCAGCACCAAAATTAAATATGTTGTTATCATCAATGAGAAACTCACTCTCCTAAATTTGTAGTCTTCTAATCGCTATTGGAGTAGAGTTATGGGGGCGGAAAGGTAAAACAAAAAACTCGTTTATCTTAAGAACCGCTTAACCGATTTGAATGCGCTAAAAATATGTTATAAGTGTCCACCACAGAATTCAGAAAATTATTTTTGCACATTTTTATTACCAATTCTTAGGCACAAAAAATATTATTAAAATTTTCAAATAATTTTTTCGAAATGTAAATCGATTTCAACTCGAATAGTTTTTTGCTGGTTTTTTCAATAAGAAATCCTTAACAATGTAAAATTTTTGCACGGTCATCGGGAATCATCTTCATAGTGAATGCCAATAAAACATGTGAACAGTTTTACAAATCCTTAACAATGTAAAATTTTTGCACGGTCATCGGGAATCATCTTCATAGTGAATGCCAATAAAACATGTGAACAGTTTTACAAATATATTTTATAATACTGAGCACACTGTAACTACTCACACAGAATTGACAGAAAATTTTCCCCTTTTTCCCCTTTTTAAGTTGATTTACAGTGTGCCTAATATGTATTAAATATATATAAAAATTCCTAATTTAACGTTTAATAGTATTTCACCATGAGGTACACTTGGGATGTGTTTGCAAAAATTATATGTTGTTAGGGACCTCTTGATGAAAAAACCAGCAAAAAACTGTCGATGTCGCAAAAGGATAACACCGTAAAAGAATTATTTGAAAATTTAAAAAAAAAATTTTGGGCCAAAGAATTGGCAATAAAAATGTGCAAAAATTATTTTTTGAATTGTGGTGTGGACACTTACAACATATATTAAACCCATCCAAATCGGTTAAGCGGTTCTTAAGATAAACGACTTTTTTGATTTATCTTTCTGCCCTCATAACTCTACTCCAATAGCGATTAGATGACTACGGAGTGGGGGCAGTTTTTGTATGCTTATTCTGCTATGCCCTTTCCGATTTTTTGAACACTACTACTATTGCAGTAGTACTTCATTCGAATTTATTTAAGTTGCTTAATTATGTTTTGCTGTTTAATTGTTTGATCTACAACTCCTGTTTACTCGTCTACATTGCCATTTCCAAACTTCGCAATAATTTGGACTGTTCAATCTTTTGATTTTTTTGCCTAGGACCATCTAATAAAAAGTGTTTTCTTTTTTAGAAAAGAGCTTCTACACGTCCAATCACCTTCCCGAACTATTGGCGCCAGCTGTAAAGTAACTAGCCATGAAAAAGCTTCTCAAACTTTGCCGTTCGGACTCTTCATTGCATTGTGAGAAAGAAAATTATAAGCAAACACGCCAAGAGATTGAGAGAAGCTTGACTTGGCCCATTGGTGCTGTAAGCCCAAAATTTACCCATTGAAAATAGCCGCACAGTGTATGTACACAATAGTAGAATTAACTATTTATACTGGTTGGAGCATTTTCAAAAGTAATTTCTGCTTGAAATCTACTTTGCTAGTAATCATTATTTTATGTGTTATGCCACTTTTACTGTACTTGAAAGTAAGTTCAACCCACGATTATGGGTTGGGGCACTTTAACCACAGAACTGGTTGAATTTTTCGACAACTGGAATGACCACAATATAGGTACAGTGGAAAATCTTGCAAGAGATAAAGATTTGACATGTAAAAATAAAAAATAAATAAAAAACAAAATAACATAAACTTCTTCCACCTGCAGGCAGATCAAGTTAATTTTAAATTTTTGACACGCCATCCGAATAAAGATGGCTCTATACATGTTTAGTAATCCGCACTATGTGTCGACCAACCAAAGGTTTGGTAAAGACCGGAGGAGGAACGATAGCCAAGAGCAAATGAATGAACAGCAGCAACCAAAAAATACTGAACACTTGCGCAGGTGAAGAGTACATTACTGTCGGGCTTGACCGACTTTCTTGCTTGTATGAATTATATAAACTGGAAGTTTTTACTTTCATGACACTTCCTTCACTTCAAAATCTTCCAAATTGAACGTAATTCAAAATTGAAATACCACCAAACCCCTTGCTTTTTCTTTATGATATAAATTTATGCACCCAAAAAGTTATCACCAACAATTTACAAAATCCTTATTTGGCACTTTTCCTGATTTTTTCAATTTGGCTGTGGTTATCTTTTCGAAAAAGATAACCATTTTTAAGCTTTAGCTTTCAGGTATTAATGCTATCAATGCTGAACATTTGTAAACATTTACAAACTAATCACATTGTTCAATATAGTTTATAAGTACGATGTGTTTGTTTGACATGATGTGTACGTACCACACTCGGGGCTGCGTTATTAAAAGTTAAAAACATTGCCACAATTACTAACACAATTAGCAGATTCATATTTGCAGCGACAGGAGGAGAGAACTACTCGTAATTGGTTTATAAGACAGTCCGCTGCAGAATGTGGAAAAAGACTGCGAGATTCACTCGAACACTGTTCATTTTATACCTTATTAAGCTCTGTAATCCCAAACAGGGTGATGGGAATAAAAAAGCAATGTCAACTACTAACAGCTATGTACATACCACGCGTGGACTCACCCAGTACGAGCCACTGAGTTGTGCGGTTTCCTTTATGCTCTTAATGCGTCACTTGCACCATATTTCAAATAATTTGTGGTAAATACTCCAACAAACAGAGTGCGAGTGGTTGGCGCAAGTTTTTAGCAAACATACGTGCATTCGGAACATATGCTGTTTTTTGATTACATTTAAGTTCCATTTTGGTTAAAGTTTGCTGTGTTATGACCCTTTTAATGCATTTTATTTACCAGGACATAAAAGCGCGAAAGCTGGATTCTGCTTTTCCTTCCATCACTCACTGTCCGTTTTGTTTAAATTAAAGTTCATCCCATAGACAACATTTTAACATTAGAAAATTCTACGCTTAAGAAAACTTTCCCCACTATTCAGGCAAAAAGTCTTTTTTGAAAAGTGCTCAAAATAAAAAAAAAATAGAGGGAAACTAACTTCAGCTCGAACGAAGTTTATATAACCTTGGAGCATGATATATGCCTGCCAGTTTCTTATATGGCAGCTAAAATGTAAAATATAAAATGTTCAAAAAAACAAGTTTTTCCCACTAATACTACTTTCACGGCCTTTCGTTATGGTAGTCCGATTTGAATCAAACTTGGCGGAATTGTGTGGTAGCATGTAACATTGATCAGTAACAAATTCGGAAGCGATAGCATTGAAAACAAAAAAGTTATTTTCTCTAAGACTTTTTTTCCGACCCATCTTTTGTATACTATATAGTTGTCCGCTTTTGATAAATCTTAAGGAAATTATGTGAAATCATAGAAAAATTATAAATACGAGGGTTGGGAGCGATAGCATTGAAAAAAAAAGTTTTTCTCACTAAAACTAGTTTTTCAACCAACGCAATCGTCCCCAAACCTCGTATTTATAAGTTTTCTATGCCTTCACATAATTCCACCAAGTTTTATGAAAACCGGACAACTTTATAGTATAGTTGCCGTTCTAAAGATAGTTTTGAAAAAACGTCTTAGTAGGACAAACTTTTTTGTTTTCAATGCTATCGCTGCCAAATTTGTTACTGATCAATGTTACATGCTACCACACAATTCTGCTTAGTTGGATTCAATCGGACGACTATACCACATAGCAGTCATAGGGACGATCAGTCGAAAAAGTAGTTCTAGTGAGAAAAACTTGGCAGAGGCATACCTACACTTACCTCTTGCTTGTATTAATTTAAAAACAAAAAAGGTTTTAAAATAATCAGAAAAATGGTAAAAACAGTCGTTTCAGTATTTTGCGCATAGCAAAACTTAATATTTGTTTCATTTTCTTAAATTTAAGATACTCACTCATTATATTTGTAAGATATCTAGAATATATTAAATACTTAAACTAAAAATAGAGGCCAGCTAACTTCGGCTCGACCGAAGTTTATATACCCTTGGAGCTTGATATTTGCCTGGCAGTTTGTATGGCAGATATACTATATAGTGGTCCGATTTCGACAAATCTTGTTGCAGAAGGCAAATATTCAATTAGGCAGAACGAAGTAAACCTACATCAAAAATAAATTAAATAAATAAATGTAAAAATGTACTTGCAATGCATTTCATGGACGACTTACGCACCAATATCAGAAAAGTCGCTTTTAGTCTTCTGTTGGACAAGTGCACTTACATTAGTTTTATAAAAATTCTGAATAAGCTTTTAGTAGATAATAGTATAAAATTCTTAAAATATATACAATTGATATAATTGTTAAAAAAAAACTAAATTATGTTCCCTTTTAATTTAAGTATTTTTAATTTAATTCTTAAAGTACATAAATATGTATATTTGTTGAAAACGAAAATTTGTTTGTTTTAGCAATTTTTTTTTGGCAATTTTTACATAATTTTTAGCAAGTTTTAGCAACTTTTTTTCCCAAATCTGGAAATGGTTATTTATTCCACTTAATTTTTTGTTTATTGACTTTTTTGTTTATTATGCAAAATTCGCTAAAAAAAAAAATGGGGAAATGCACATAGGCTTCAAGGTCGACTTAACTTTTTTGTAACCTCCGCAACGGAACTTAAACAAGCATAACTTTTTTCAAAAACAGACAACCTTTTATTTTAAATAAGGTTTGAAACTACTCCCAAAGAACTGCATTTTGCAAAAATATTAAAGAAATCATTAAAATATACCAATGTGGGCGCCAGCTGTGTCAATTTTAAAAAGCAAATTTGCGTACAAATGTAACGTTTGCAACGCAGGATTAGCTCATTTGCTGATCCTTTTAATACTGCAGCAGGTTTAGTCAAATTTGACTATTTTTCTCCCTCCACTCTCGAAAAAATGTATTGCATAAAAAGCCAAATAATTGCCTAAAAATTTAGGAAAATTACCTTAAAAGGCTTCAAGGTCATGGGGTTCCTAATTTTTAGGACATACCTACCCTAGTGTTTGGGGTACTCTATGCCCTAAAATTAATGTAAAAAATAGAGGCAAGCTAACTTCGTCTCGACCGAAGTTTATATACCCTTGGAGCTTGATATATGCCTGACAGTATGTATGGCAGCTATGCTATATAGTAGTCCGATTTAGACAAATCTTGTTGAAATTATGTAAAATCATTGACAACTTATAAATACGAGCGTTGGGAGCGATAACATTGAAAACAAAAAAGTTTTTCTCACTAAGACTTTTTTCAGACCTATCTTTTGTATGGCAGCTATTCTATATAGTTGTCCGATTTCGACAAGCCTTGGTAAAATTATGTGAAATCATTGAAAACTTATAAATACGAGCGTTGAGAGCGATAGTATTAAAAACAAAAAAGTTTTTCTCACTAGAACTTTTTTTCAGACCTAACTTTTGAATGGCAGCTATACTATATAGTTGTCCGATTTTGATAAGCTTTGGTAATATTATGTGAAATCATTAAAAACTTATAAATACGAGCGTTGAGAGCGATAGCACTAAAAACAAAAAAGTTTTTCTCACTAAAACTAGTTTTTCAACCGATCGTGTTTATGGCAGCTATATGCTATAGTCATCCGATCCGGCCGGTTCCGACAAATGTGCAGCGTATTTGTACCAAAAGACTTCGTGCAAAGTTTGGTTAAGATAGCTTTAAAACTGACGGAGGAGATAGCATAGAAACAGACGGACAGACGGACAGACGGACATGGCTATATCAACTTAGCTCGTCATGCTGATCAAGAATAAATATACTTTATGTGGTCGGAGATGCTTCCTTCTATGCGTTACAAACATCCGGACAATTTTAATATACCCTCCTGCAAGGGTATAAAAATGCCTCAATTATATGATTTATTAATTGATACCAAGCTTATTTAGGCCCATTTTCTCAATGTCCGGTTAGTCAAACTTACCGGCAGGTTAGCCGAATTTGAGTGTCTCATGCTGTCTTTGGCGAAAACCAGCCGGCAACTTTAACCGCAGCCTCACGAGGGGGTCAAATTTTAACCGGCCGGCAAGTACCGATAAAACTATCGATACTTTCACTCGATAGACACAGCTGTGTCAAACACTTGAATTATTTACTTTGCTAATTGCCAAACCAAAATGTTTATAAATAAGCGAATTTGTTGCATCCACGAAATGAAATTGGGAGGCAGGTAGTGAGACAGGAAGAGACATGCAACGAGCAACGAGTTAATAAAGCAAGAGAGTGCAGGGCGGGGGCTAATTATAATTAAATAATTATTTAATGCTCTCGATGAAGTCAAATTTTTTCAACGATTCAGGTTGACAAATTCAGCATGTCATATCATTTTTTTTCGTTAAATGATAACCAGCAACAGCAATAGAATTAAGAAAACCAAAACAAACACAGCTGATTCGTTGACAGTTTTTGGTCACACTATGGCAGCGATAGCAATCTATCGATATCGGGCGAACCTGCCGGTAAGTCTTGTTGAGAAAACCAAATGACTTACCGGCAGGTTATTCCGCCCGGCAAATTTGACCGGCCGGTACCTAACCGCAACTTTTGAGAAAATGGCCCTTATTAAGGTAAGAATTTCGTAAGACTTAAGCATTTTGCGTCCTAAAGCTGAGGTATAAAAGACCCAAAGTTCTGGGCAATTAAGTCTTTAAAACTGATAATTCAAATAGTTAGTTGTACAATTTGTTAGATATATTTATAATATACCATATTACTTCTCTAGTATGTGACCTTAGCCTAAAAGAATGGATTGACATTTGAACATTAATTTTCTTACTCAAGATAATAGTAAACAAAGAACCAAACTATTCTTACTCCAAAATAATCTTCGCTGTCTCCCTTCTTCTTTATTGGCCATCCCAACTAGGGCTGTCGAAAATATTATTGATATATCGAAAGATCGATATTTTTGCCCAAAATGACGAGTTTTCGTATATTGTTCCAAGGCGATATTTTGGAAATCGAATATTTTTTGGCGTTACTTTTCGGTGATAGCTATACTATATAGTTGTCCGATTTTCAAAAATCTTAGTGGAGTTATGTGAAAGCATAGCAAACTTATAAATCCGAGGTTTGGGAGTGATAGCATTGCAAACAAAAAAGTTTTTCTCACTAAAACTAGTTTTTTTACCGATCGTTCCTATGGCAGCTATCTGCTACAGTCATCCGATCCGGCCGGTTCCGACGAATGTGCAGCGTATTTGTGCCAAACGACTTCGAGCAAAGTTTGGCAACGATAGCTTTAAATCTGACGGAGGAGATAGCATAGAAACAGACGGACATGGCTATATCAACTCAGCTCGTCATGCTGATAAAGAATATATAATAGATACTTTATTTGGTCGGAGATGCTTCCTTCTGTGCGTTACAAACATCCGGACAATTTCAATATACCCTCTACAAGGGTATAATAAATATATTTTGATAATTTAATAAATATATATTTTTTTTAAAGCAATGAGATTGTAGTTTTTATTACGCGCCAAATGACGCCTCAATTATTTTAATCGTTCATTGTTAAGTCCGGGTTTTTATTGAAAAATATCGAAAATGTCGATAATATCGATGTTTTTGACACCAAAATATTTATATCGAAATTAAACATTTCCAATATCGCCAAAAATATCAATATGAATTGTAACGACCTCTTTTTGTGGCACGGGCGTAGCTCGCCGTCACCAGGATCCGTCACAGAAATTATTTGTTTCTGGGACGCTTGGCTCTTTCGTTGGCTGGAATCGTTCACCCACCCAAATAAATAGGAGGCGTGTTGTTCGTTACTCTTGGCTTATTTATTAAAATGTCTCTCAGATGGTGCACATGGTCCCTGAGCTGAAGTGTTCGGGTGTCGTGGGTCTTTTCCGACGAATGCAGTGCCGGGGGTCGATCTGATTCGCCTTGATCCGTTCCGTTGGCGCCACCCCAGTGACCGGGAGTCGTTTCGCGCCTCGCTTTGTGGAAACGTGCCTACCCTTGTGTGTCGTGGCTGTACCCTACCGGATGCAGTGCGTCAATCTTGTTGGACACAGCCAGGGAGCCGATTCGGAAACCGTACCCCCTGTAGCTTCCCATCGCCGATTCAAAAAGCTCGGGGTGGGAGTTGGACGGGCACGCGACGGTGCTATTCAACCGGGAGTCCCGTCCCGACACAGATGCCGATTCGGAAACCGCATACCTGGTGCCGACCACAGCCGATTCGGAACCGCACTAGTGATCGCTTTGGGTTGACCTGCTACTCCAAGATGTTGACTCGACCAGAGCCGCCGACTAACTCACTTGGCAGCTCGCTGAGCCTCTGCTTTAATAGGGGGCTGGCGGCGCCCTGTGGCCGTGCTCGCTGCTGATCGTGGCAGCGTGCGCGATATCGATAACGATGGTTCGTGTGATCAGCTGGGTGCCTATCAATTATTGGCGCGCGCACTATTGTTTGAAAGTGCGCGCGTACTTTGAATCTTTTATTTGACTTATTTCTATGGACTTAATAAGGGTGGTTTCAGTTGATATGTGTATGAAATGAACAGATTCAGCTTCAATTAAACTTATTTTCTAAATGAATAACAGGGTATATTTATATATGAACGTAAAAAAGGGAATGACTTTCAATTAAACTTATTTTCTTAATGAATAATATGTGAACAAAAAGGGTATGCATTTCAAGTTAACTTATATTCTAAAATTGACTTCAAGTAAACTTATTTTCTAATTGTGATTATGTATGGAAATATGAATGTTGTGAATATGCAATGGACTTCAAGTAAACTTATTTTCTAATTGTGATTATGTATGGGGTTAACAAAGTAATACTAACTTAACAAAATAATTTTATTAATTATAGGTTGCGATCGCCTAGGGCGTATTTTCGACAACCCTAATCACAACCGTTTAACGGTCTCGGCCTCTGCGATTAGTGCTCTCCAGTCGCTTCTGTTCCGTGCGAGCTGTCACCAGTTGGTCACACCAAGCTTGGCAATGTCATCCCGCACCTGGTCCTCCCATCTTAGTGGCGGTCTGCCCCTCTTGCCGCCTCCATAGTCAGCCGCCTTCGCTTTATGCCGCTGTTGCTTTATGCGCTTGGCCAGACAGGTGTCCCCATAGAGCTCATTCAGTTCGTCGTTTTTTCGAGTGCGGAAATCATCGCCAACTTTTAAAGGTCCATAAATCCTCCCAAGAATTTTTCGTTCAAGCACGCCAATCGCCGCTTCATCAGCTGCTGTCATTGTCCATGCTTCTGCGCCATATTGCAGGACTGCGATGATAAGCGACTTGTATAGGGCTATTTTCGTTCTTCGCGTGAGGTCTTTGCTCTTGAATTCCCTACTTAGCCCGTAGCAGCATCGGATTGCAAAAGTGATTTTTCTTCAGATTTCCAGACTGATGTTGTTGTCGCTGGTCATCGTCGTTCCATCAGTAGATTAAAGAAGTCACACGATATGGTATCGCCCTGCCTAAAACCTCTTTTGGTATCAAATGGTTCGGAGAAGTTCTTTCCTATTTTGACGGAGCTTTGCGTACTTCTCAACGTCATCATGCTAAGTCCGACGTAATTTGCTAGTATACCAAAGGTAGACAGGGCTTCAAAAACCTTGACCATATCGGTGTGTCGAAGGCTGATTTATAATCCTGGTGTGTTTTTAATGCCTCTCTCGTTGAGGCATTGTAGTCTCAGTTTTCATTGGTGGAGATTTTTTAGGGTGGTGGGTACCAAACCCGACGCACTAATCCTATATATTATACCCTGTTGTTAGGGCTGGTCTCCGCTCACGTTAGCCAGCAGCTTTTGCGGATGCTTCGCTCTGTTACCGGTAGTCACCACGAGGAGGTGTGAGTCGACTTGAGACGCAGTAAACCAGGATCACGCTGGGTTCGCCAAGTTCAACCGATCAGCAGCTTTACCTGACTACATACGCCCCGTTATGTCCAGAAGATCTATGACTATAAATTCTAAACCACCACTGCCTCTCAGAGAACAAATAATGTGAATTACCCTCGATTTAAGATATTTTGCTCAAAGCGAGATTTCTTCAGGTTTCTTCTGAACCATTTGACATCGAACATTATCCTGTTGTGGTTCAAAAAAAGCACTTTGTCGACGATCAGAGAGCCTATGCTTAGCGCTTCAATTATGTCTATAACCTGTGCACGATTCTTATTCCGGAAAGTTGGTGATCACCTTTGTTACACAGAATAAGGTTTGTGCTCAAAAGTCCCCATCCCCGTCCCTTTCACTTAGGATTTAAGGATCCTGGACGACGGCTACGCCAACCCTCTTCTCCTCTAAATATTTTAGTATGTCGACATAGGGTACCATGTCCATCCATACTTCCATGATCGATCGTTCACGAACCTGGACCAATGGTTCGTCCTCAATCCTTGCTCCAGGCCATAGGGCACCAACGCCATCTTCTCTTCCGTGTCGTTTCGCTCGATATTGGCTATCAAAAAGCCCGGCTTCGAGCTTAAGATGGCCAGAAGATTTTCTTGTTCTCTGCAGCCTTGGACGAGCCACCCGATCTTTGCCGCTTGGGGCTAGCACCGTTCCGCCATCCGGTGCCTCTTTTTGGGAGAGTCTCCCCGGCGCGGTACTTCTTGTCTTCAGTCTGTGCTTTGGTGCGGAGATACTGTCACCGTCGCGGTTGCCGATGCTTCTACTGGTTCGCGCTATTCTTGCACAGCCGGTTAAAATCCAGCACGTTGTACTTATACTTCCTCCTGAGCGCGTTCTACCTCGAGGTCAGTGATTCTCAAGTGTCCTACGAAGCTTGAGCGATACTTTGTACCCTGAGCGCTAGTTCACCACGAATAAACTTTTTTATGAAAACCGGGTTTATAAAAGTGTCCTAGAGTTTTTTAATGTAACTTCGAAATTTGAATGTCGTACAAGTAGGCTCCACTTACTTGGGAACAGTTGACCCACCATGGATGAGAAATATTCGTGTTTGTCCTCCCCTAGATTTCTGACTTTGACTTAATTTATGTAGAACGAACCGGAATCAAGAAGGCCATTAGCTAGAATCAATTATCCATACTCTGTTCCCGGTCCACCCGGAGACTATAAAACGGACTCACAGAACGACAGTACTGTGAACGCAGAGGAATTACTAAATTCATTGCTCTGCATATTTGTCGAAAAAGTCTCTGGACCAGACGGAAACCCAACAAAAGCACATCCAGACTTTTCGCTAATCTTTATAGCCAGCGCATCAGGGAGAGAGCTTTCCATCAAGACGGAAGTTCCAAAGACTGTTGCTGCTCTCAAAAGGGGACAAGAACATGAAGAACATGAGGCTAAATTGCACTTTATTTATTTATCATCCACATAAATTTATAGTCTGCCCATATATAAGCCAATAAGCACAAATATGTTGATAGTTTTCGTGCAAAAAAAAAAAACTTTCTGTCCGTTTCCGATGTTTCAGATGTTCCTTCAATGCACTCACGACCCTAACTGCTATCGATACTTCAACTATCGTTAGGCCAATTAGGTATTTATTTAGCATGTCTTAAAATACAGAAAATAAATTCAGCCGCGGAAACTTTATGCCACTGTTTTTTTTTTCTTTAAGAAGTGCGTCATAAAAATTTATTTTCCGCGCTTCTCAGAACAGGCCTTAAGACTGAATCGGTCCTCATAGGCAGCAGGAAACGTGTGAAAACTGCCAACATAAGACCAGCACATAAGGTAATAAGGCTGGACCATAGGCCAAACTTAAAAAGCCACCTAACATACGTATCTTCTTCTTCTCATTTGGCTCGATATTTGTATCACAACCGCTTGACGTCACGGCCTCTGCTATTAATGCCCTTCAGTCGCTTCTGCTCAATACGAGCTGGCACCAGTTGTTGTCAACAAGCCTGAAAATGTCTTCCCGCACCTGGTTCCTTCTTAGTGATGGTCGTCCACTCTTGTATTTTCTTCTATATTCAGCCGACCTCGCCTTGTATGCCATTTTCGCTGGAGCTTCTTTTTCCATCCGGGTGACATGTTCTATCCAGCGCAGCCGCTGTTGCTTTGTGCGCTTGGCCAGACTTCTGTCCCCATATAGCTCATACATTTCGCGATTCATTCGAATGCGAAAATCCTCGCCAAATTTTAAAAATCCTTATATCCTCTGAGGAATTTTTCGCTCGAACACGCTAATCGCCTTCTTATCCGCTGCTGTCATTGTGTATGCTTCTCCGCAATATTTCAGGACTGGAATGATAAGCGACTTGTATAGCGCTACTTTCGTTCTTCGAGAGAGGGCTCTGCTCTTTTCCTCCATACAGAGCCCGTAGTAGAATCGGCTTGCAAGAGTGATTCTTCTTCGGATTTCCAGGCTGATGTTGTTGTCGCTGATTTTCATCGTTCCGAGGTAGAAAAAAACCGCACAATCATCAGGGTCTCCTTTTTTAAAGATTGGGCAGCCTTTGTATGGCTGAACCTTTTTCTGTTGGTTCGATGGGTCTATCTCTATGCTGTCGATTGGTGTCATCGCTACTTCTGTAGAGATGGCATCATGTTCGTCATTGTCATCCAGCAGGTTGGAGAAATAATTTCTCCATTTGTCAAGTGCCACTTGAGGATCTGTGACCATATTCCTGTGATCATGCATTTTGCGACTCCGGGCTTAAAACCTTCTGTCAATTGCTTTACCTTTTCATAAAGTTTCCGAGTCTCACCCATGCCGAATAGCATCTCGACTTCCTCACTCATTCTTTTTATTCGAAAAGTCGTTTCTCCTCTTTCCTTTTCTCCCGGTATCGCTCTTTAACAGCCCGCGTTGCTCCCAAATGCAGAGTTCTAATATAGGCAGGGTAATTCTCTGCAGTAGCGAGGCGGCACTCCAAGCGTACCAAGACTGCTTTCGAGGGGACTAGGAGTCGGTTACTCCTACTATCTCCTTGGCAGCCGTACTCATGGAGTGTGATATACGATTACACTTTTCGCATATATCGGAGAGGAATGTTGAGCTCTTCCTGAGCAGTTGGGTGAGTTTAGCTGTGCAGGCTTCAGAGGTCCCTTGTGATTGCAGCTTCTCGACGTGTACCAGAGCGTGAGGGATGTGCTACACTGAGCCGCGTGAGTACCTAGGCAGCGACAAAGCAGTGATCCGTGTCTATATTGGCTTCTCGAGTACTTCGAGATCGTTGATCAGGTTGTGATAGCCAATAAAGAAGAGCAAAAGAGATAGTGTTGGTGGTCTTGGTGTTATCGTCTTGCTCCCCTGTCCAATCCATCGCATTTCCTGAAGATCGATAACGTCCGATGAATATTTATTGAGGACATTCACCAACTGGAGATCATCACCATCCCTGTTGAGGGTGCGGACATTCCATGCGCATATCCACATGAGTCATCATCAGAGTGGGTCCGCATCCGCATTAAACAATAGTGGTATACCTGAAAGGGACTCGCTTCTGATTTGCTTTCGATTTAATTTCGTGAAAGCAAAAGCAAAGCAGTTAGTGGAACGTCCCTGATTTCATTTTTATTTGCTTCAGGCAATAGCGCAAGATTTAAATATAGACGCGATAGCAAAAAAAACCGAATAACATTGTGAATTCAATCTATCTATGCTTCTTTAATAATAGTTTGTGGGCAGAATTCGTAGTTTTAAAATGTTTGCAACTTTACTAAGGTGAATTAAATAAATTATGTATTTCACGAAAGTAACATGCAATTTGGCAGATCTACAGCGGAAGTGGGCAGGTTAGCACTTATGGCTCCGACTACTTTAGGCCGCGGGCATAAATTTTGGTCCCTACACTAGACAAATACCTTAATTTTTAATAGGCTCGTATGCAGTCTAAATTGCTATAAAAAATTACCGTTTAATTTCTAAAATATTAAGGGCAAAATAACGCAGAAATATTCGCTGTATCGTGCTCTATATTGTGTAAAATGTTCATATTGATATCTTTTATACTTTCTATGTGAGATGAGAATCGATTTAATTGCACATTGTGAAACAAGTTGAAACGAAACGAAAATTTATTGAACTAGTTCCTCCGAGTGACAAGCGCTGACTCAATGACAGCATACCCCTGTTATCAGTTTCTGGTTCGACACGCAATTTTAGCAACAGACACCCTGTTTTGGGGAGAACATATGATGTTTTATTTCACATAAAAATACATTTAAAAATGTCTAGGTTCCTCTTATCCGCACGTAGACTGATGCCGCAGGTTTGTTGTAATAATCATGTTGAATAGCTTATGTTAATGTAATAATTACAGCAAGATTTCTTGCTGGCGGCCGGCACTGGAATAGCGTGCTCCAGGGGGAAGGCGTCGACTCCAATGAACACAATTGTCATGTTCGTGCCACAACAAGAGGTATGTTGGATAATCAAATTTTTTTGCGGCAAATAAAGATGTAAATCTATTCAATTGATAAGGCCTGGGTGGTTGAGCGTATGGGCAGATTTCATAGAATTCTCGACCCAGGGCTAAACATTTTGGTTCCCGTTGCGGACAAAATCAAATACGTGCAAAGTTTGAAGGAAATTGCAATAGACGTACCTAAGCAGAGCGCCATTACTTCGGATAATGTCACCCTCAGCATTGATGGAGTGCTCTACTTGCGAATTATTGATCCCTACAGAGGTTTGTCCACACTTTGATTTAAGTTGCATCCAATTGGAAGGCTTAATGATTATTAATTACCATTTTTAGCTTCGTATGGTGTCGAAGATCCGGAATTTGCCATAACGCAACTGGCTCAAACAACAATGAGATCTGAACTGGGCAAAATGTCGTTGGACAAAGTATTTCGGGAGCGAGAGTCGTTAAATGTCAGCATTGTGGATTCAATAAATAAAGCTAGCGAAGCTTGGGGTATAGCCTGTTTGCGATACGAGATTCGAGATATACGTGTAAGTGCCTAGTTCGATTCCCCATTGTTGGAAGCTGAAAAAATGAAAATGCTGTTTTTGTCTTTGCCCTTAGCTGCCCACTAGAGTTCATGAAGCGATGCAAATGCAAGTCGAAGCTGAACGAAGAAAAAGAGCAGCAATTCTAGAATCGGAGGGAGTTCGTGAGGCCGAAATCAATATTGCCGAAGGCAAAAGAAAGTCCAGGATCCTTGCATCTGGTATGTATTTTAGTCCCAAAAACAGTTTTTAACAATTTACCCTAATTATAAGGGCTACAACAATCAAAATCGCTTTTGATTTTGAATATTTAAACTATAGAGACGGCTACTTGGTTAACATTTTATCTACTTGCCATAGTGATTAGTAAAATGGAGCAATTTGTGGAATGGTTTTTTGTTAAGGGACTAATAGAGTGTGTAGCTTCTCTCTGCGGGACTAGAAGATTTCCTCTACATCAGGTTTCTCGAAAAAAGGGGACAGAAAAAGGGTGGTCGAAATATGACTAAAAAATTGCACATTAAACAGTCGAACTCGGACTATTAAGATGGACAAACGCGAAAGACACAGAATAATTTGATTTGTTTTTCTATGAAATAATAAACAAAAGCAATAAAGTGCAGTGTTGCACCTAATCTGCTGACTGCAACATTGAGGCATGACCTCGGCATGCATTCTCCTTTGAGGCCTGTGAATTGCTTCCAGAGTTAATGGGTGGAAATCTATCCTCTATATGGTAGAACGAATAATACAAATACAGCGTCTTTCGAGTCTGGAGCCGGCTCTCTCACCCTTGCTAAATATTCAGTAGCTTTAGTATTGGTTCGAGTAGCATTACGTTTTTTTTTTTTAATCTTTACCAAAGGTTCCAGAGTATATTAAGTTTGTGCAAAAGTCCGTTCGAGTTAAAGGTTTCAATATATGTGTCGTAGACTCCTTCAAGTGTATTTGACGCAACAAAAATCTCTTTACCTTTTGGCATTTGGTTATACTGCGTTATGCATTTGGTAAAACTAACATTTTCTACTTTTTATTTTCAGAGGCTGAGAGGCAGGAGCATATAAACAAAGCAAGTGGTGAAGCTGCTGCTATGATAGCGGTAGCAGACGCCAGAGCTCGAAGCTTGCAGGCAATAGCTAAGTCTCTGGGACATGTGGTAAGTACATTATTAAGGACGTTGTTATATGCGCTAGAATATAATCGCAACTAATAGCCAATTTCCACCAAAAAAATGAAGCTCTACTTCTTGAAATGAAAAGAACAAAAAATTGTTGTTTTATTTTTTTAAAAATGAAGACATTCCCCTCGAAGAAATTTGGTATTTTTAATAAAAATACTCGCTTTTCTCTGGAAACAGAAAGTGTCATAACTAAAAATTTGATTAATTGAATTAAAAAAAAAAAAAATAGGCGCACATTTGTTAGTTAATAAAAGTTGTGTATTTAGCGTTTTGCTGATAATTCAGGTCTATGATGGCATTTTTCGCCCTGCGAAATTAATGTCATGATAGGTATTCATGAAATATTCAATGAAGTCCACGTTAGTTTGGCGCCTGTTATTTAAATCAAATTTTTTAGCTATTTTTGACAACGTATCGTTGTGAATGTCAAAAAGATGACAATTTGCCAATGGGAACGGCAAAATTTTTAGAAATGATAATGACACGAAATGAAGCCAGTGAAAATAGGCTAAAAGATCTAAACAGGGGCACAATAAAATAAACATAGTACATATGTGAATAAGTGAAAATAGTGATTGGTCGCAAAGTGGACATTTTAAAGAGAATGGAGGGTAATTACTTTAAGTCAGGGGTGCCCAGCACAAAATGTATTTTAAGCCAGCACAACTACAATTATTTTTTTGTGCCAGAACACAACTTTAAGCCTAGTACGGAGGGCGTTCGAATTTTCCTTCAGCTGTCAAACTCCATATAAAAAAAATTGCTTAAGGAATTTTTCCTTGCGTCATTCTGTTGTTTGGTACGCAGAAAGCCAAGGAATACACACAAGGAATTTTGAGAGTTGCCATATCGGTGAAGCGTGTGGACTGTATTGAACAGCTGATATTCCTTCAAGAGATATTGTGCAGTCATTTTTTCCTTGTGTCATTTGTGAAAAGGCAAGGCAAAAGTACAACAATTTTTGTTATGACGACAAAAATGCATTAATTAATGCAGTGAAAAACAATGCATGATTGTGGGATATCACGAATGACAAGCAACTGGACACCGCACTTACAAGAAGTGTTTGGGAAGCAGTTACGCCATGTTGGAATCTTGTCATGTTGGAGGGCCAATTGAGCCATCCTTCGTTGCAGCGATATGTGTACCTGAGTGGGGTCCTTGCCCGTAATGATGTTCCAAATGGAAATAAAACAATTATAATTGGACTTATCCGGCCTCGTGCAGACCATTAGATTCCTGACAACAGGCGAATGCAATTCTGAAGTCTTGCTCACATTCTTCAATTTGACAGCTGCCACTGCAACTGCGACTTCATCCATGTTGTGCATAGTGCTTCCTTTTATTTATAATTAAGTCAAAACACAAATCAGCTGGCCAATTTATTTATTTTACGTTTTCGGTATATTTTTAATGTTATCTGTTCACACTGTCTCTTACATTCCACAAAAAGGAATATCTGGCAAATTTCTGGAAGGAAAATTCGAACGCCCTCCGTACTAGGCTTTAACTAGGAAAGAAAGATAAGAGAGTACGCATATGAATTTTTGTTGCTTACGCGCCAGCTATTCCTTTGCGTCAAGCAACAGTTGATGCGTGGCTTGAGGAATGGGCTTGGGCACCCCTGCTTTAAGTATTTAAGTCTTTTTGAATAAATCAACTTGTTATTTTAGCATTTTGAGGTACAGACCACAAGATATTTACATTTCTTCAGACTTATGTTGTTTTGATTTTCCGGTACCCCTTTGTAACCTCTAATCCAATTGTCGTTAAATTTTGATACAATATAGAATTAATACTGAGAAAAACTTTGATATTAAAATCTTAATTTTTACCTAACTCGATTTGTGCTGTTATTCCTTATTGCCAAAGTTTAATTTTTTTAAAAAGCCCAGATCAAAAAGTGTTTGTGCTTTGCTACAAACTAATGTATTTATTTTAAATTTTATTTTATTTCAGAGCTCGCAAATAACTGTTGACCGTTTTTTGTTGTCCAAAAATAACTGTTATATACGGACCCTTTGAGCAAAGAGTCAGAGATGAACCGTTCATGTCGTCTCTTGAATAAATCGCTCTCCGCTCAGAGAACAACCCATATATTTTTTCCCTTTTGCTCTGGTCAAGCAAAGACCGTTTGAGCGCGAGCGAAGAAAATAAAAGTCATTTGCATTTGTGTGCGTGTGTGTGCGAGTGAGGCGTTCGTGTCGGCTTCTGAGCTACAGAAGCCAAACACAAACAAAAAAAAAAGACCGTTTGCGCTGAGCCTTTCATTTTTTTGCTCATCTGCTGACTGTTATTGTGAGAGCGCTCAGTCGGATCGCTCTTAGTAAGTGGTCATTAAATGAGCATAACAAGAATAGCTCAAATGAGAACAGTCAACTGAAAACCAAAACAAATGGGAACGAGGTGTTTTGCTCAGAGAGAGAGCAAGCGTGTATGTTTTTTTTCGGTTATGTTAGTGCGCGAACCGCAAAGGGAAGTACGGTCAACAGTTATTTGCGAGCTCTGTTTTATATATCGCTTACATACAGTGGAGCAGTAGATGGCTTTTTGCAAAGGGGGGGGTGATGAAATTTTATAAATGTTTTTTTTTTTGCGTCTTTAAAATTTTATTTATTGGTATCTTATTTATTTAATTACTTCTTTGTAAAAAATCACAAGCTTTTCAAACTTATTCTCCGTTTATCTAGGATTTTGTCCTTTGTAATTTTGAACTCAATGGGGGGGATTGATCACCTTAATCACCCCCCCCTATCTACGCCACTGCTTACATACTTCAATACTGGCATAACTCAAAATAATCCATATTGTAAAACGCGTTTAAAGTTCTCAATGGAAAAAGTTTAAGCTTGTCTCATCCCCCTGGTGTTCTAAGAGTATTCTCTGCCTTCCTAAGGAGATTCTTTAAGGCGTTTTGGCCTATGCCGCGGTAGGATTCTGGACCTACTATTGCGGTGGCTGCAAATTCGTTTTCTGGCATATTGTTATGTCCCGGTAACCATAGTTAGGTCAGTTTGTTCCTGCTTTCTATTTGGTAAAATTTGTTCTTTGTCTTTAGGACAAGCTTTGAGGTAAACTTGTTGCTGCTGAGCGCATTGAGCGCTGCTTGGCTATCGGAGAGGATAACCATTTCCTTATTATCGTAGTTCTTTCCCATATTATGGTCTGCACAACGGGAGCTGGCACATACTTTGGCTTGAAATATGCTTGTTAATTCTCCCATTGCTTCAGACCTTTTCGTTCCTGGTCCTGCTACCTCAAGTCCAGTTCCTTGGGGCGCCAGGGACCCGTCTGTGTACCACTGAATTGTGTGTGGTTGCATTTAAAATATTTTACCACCATTATGTCTCTGGCTTAGATGATTATAGGGATTTCATTCTCCAGCTTCTCAGGGTCCCTTACGCTTACTATGTGGTTTCTTCCCACTCCTTCTGCTGTCATTTAAAGCAGTGTTGCTTTCCTCTTCAGGCCAATGGATTGGGGTTAACTCCCATAAAGCGAGACTCTGCTAGACTTTTCTCGGCAATGGGCATCAGTCAATCGCATAATAAATTGCGTCGCAATAAACTCGGTTCGAAGTGTGAACAACAACAAAGTCAATGCGAAGCGGAGCACGGCGCCAGCCAGCCGCACAGTGGTTCGCGGCTAGCGGTGTTTATACCCGTTACTCGTAGAGTAAAAAGGGTATACTAAAGTCGTGCAAATGTATGTAACAGGCAGAAGGAATCATTTCCGACCATATACAGTATATATATTCTTGATCAGCATCAACAGCCGAGTCGATATAGACATGTCCGTCTGTCCGTCCGTCCGTCTGCCCGTCTGTCCGTCCGTCCGTCCGTCCGTCTGTCTGTATGAACACCTAGATCTCAGAGATGGTAAGAGATAGAGGTTTGACATGTATGAGACAAATGCTTCTTATACTTGCAGGCAGATCAAGTTTATTTCAAATTTTGGCCACGCCCCCTCCCGCCTCCGCAATTTGGAAAAAAGGTTATATCTCCTACAGTTTTAAAGATTCGTAAAGATTCGTACCTTCTAGAGACAGTTAGTAATTAGTAAAACGAATAAATAATAAGGATCGGATCAGCGGTTCTCAAGTTATGAGCAGAAATATGAAAAATAGCCGAGTTAAAAAGTGTTGCATACTTTTCAGATGTTCACCCTAAGGAACTCAGGAACACTGTTAAACATTTTTTTTTCATGAGTAACGGGTATATCGAAGTCGGTTAGAGCCGACTTTAACTTGCGCTCTTGTTTTTTCTGTTGTTGTGGCTGTCCTTCAAGTCCGTGATCAAAATTTGTCACTGTTTAGTATTAGGGAAATTATGGATGACTATTTGGAACTATGAGGAAGTAGGTCATTTCGCAGGTTTTTGTGTTCAAGCTCTGTTTTCACCAGAACTAGGCATGTTGTGAAAATTGTGTTGTTAGGATTTCAATAAATGATGAACATTTAGCACTAAGTTTTCTGTTTTCATAACATTCACACTTATATTTTGTACACAAAAAAAAAAAAGAGCAGACATAAAAAAAATTACCCAAATGTTTCAATCAGAGTATGAACAACGATTGCTGCAGCTGTCCATAGGCAGAACACCTGGTCGGGAGCAGCTGGATATCCGTTGCATCCCTAATCGAGCCGGTAATCACTGGCAAAGAAACTATACCTTAAAGCCGGATTTAGATCAAGCCCAGTCTATCGATAAAGATGCCGATAGCATCGAAGAAATGGCCCACAGTACGGCATACGCTTGTTTGTTACGCAATGAGTTTCTCGGCTCACAAATATCCTCTACGGATGATTGTAAGCTAAGCTCCAAGATCAGCAGGGAGATGGGTGACTTTAGAATGCGTGAGAACACTCGAGTCTACGGATTCGGAGGTGGTTACCTTCCGCGATTATGCGGCACGAGAATCGCGCTTTCAACGGTTAGCCCATACAGTCAGCAGCTTCTTAGTGTGCCAAAGCGGCCAAAGCGTAAAATAGCGAGGCTTCCTTATAAGATACTCGATGCTCCCGAATTGCAGGATGACTTTTATTTAAATCTTATCGATTGGTCTTCCAAAAATACGCTTGGGGTTGGCCTTGGGTGCTCTGTCTATCTTTGGAACGGTAACAGCGGTCAAGTAACATGCCTTTGCGACTTCTCGTACGACGATAACCCAGTGACTGCAGTGGCCTGGCACGGCGGAGGGAATCAGCTAGCCATTGGTACACTTTGCGGATACGTCAGCATTTGGGACGTCAACAGACAGAAGCAAATCGTTAAGTTAGGTGGTCACTCCGGCCGTGTGGCTGCGTTAGCGTGGCGGGGCAATAGCCTGGCAAGCGGTTCCCAAGATCATTGTATTCTACAGCGAGATTTGCGAACTAGTCCGGTAGAAGTCACTCGTTGCCTGCGGGGACATCGACGTGAGATTTGCGGTTTGCAATGGTCTCCTTCTGGACAGTATTTGGCGAGTGGTGGCAACGACAGTCGAATAATGGTATGGACTGCACACCGGCCAGAACCTGTGTACACGTTCTCGGAGCACAAAGCGGCTGTAAAGGCGGTGGCCTGGTCGCCCCAGAAATCTGGTCTCTTGGTCAGTGGTGGAGGTGCTGCTGATCGTTGCCTCCGTTTCTGGAATGTACTTACTGGTCAACAGATACAGTGCATCGAAACCGGGGCCCAAATCAGCAACGTGGCTTGGGGACAGAACTCCCCAGAACTGGTAACCACGCATGGCAGAGGACAAGACCAGATTGTTGTATGGCGTTATCCTTCCCTGAAGCAAGTCGTGCGTTTATCCGGCCACACTCATCGTGTGAACTATCTAGCTGTCAGCCCAGATGGTGAATCAATAGTTACAGGTGGCGGGGATGAGACCCTTCGTTTTTGGGGTGTATTTACTAAGCAACCGGAACCTAGCATACCAAGCTCTGTTCTCAGTCTCTACAATAATATAAGATAGAAATTAAATTTTTTGGATCTTAATTTATTTGATTTTTTTCTGCGTTATGAAATCCACATCTTTATTTCTTATTTTTCAGGACGGAAAAAATGCTGCTTCTTTAACATTGGCGGAGCAATACATTGGTGCATTTAAGAATCTGGCCAAAACGAATAACACCATGATTTTACCGGGTAATCCAGGAGATGTGACCGGACTTGTGGCGCAAGCGATGGCAGTGTACAATACCGTTTCCAGCTCGAACCAGCACAGCATTGAGGCTTCCCCAAGAGTACAAAATGTTGAATACAATCAATTGAACGAAGAGAAAACCAGTGTAAAAATGAATATTGAATAAAAAATATGATAAAATGTTGCAAATATTTTTAAGGAAATTGGTTCCTTCTTTAAGCTTGGTACGGACACACCCGCGAAAAGAAAAAATCCATTTAAAAAAAATGGTATCGCAATTTCGTGAGTTGGTCCGGAGTTCACGCGCGAACTTGACATCGATATTACAGCTCTGAAACACGACATCAACGTGTTACGCGATAGTCACCTGATAGTCACGCGATTATTTTTAAAATGGGTAGGACAACTATACAAAAACATTAAAAACGCTGAACAAAATTTATTGGAGGAGAAGTTGGCCCTAGCTCATCCATAAACAGCATTATGATAGCGGTTTGACAAAAATTAACTGGGAAAGAATACATATTTATTGAGTTTAATTATGCTATTCACTGTTAATTGTTTTTGCTAGGAGATCATAGCAACGCGGCTTGGGCTTCGTTAAAGGACAGCTTACGCATGCGGCGTCGTAAGCACGCTAATAGTGAAAGCGGTGGTCTATCGCAGCTCAAGAAGTCAGTCAGTGAAGTGACAGTTAGCACCGCTCATGTCGTTTTCGACCAACTTATCGGTATAAGGAAAATAATTGCTGATTCTCTTGATGGCTGATGAGGAACTTGGTCCCGCGATTCAGTTATGCACGACGGCGACTCGGTATGTTGAACGGAAGAGCTACAGAACTTTTCAATGGTTAGACTTGGAACTTCTTCTATGCCGTTGCATTATAAATAAAAAACATCGAGATGCCATGGCCAAAACAGTCGATTCAGCCCTTTCCTTAATCGATTTCAAAGAGCACCAATTGCCCATTGGAGAAAAATATTAATCAACTACAAATATATGTATGAACCTAAACACGATCTATTTACTTGCGATATATTTACGTTTTACGTATGCCTTCAAAAACGACAGCAAATGCCAAATTTAGGATTTTTATGTCTATTGATTTTCAGATATGATTTGTATACAAAAATTATTGAGGATTTGAACGCATCAATAAACAAGTGAGAAAGTCGGTCAAGCCCGACTATAACATACTCTGTACCTGGAGTAGGAGCTGAATGCAATGCTGGTGCTGCGCTCATCTCTAATTCTCTCTCTCTCTCTCTCTTTAAGGGTGGGAGTGGGTGGTGGGAGGGTTGTTTACTAATGTGCTCATAACTTGAGAACCGCTCATCCGATCTTCATTATTTCTTCGGCAAATCAATTCATTTTGCTAATTACTAACTATCTCCAGAAGGTACAAAATTCGTCTTTCTTCAAAACTGTAGGAGATATAACGTTTTTTTCAAATTGCGGGGGCGGGAGGGGGCGTGGCAAAAATTTAAAATAAACTTGATCTGCCTGCAAGTATAAGAAGCATTTGTCCCATACATGTCAAACCTCTATCTCTTACCATCTCTGAGATCTGTTTGTTCATACGGACGGACGGACAGACGGACATGGCTATATCGACTCGGCTGTTGATGCTGATCAAGAATATATCGAATATCGAATAACTTTTGACAATTTTTTTATGAATACTTTTTTTTTTGTTTTTGGACAAAAAGAACGGTTTCCGAAGGGCATTCTCTTGGATATAAGTAATATCGTAATACTATTAATATCCAAGAGAATGCCTTCAGAAATTCTTATTTTTTTTGGCCGAAACTACCAATAATATATTCAACAAGTATTCGATATCGATATCTCAACATCCCTAGTTGGAAGAGAAGAAAGATGAGGATGCCACAAACAAACACCAATGCGAAGGGGCAATAGTGGAAGATTTGCCAGCGATATGAGTATTCTGATAATGCGGAGACAGATTGTAAGATCTAATGTACTTTCACGCAGCCTGGCTGGTGGATCCCGACTAGCGCCCTCAGGAGACCGGAGTCTCCCAGGTACTCATTTGCAAAACTCACTGCCGGGCGATTTGTTAAAGCTGCACTTGGCACCAAAATGAATCTGTTGGCGTGCAAGATAATCAAAAAAGTAAAAAAAATTCATATAAAAAAACAAATTATTTATTTATATATCAAAAAATTAATATTGCTGTTGTAGCTTTTGGCCTGGAGATGCTTGTTGCTGATATTTTGGACTGCGGAACGCTTTGCCATACTATTACGGATCTGCGTTGGTTCTCATTAGGCTACGCCGGCTGGCTCAACAGATATTAGGAGTGAGGTTCGTCCTAAAGCCTAGCAGACCGCACAATCTCGACTATCAAACAAGCACTACTACAATTGTCATCAATAGCAACTTCACAGCTACAAGTCAAACAAGCAACAGTATTGAACTCCCGCCCGGAATCCCGGCGGACTCATTCTCCTTCTGGTCCTTATCCATACGGTTGAGCGGTTGTCAAGTTATGAGCTAACGACCAAAAGTCCCCTGTATAAACTGGGCAAAAAAAACATATCTTGAGTTTTTTTTATCACAATTTGTTTATGCTAGGCTTTCTATTTGAGCAAAAAATATTAATGAAGTAGGACATTGACCATACCGACATTTTTTATTGCTTCATAATTAATCGTAAACTTGCTTATTGAGAACCGAAATGAAACTTCACTTTTAAGCTTACACTTATATCAATTGTTACATTTAATAGTAAATAATATTTACTTTGGTATATACTTCAGAAACCGCAGTTCTTGAGACAACCAAACCGCAAAACTGAGGAGAATTAACGATCCGGATTGATGAGCCGTCGCAAGGGGAACTGGGACATAGTTCAGTAGCGTAGTTACACCCAATGTGGCCTGGGTCCACGCCATTGCGACTACAGCATTGATGGCCCAATTCGCACGCTTAGGCAGTTTCATGCGTCTCGTTACCAGCCACAATGCCGTGGTCAATGAAACTGTGGTTATTCCCAAAATACGGTGATTAAATTGAACAGTCGTGGGATTTTCAGTGATGTTTTTATGAAAGGGTTGAAACTGCCATATATCATCCGGAATCCAACTATCCCCCATTTTTGGAAATGAATTGTAAACCAATCCGGCATCCAGGCCAGCTACGAAGGCTCCAGATATAGCTGTTAAGAACACCATTCCTTTAGTAAGATGTGACAAGCGCTTTACTTGTAAGGCTTTCTTTGCCGTTGTCACAAATTGATCGGTTGGGAAGAGTTTTGACATGGCATTCGACAGGAAAAATGCATACAAAACAAATGCAGCGGCCAAGTGGGAGGCCAATCTGTACTGCGAAACACGGGGCACATCATTCGGGTCGGCAAATCTGTCTTCCAATCCAGATTTTACCATATACCAGCCCATCAGGCCTTGGAGGCCAATTAAAGTTCCCATCAGAAGAACGCTCTTTTTCGTTTTTGAGCAAAAGTAGCCCTTTTTCCAAAAATATATTGCTGGGACTAGGAAGAAGGCACCAATAGCACGTCCCCACATTCTGTGTATATATTCCATCATATATATAAACTTGAACTCTTCCACAGTCATTCTGGCATTTTTCCTAGAAAGAGTATATAAATTGGGAAAATTTTAATAGCTATTTAGTTAATAAAAAAGAGAAGACCAAGCTAGCTTCGTCTTTAACCCTGCAAATACAAGTTTTTAAATTTCGTGAATCTGTTTGAAAACATACAAAATTAACAATCACCTAATAAAGACCCATTTTCCGACGATAAGATATAGTCATCTGATCTGGTGGACATATTAGAAGCATATTGTGCAAAATTGAAGCTCGTTAGCTTTAAAACTGGGAGTCGAAAAATAGAAATCAAGTTAGTAAAACGCAACTATCTTTGTTGTTTTATCTTTTGAAATAATAGCTTCGTTTAAACCTTTCACTGGCCTTTTTACAGCGGTTCTGGTAAGGTAAGCCCAGTAAGTACAGGTCTGACTTTTGTAAAATGTAAAATGGTTACTTCACAGCTGGCGCCAATAGCTGGTGAAGGTGACCGTATGTGTTAAAGCTTATTTCTAAAGAAAGAAAAAACTTTTCTTATTAGATGTTCAGAGCCGGGAACCCACGGCCTCCCGCCCAGCAGTCCAGCACACTAACCGCTGGGCCACAGACGGCCACGGTCCAACTTTTACTTTGTCAATTAAAGATTGTTCACAATGTTCGACTGTTCTAGTTAAGGGTTCCCCCCAAGAAGAGAGCGCGAAAATTATACTGTGTCTCTTTCTAACACACAGTGAAGCCTGACTTCGGCAAGCATTGGTTGTGAATTGGCGAGTATGTTCGTGCCCCAGGGGCTATGGCTCTCTGGAAACTCTGTTTTAGTTGTTCTGCTATTTGTTTTAATTTTTAACAGCTTTTCAAATTCATAAAATTACCCACTAGACTATCGTGTCTTATGTGTCAAACAGTGTAAAGGCAACCTAAAATCCAAATTCTGAAAACTGAACCTTTAATCAAACTTACAGCTTGAATTCGGGATATTGCTGATATTTACTAAATTCCTCTATCCATTCCTGTTGATTTCTTGGCATACGTTCGCCGGTTAACTTCCATGTCACCATTGAAAGTCCGGATTCTGTTAGTCTCGTTACACCACCTGGACATAAATACAAAGCATAGTCAGCAATTGGGTCGGTTTTTTGTTCATATTAAATTAGTTGTTACCGAGTCCAACTGCAACGAAGACCATGGCCCCGCATCCTAAGAACCACTTTCCTACCGTTTTCTCTGAAGCCGAATTCTTTACCAAAGGAATGTCCTGCAATAGTCATGTTATCAGTAAGACAATGTCCACTTGTGAATTCAGAGTCGCACCTTGATTTTGACTTGCGCAATAGTTTGCTGCAACCGGCGACCGGGAGCCAACAGCTTTAGTGCGCTTGTTCTCTGCTGAAGTAAACGTAGCATCGTTGTAAATTAAAGGAAATACCGACTTATGTAGCAATAGAACTAATCAGGACTTTCTGATTCCACGAAATCCGAGAAAAGAAATCGCTACAAATCCAAAAAGTTGGGAGAAGTTGATAAAAACAAAAAACAACTTATTCAGGAACTAGCTCAAGACTCCGAACTACTTTTATTTCATTAGCGAAAGACATGTTTACACTGAGCACCATACTGAAACAGATGGAATTGAAACGAAAACCCAGCAACTTTGGCTTGCTGTTTCCAATCGCTGGGTTGAATGCCTAATATAAAATATCTAATAAACCATTGGATCGAACTAAGAAACTTGTTGGTTAGAAGAACCAGACTGTGGATTAAGTATTATTATTCGTATCATTCATCTACAACGCAAAAAACTTAGTTTATTTAATATTATAAAAATGGAGAAGGTCAAGACTCAACTCCGCCGATGTACTTACTTCACATCGCTCACTTACTTCATATTTAAGGCCCATACGGACATCCGAAGTGCGTAATTTAGCTAACTTCACCTCAAGTTTCGTCGTCGTGGAACGTAAGAGCAGTGTAACCAGACTTAAGAAAAAATTACGCCAAAAAACATGTTTTGGATATTTTTAATTTAATTGGCGGTGGGTCACACTGCTCGATCATTTGTATTTTGTTTTGATGCCAAGTTGAATTTTTGTAGAAGCTCGGCCACTACTCCCCCAAGCCTTGTTCACAGAATTAAAATCCGAATGCTTAGGGTGGAAAAGATAAAAAATGACAACTCGCTCTTTCACCGCCCAAATTAAAAACATTTTTTTTTCATGCAAAAACACTTTCAAACGATTTTTTCGCTTTTGTTTTTCTCTTATGTTCCTTTTTTATTTTCTTTTTAAATTACTTTAGCTAAAATCAGTCCAGCTGATCGATGCAGGTAGAAGCAGAGTGGCTTAACATGGTGCATTCTCAATGCTGCTTCAGCTGGCCAAAGCACAATAAGGCCCACAGCCATCTTACATAGTATCCACAAATGTGCTGCTAAGTGCAACATTGTCTGTTAAGTGTAACATTCAACTTCGCACCTCCGTACATGCAGAAAGTTCAAGAGGCGAAGTTGTAACTTCTGCTTCTTCTTCCCTCAATTTTTGTATGAAACTTCTCTCTACTTCTGATGTCCGTATGGGGCTTAACAGGAATGACAACATGCTCAGTAAGACCGCAATTATTTAGATATAGCAGCGGCATTTTTCAAAAACTTAGAAAACAGTCAAAATGTTGTTTTATTATCTAAATTATATATATAACATATATATCTATCAATATATATATAAATCAATGACACTTTTCGTTATAATTTCATAACTCAAGAACGGGCTCGGACTATTTAGTGGGTGGTTTATGTGAAGTTTGCACAAAATCGATCAAGCGGTTTTTCACTTATCACATTTTTTGCAACTTCAAAATATATAAAAATGAATGTTTGTCAGTCTGTTATGCCTGTCTAAACCGTTCATCCGATTGTGATGAAACTTTGCAGAATGGTTGGAACTTTGCCCGCCATGTTCCAAAAACCGCAAAATTTGCTAAATTATACCGATCATCCGATTGTAATGAACCTTGGGGGACTGAACTGTCCAAAAAATCGTGAAATTTACAAAACTACGTGGTGCGTTCAGATGGCCATAAAGATTTGATAGATAAGGTTTTAGATTGTCATGAAGTTGGGTAAATAGACTGTTAAATATGAAATACAGATCATACGTACCAGGAATCACAAAATTGTATAACGAGTCTAGATTATACCGAAGATTTTATGGTTGGCAATTGAAGACGGGTATATAGGATGTGTCGGTCAATCGAATAAAAAATACTAGAAATTTGAAAAAAAAAAAAATTATATAAGTTCTGATTGACATGAATACAGGAGGTGTTGATCAAACAGACAAAAAAATTTAATGAGTTTAGATTATCACGAAAGTATTTATATAACTACTAAATGAATTTAATGTTCGTTTCTTGGACCAATTATAATATGCCTTTGAGAATCGTAATTGGGGACACTATTGCCCGTGAATGAAAAACCTTGTAGATTTTGTATTTCACAACGTTCATTTGCAGTTGTTTTTGCATCAATGTTTCGTTGATCTGAACGGGACCTTGCTGTGCGTAGACGACTATTTTCATTACGATGTGTAATGGCTACTTTCACGGCTTCTCGAACACACAAACTGTGATGTATTTCACGTTCGCCGGCCCAAATTTGATCGTATCGACATTTAACTTTAAAAACCACACAGATTGATTTAAAATACATACATTTTCAAAATCAACAATTATACTTAAACAAATTGTTTTTTTCAGACAACTATTTTCCACACAAAGAGGTGTAAAAACAAAATCTTCCATAAAATGTTCCGTTCTACAGAATGACACAAAATGTAATGAAATAGGCAGTCAAACACACACTTTTTGCCGAAATTTGAGATTTTGTTAACTAATTTTTCATTTTTGAGAAACCTATTTATTCGGGGGGTGCCACAGAAATCTCTAGAGATTTTGCCGACGGTTGGTTTGTAAATCTCTCGAAAAAACCGTCGGTGCCACAGAACTTCGAGAACTTCTTATGAGAAAATGTAGTTAGAGCACCAGCTGTTCCATTGAAGTTCCATCTCTGAAAACAGGGCTGAATTTCTAGCCAAAAAATGTTTCTTCCTGTAATTATGGGTTAAATTGATGTTTAAATGAAATTTTATGATTGTGTTATATGTTTTATGATGCATTTTTAAATTATAATTTAAATTAAAGTGATATTCTCCATAAATAAAATGCAAAGTTTAAAAATTTGTTGGCGCTAAAGCCCCATACGGACATCAGAAGTAGCGAGAAGTTTCATACAAAAATTGAGGAAAGAAGAAGCAGAAGTTACAACTTCGCCTCTTTAACTTTGTGCATGTACGGAGGTGCGAAGTTGAAAGTTACACTTAACAGACACTTAGCAGCACATTTGTGGATACTATGTAAGATGGCTGTGGGCCTTATTGTGCTCTGACCAGCTGAAGCAGCATTGAAAATGCACCATGTCAAGTCACTCTGCTTCTACCTGCCTCGATCAGCTGGACTGCTTTTAGCTAAAATGATTTAAAAAGAAAATAAAAAAGAACATGGAAGAAAAACAAAAGCGAAAGAATCGTTTGAAAGTGTTTTTGCATGACAAAAAAATGTTTTTAATTTTTGCGGTGAAAGAGCGAGTTGTAATTTTTTATCTTTTCGCATTTGCCCTTTAAGGCCCGTACGGACATCCGAAGTGCGTAATTTAGCTTACTTCACCTCATGTTTCGTCGCCGTGGAACGTAAGAGCAGTGTAACCACACTTAAGAAAAAATTACGCCAAAAAATAAATTTTTGATATTTTTAATTTAATTGGCGGTGGGTCACACTGCTCGATCATTTGTATTTTGTTTTGATGCCAAGTTGATTTTTTGTAAAAGCCCGACCACTTCTCCCCAAGCCTTGTTTACAAAATTAAAATCCGAATGCTTGTGGTGGAAAAGATCCAAAATGACAACTCGCTCTTTCACCGCCAAAATTAAAAACATTTTTTTGTCATGCGAAAACACTTTGAAACGATTCTTTCGCTTTTCTTTTTCTCCCATGTTCTTCTTTTTATTTTATTTTTAAAACACTTTAGCTAAAAGCAGTTCAGCTGATCGATGCAGGTAGAAGCAGAGTGGCTTAATATAGTGTATTCTCAATGCTGCTTCAGCTGGTCAAAGCACAATAAGGCCCACAGCCATCTTACATAGTACCCACAAATGTACTGCTAAGTGCAACATTGTCTGTTAAGTGTAACTTTCAACTTCACACCTCCGTACGTGCAAAAAGTTCAAGAGGCGAAGTTGTAACTTCTGCTTCTTCTTCCCTCAATTTTTGTATGAAACTTCTCGCTACTTCTGATGTGCGTATGGGGCTTTAATTTTGTGAACAAGACTTAGGAGAAGTGGCCGAGTTTCTACAAAAAATCAACTTGGCATCAAAACAAAATACAAATGATCGAGCAGTGTGACCCACCGCCAACTAAATTAAAAATATCCAAAACATATTTTTGGCGTAATTTTTTCTTAAGTCTGGTTACACTGCTCTTAAGTTCCACGGCGACGAAGCGTGAGGTGAAGTTAGCTAAATTACGCACTTCGGATGTCCGTATGGGCCTTAAACATGAAGAACATCTTGCCAGCCCTTAATCCGCTGGCTGCCAACCAAATGGCGACACAAACTCGCGACAAACGATAGGCGCGCCACTGTTGTGGTTGGTTTTGATTAACATGAAAGACTTTGGTTGTTTTTCCTAATAATTATTGAAACGCAAATTTCAATGTTTAAACTAATTAAATAATTTATTAAATTTCTTTTGCTTGTTAAAATTGTTTGGGTGGTGAATTTTGCTAAATCTCCCTACAAAACACGGGAGGGCTGAAACCAACCAAACGGAATTTCTGTGGCACCTAAGAATTGGAATTGGGTTGGAATTTGGTTGAGGTTTCTGTGGCACCCCCGATTGAAAAGTAGTTATTAAAAACCATGCCACATACCCTGGCTATCATTTTCAAAAATTGGTGCACTTGTTACGTATGGTATAGATTATAGACTGTCGGTGGTGACCTATAAATCACTATACCAAATCTAAACTGCTTACATTTATAAATAAAGTGGCACAAAAATGCATAGTCCGAATGGAGTTTGGACTTACCTAAGAAAATGAGAATGGAGTTTGGATTTACCTAACTAAATGGAAAAGCTTTTACCAAAATCTCTAGAGATTTTTGTGTCAACCCCCGATAAATAAATAAATATAAAAAATAAATAATTATTAGTGTATAAAACACAGAGTTGCCCCCTCTAGTGCCATCTCTAAGAGTGACCGCAACTTAGGGTGACCTCTCATTTGGCTTGTCAACAAGCCCTTCGCCCCCTTTCGTTTATGTTGAACTGATTAAAATATATAAACATATTGGAGAAACAAAATGGAGGGTATATTAAACAAACATTTTGTTAAGTTACAAGAAGCTATCGACGAAATTTTCGAATTGAAGACTAATGTACGTAATGGTTTTAACTAAATTACAGCTCTTATTATAGCCTCTACTTATACAGGGTCACCATGTGGAGGTAAAGCGTTCATCGGCGGCTTTAATGTTTGTAGCCCTAAAACATTCAAATCGCGAGGTCAAACGTAGCATCAAGACTGGGAGAGACGAATTACATGCAGAAAAGTCGAAAGTTGATATAAGTCGTCTGAAATTGCAGAATCTTCTGTATGAGGTTAGCCATTTAAAAAAGGAGATTCAGCGATGTCAGAAATTCAAAAGCCGCGACTCCCATCTTGAGTTGTTATCCGATGAAGTCTACGCGAGCAAGTTAAACAAGACTGCGGCCGACTGTGAAAGTCTAACGAAATTATCTAGTCATAAGAAACATTTGCACCGCTTGGAGTGCGAGCTAAGCTTGCGTAAGGATCTGGATAAGCAGTACAGCTCGCTGCTGACCTCGAAACAGGAGCTGCTGCAGGATAACCTCAATCAGACTCAAAGATACACTTCTTTCGCACCCGCATTGCGCACATTGCAAGATGCTACGAAACCACTGCATGATGCTCTTCAACTGTCCCTGGACGTTGAGTGGAAACTAAGCTCTGTTGTCAAGTACTTGCCAAAGGCTCTGTACATATTGTTCATCAACTTGCAGTCCTTGCAACGCGTGAATGGTGAATCCTGTAACACATTCAACTCGGAAGTGGTGGGCTATGAAAGTGATGCCCAGATGCAGGAGTTGCTTTCAGCCAAACAGCATCACCCAACCAGCACTCGACGCCACCACGGAGAAGTGGAAAACGATTCGCCAGAAAGTCCACTGGAAAATGGGCTAGAGCGAGCTATGAATCTTTATCCATTGCATATTCGTTTAACGGTAAGTGAGGACGTAGAGCTGTTACACAGCCAAAACACTTTTCAATTGTTTTTCAAAGCAATTTGGGTAATTTTGTTTAACTTGACATAATCTAGAAGAAGTGTTAAGCCAGGGTAATTGGTTTGCAGGTGCCACACTGCCTCAGATGACACACATCAACTAATTCCACTTTTAGCTCAAGAATTTGTGCCAGAGATAACTTAAGTTCTTTGTTCTTGTTTAATCCAGAAAATCAAACCGAATCGTTTTGCGGTTCCGGTTCTGGTACGTACCGAAACTTATGTTTCGGTAAAAGGTTCTGTTTTGGCTCTAATATTGTTTCGGAATTCGGTTCCGTACAGGCACCTAGATTTTTATTTCGCTGTCCCGGTACGTTCCGTTAAAGTATAAAGAAAGATCTATGACGATTTTGGGTTTTTACAATTTTATGGCGATGAAATAATAATTACACTCGAAAAACAAACGTTCAACGCGAACTTGACCTTGTCAAAGGCAAATGTGGAAACCTTGTCGTGTTTTCATATTCTTTATGTTTTGAAAGCTTCTTGAATTGTTACAACATTTTGACACTTTAAAAATTATTTTATTGTGCTGAATCGGAGCGTCATCATTTTAAAACGAGAGCGTAAGTTAATGTCGGTTCTAACCGACTTCGATATACCCGTTACTCATGAAAAAACATGTTTAACAGTAGGGTGACCATCCGAAAAGTATGCAGCATTTTTATTTTTATTTTATTTTATTTTTCTTATAACTTGAGAACCGTTCATCCGATCTTTATCATTTCTTCGGCAAATCGATTCATTTTGCTAATTACTAACTATCTTTAGAAGGTACGAATCGTCTATCTTCCAAACTGTATGAGATATAACGTTTTTTTCAAATTGCGGGGGCGGGAGGGGGCGTGGCCAAAATTTGAAACAAACTTGATCTGCGTGCAGATAAAAGAAGCATTTGTCCCATACATGTCAAACCTCTATCTCTTACCATCTCTGAGATCTAGGTGTTCATACAGACAGACGGACAGACGGACGGACGGACAGACGGACAGACGGACGGACGGACAGACGGACATGTCTATATCGACTCGGCTGTTGATGCTGATCAAGAATATATATACTTTATATAGTCGGAAATGATTCCTTCTGCCTGTTACATACATTTGCACGACTTTAGTATACCCTTTTTACTCTACGAGTAAAGGGTATAATTATGTCCAAACTGCACCTTTCCGACTTCGAGAAGGAAATAAAGTCAAATTGTTAAATGGCAAATCAGGACCTCCCTCAGTCTTAAAAAGGGTTAACAGGGAATTCACATGGCATCGCAATGGGCCATAGTGGCCGAAATTGGAGAGCGACTTGTCGTTCTCAGCCATCGCAACCTAACCTAACCTAAATGACAAATCAAGTCCGTTTATTGATAAATAGAACTCTGATTTTTTATCTTTTGAAAAAGATTTTAGTCCTAGTAGGCAGTAAATTGCTATTGAAGATAAAATTTTCAAAATATTTTTTGCCATTTTGGGTACTCCATTTTGACCTACTGGGACTAAAATCTGTTTCAAAAGATTAGAAGGCATTAATACTAGACAAAAGTGGAGAGAAATCAGTAAGATGGGAATCGGGAAAAGAAATCGTCTTTCCGGTATTAAAGTTAATGTGAAAGAGCTAAATAATAAGTTTATGCAAATCAATGTACCTGAGGCTACGTGTTACAAGTACCTGAGTGCTCAAACTTACTGTGATAATAGCTTTAGTTTTATGTGTGTCTGTCAATGTGATGATTTTGAGTGTATTATCAAAATTTAGTTGAATGCTGAAGGCATTGATATAAAATAGAAAGGGTAGATTTTTAAAAATGTTACTTCTCTTACTGCTTGATCGCGTCACACACATATCATGAGCATTGCCATCACAACGTCTACCTTTCCGTGTCTATGAAAGAGGGCTAAAATTCTACCTATTCCCAAGTCAAACGACGAGTTCAGGCCCATATCTATTTTGCCATTTTTTGCTAAAGTTTTAGAAAACCTTATGGCCACTCAGATGCAAATATTCCATAATAATAATTAGTACTAAGCAATCTGGATTCATAAAATCCAAAATCTTTATAATTTCACAAGCACTGCTGGTAATTTTATAAGGTCGTACCTCACTGACAGGATCCATGCGGTTGTTTCTGGTTCAAGTATTTTTGTCTCGCGGTGTTCCGCAAGAATCGGTTTTAGGGCCCTTAATGTTTTCTGTATAGTTAATGACTTACCTAATTGTGAAGCTCATCAACTCGATAATAAATCAATACGTGGAACAGGCAGTAAATTGTGGATTAAGCAACTGGTCGGACTTATGGGCTGCTACGGCAGCTCTAAGTGTCACAGTTGATCCTGCCTTTTTACACCAAGTTGCTCATTAGAACCCACCCCATTTAATAGTGTAGAAATATTTGGACACTGCGACTCGAGAGACATGCGAAGGTAATGGTGGCATTCAATTACAATTCTAGATATGTGTTTAATGTTGGGCGTATGGAACGTATATCTCAATTGTCTTAAAGTTAGGTGGATTGATTTCAGAACTCTCACATTACTTCATATAATCAAAAATTTTGAGGAACCATCTTATAGCCTATTTCCACTGGCTTCATTTCTTGTCATTTTCATTTCTAAAAATTTTGCCGTTTCCATTGACAAATTGTCATTTATTTGCCACTCACAACGATACGTTGTCAAAAGCAGCTGAAAAGTTTGATTTAAATAACAAGCGCCACTTTCAAACTAACGTGGACTTCATGGAATATTTAACAAAAATTAACATGCCCGTCATTACAGCAATTTTGAGGGGCAAACGCATTGTTATCGTCCTGAGTTATCAGCAGAAAACTAAATACACAACTTTTGTTGACTAATTTATATTTTAAACAAAATTGCGCCTACTATTTAAATTCAAATTAATAAATTATTGGTGATGATACTTTCTGTTTCCAGAGAGTAGCGAGTAAATCCAGAGAGTAGCTAATATTTTTTAAAAAAATACCAGATTCCTTCGTGGGGAATGTCATCATTTTTAAGAAATGAAACAAATGAAGGCCAAAATGAAACAACAATTTGTATGGAAGAAATAACATCATTTTCTTTATTTCTTTTCAATTACAGAAATGAAGCTTCATTTCTTTGGTGGAAATTGGCTATTACTTGTTTCAAAAACTAAGACCTGCTCTCTCACAAAGAACCAATAATTTAATAATGTCAGTTTAATGTAAAACTTAAAAAGCATTTACAAATCGACATTTAAAATTCACTACAACTAATTAAATTAAATTATTTCTATTTATTGTACCCTTGGAGAGGGTAGCATATCCGACCACATAAATTATAAATATTCTTGATCAGCATGACGAGCTGAGTTGATATAGCCATGTCCGTCTGTCCGTCTGTAGTTTTAGTGAGAAAAACTTTGTTTTTAGTGCTATCGCAGCCATACTTGTTACTGATCAATGTTACATGCTACCACACAATTCTGCCAAGTTTGATCCAAATCGGATGACTTTAGCATATAGCTGTCATAGGAACGAAAGGCCGAAAAAATACTTCTAGTGAGAAAAACTTTTTTTCTTGTAACACTACACTTTTCAGTTATGAATATAGCTCTCAATACTGAGTATTGAACTCCACGTCAAGCGGAACAGACGTGCCATAAATTTTGTCCCTGAAGACGGAGGCCGATGTGCTTCCGAAATATATTGGAAAATAACCCTTGAAAACCATTGTGTTTTTATTCTCGACCTAGAGCCAGCTAAAATCAACTTGTAAGAATTAGAACGGTCGCCAACCAACTACTGTTTTATTTTAAATACTTATCTAGATGATTCGTTATTCGAATAATACCAACTCTGGTTTCTACTTACTCTTTACTCGACTTAAAGTACACCGTTTTAATCTGATTAACCAAATTGATTTTCTACTACAGCACATTTAACGAAATCGAATTAGAAATATTTTGTTGAAAGTGAAAACAGGCTCATGCCCGTGAGTTCCTTTATCAAGAGGGTCAACCAGCCCACATACATCTGGGCTGGGACATCACATTAAACAGTAGAGTATATCCTATCTGCAAAAGTTGCTAGAGACTATTTTGTTTGTTACCTTTGTATTTGCACACAAAGTTAAATCTGAATGTTAAATAATATTTTATAGATTGGAAGTCCGGATAATGGATATCAATTGCTGCTATTAATACACTATTGGGGACTTATAAAATGTGCCACTGTAAGGGCCCAGCTGATCAGCTCCTCTGGTAACTCAAACTTTCAGGGGTAAGTTTGTTCCAGCATAGGTTTATGTAATGATTAATCAATTTCGATCTGCCTATTTTAGGGACACAAATTTTGTGCAAGATCTTCTGCGACATTTATATCCAAACGATTTGGGCACTGAAATACCCATACCTGGAATACAATTCGAGGTAGGTAAACACATACGAGGTCTGTTCACTGATGGTCCAAATAACCAAACAGACTATAATATGATGGAAACATGTCTGTGGACTTAAATAAAATCAAATATTTGAATTAAACTTTCCTTTGAACATAACTCGTTCAGCTTGATTTAAACTAATTGTTATCGTAAAGTTGCAGAACGTAAATTTGACATCCGAGGAATGTGTTGAATATTTGGAAAGAAATGATTTTGGTAAACCATACTGCTGGCTGCAAAGCATGTGCTCGATTGCAACTGTCAACAACTCGAAGATTTATAAGCATGAATTGAACTTAAACAAATGCACCCGGGAGGTCATCGAGCGTATTACCAAACGCTGGCATTCTTGGCTGGGATTATCTCTTCAAATTCGTGGCTTGACCTATAAAGATATCGAGTTGTACACGCTGAAGGAAAATATTTATCCGTCCGGATTGTCGTGCAGTCTCGTCCAGTGGACTGCCATATCGTTGGAAGAATTTCAGGGTCAGAACTCAGACGCCCTCAATGCGGATTCCGATAACAAGAGCGATGACGGCGGCATCACCTATAGCTTTTACCGCGCTGTCATTGTCCGAGGATCAGCCAAAATGGAGTGCTTCATTCGTATAGCCAGTAATTACCCATTGGAAATGCCACTCTGGATATTGAGCGTACATTGGAATGGCTGTCATACATCTAAGAATAATTCTGCTATCAAGGTCAGTCTCAAAACTAATTTTAAAGAAGTAGGAAAGCCGGTCCAGTCTGACTTTTGGCACATCTCTACATCAGAGTTCCCCAACCATGGTTACAAGAAAATTTCTTTCGAGGCTTTTTTACATTTGCTGTCCTCTCTTCTTGGGCTTTTAAGGAGCTGGCGGAACAGATGTAAAGATCCCTATCTTCTAAAGCCAAGACCAAAGTTTGCAAATATATATATTTACAACATTTTCCCCATTTCCAGATGATGGAATACTGGACCAATTCGTTGCAGTCGAAAAATTTGGAGCCGAATCATCGTTTTCTGTTTGCGCAGCTTTTCCGCACCATTTACAGCTTCGACATATTTCTGGAGACAGAGGGATCAATGCAGAGCACTGTGGAGTACAACAAGGAAAAGCCTTACCTAAGTGCATTCGCCAAACGCATTCGCCTGCGCCCCTACAAGTACATCAAGAGGGGATCGGTGTACGCATTTAAGCAATAAGTCCTTTTTCACTCGCCTTTGTATTTCTTTTCTTATTTGGAAACAGTTATTTGACTAAAAGCTTATTCACAGTGACTGTTGACTATGTAAATGAATTCATTAATAAATAAGTAACAAATGTGCACAGGTCTAGTTGATCTTTTGCGAGGCCGTCGCAGCCAATGAGCCGGTTGGCAGGGATGTGGACGAGTGGTTGTCAACGGTTTCTCTACTCTCGTCCGGCATTACCTTGTCAACTACGTGTTTGCTAATGAGCCCATCTTCGCCTAGGAAGCACACGGAATATCCGTCGTACCACGCCTCCTGGTCCTTGAGCACTTCCTGCAACTGCCAAATCTTGTACTTCCAGAATTGGAACATGACTTTCAGGCCGGAAATTCCTCTCACTCGCCATCTGATGCGCACCGTATAGTCCTCGGGATGCTTGGTGATCTTAAGAACCTCGAATTTAACGTACGCGTACTTCAAGTGGCCCACGGTGCGAAGAATGGCAATTTGCTTGACATAGTGGTAGAGGCCAACCGTGTGCTTGCCCGTGATGTTGTTTTGAAAGATGAGGTTTGGGCTGTAAATGGAATAGTCCAGTGGTTCGACAAAGAGTTTGGGCAGCGTGATCCTTAAGACTTCGTAGGCACGTTCTAAATCCTCTGGTTTTCTCTGATTCTCTTTTGCATTACTTTCTGAAGATGGGGTTGCTGTTGACAGGTCTAACCGGCTGTTTTCATGAACCAATCGCAGCTGTTGCTTCTGAATGTTGTGTAATTGTGACAAAGGATAATGATGCTCGCCTCTGCTGCCTAATGTCTCTTTGTATGTTGCTGATGCTGATGTCGGCAACGAAGCGTATAACCTCACACGCATAGCAGAAGCCCGGGTTCGTTCCATGCAGCACCTTGCAGATAATATTTCCAGCGAACGCATCATTTTAAGGGCCATGTCTTCGTCAAATCCAGGTCAGGTTAAGTAGAAGGAGCTTTGTTTAGGTTGTGTATTAGAGCAGGCGTGGGCGTGACACAAACTTTATCGGTAATTGATCCCTTCGATCAAACATCTATATCAGTTGAAGAAATTGCACCCAATTTGCCAGGAATTTAAAAAATCTCGAGTTTGTTTAGGTAACCATGTATTTTTTTGGGATTAGAGATGGAACTGTCATATGTGACAGTTCAGGGTTGCCAAAACTCTCACGAGTTTATAATATAAACTAAGGAATGAACTAGTTCCAAAAACTAGTTTCCCGGAGACTAATTATCGAAAGTAGTCGAGAGACTCTTAAAATTTGAATTTAAGTCCGCTTTCACGATTTCCATGTGCTACAGATTTCTGACAAGTGAGAATGGAAAATGATATAGAATAAATTTCGTTTACGATTTCGTGAGCATCATAATCGTATATTACCACAGCTTTTATACAGATAGAGTGACCAGTGGCGTTCCGAGGGGGGGGGGGGGGGGGGGGGGGCGGGGGGGCGGCCCGCCCCGGGCGGCAAATTTTTAGGGGCGGCAATTTTTTAGGGCTGTGAGTTTCAGGGGCGGGAAGTTTTTGGGGCGGCAAATTTTAGGGGCAGCAAATTTCAGGGGCGGTTAATAATTACAAAATGTATATTGATTATTCTCTTAAATTAAGAAATAGAGGTATTTCTGAAAGTGATTTAGACTTTGCTGTCATTTCAATATGGAGAACGATGCAAGATTCTGCACTTCAAAATTTAGTAATAAAAGAAATATTCATTGAATGCATTTTTGAAAGCTTACGAATCAGTATAAAGGGATTAAAGAGCAGAGGTCTACCATAGACAGAGTCAAACATGCTGCTATATTGATTATGTTCTCAAGGGAGTATGCGGGAGGGTGCAGATTTGTAATATGCCTTGAAAAGTTCTTATGAAACAAAAGTTGTGTCAACTGAACAATAATTAAAAAAAATTGTTTTTATCAAAAAAAATAACCACAATTTCCATATTAAAGTCCAAAAATTTCATTCCAATGAGCAAAATCAGAAAGTTGTTTTCATATATACTTTGTAATCAATACAGAATGAGTTCTTTAATAGTTTGTTACATATTTTCACATTAATTCATCTATTTTGCGATATTTTCCGAATTTTTGGAGCTTACAATTCTATACTGCCATTGAGTTATGTTTCCAAAAAACGTAGTCCAACTCGTCCAATTATATCAGCCTCCAGTAAAAACCTCTGCAGGCACCCTACAAGGAACGTTTTTTTGGAGTAAAAAACTAATTTCGAAACGCATTTGCCATCAAACTAGAAAACCATGTTCGACCTCAAAACAATTTTTTTTCGGCCTATCGAAGTCAATATGTATTTAAATTTTGGTTAAGAAGATATGTAAAATAAGTTTCCGCGGATTTTGCAAAAAATTCCCAAGAATTTTTTCCAATAATGATACCAATTTTTTCAAAATAATACTCCCCTCACAATTAAGGCCTTCGTCATTCCTAATCAAAATCCAGCGTACGTCCCTTTATGTTACAGAGAAGTTTTTGATGGAAAGAATTAGAAAAACTTAATTGTAATTATAAAAAAAAGGTTAAAGTTTAGGACTATTCAAGGGGGAAGGGGGGCGGCAAAGTCGACTTCCGCCCCGGGCGGCATAACTACACGGTACGCCACTGAGAGTGACAGTATTTCGCTGTAAAAAGATGGAGAAGGGTGAATTTTCCAAATCAGAAACAAACTCGAATCGGCTGTTGTCCAGATGAACGACCTACTCATGTACACGCGAGAAAAAATGAAATAATTAATCGACTTTAAATTATCACGACAATAACGCGTAATTATACCCGTTACTCGTAGAGTAAAAAGGGTATACTAAAGTCGTGCAAATGTATGTAACAGGCAGAAGGAATCATTTCCGACTATATAAAGTATATATATTCTTGATCAGCATCAACAGCCGAGTCGATATAGACATGTCCGTCTGTCCGTCCGTCCGTCTGTCCGTCTGTCCGTCCGTCCGTCTGTCCGTCTGTCTGTATGAACACCTAGATCTCAGAGATGGTAAGAGATAGAGGTTTGACATGTATGGGACAAATGCTTCTTTTATCTGCACGCAGATCAAGTTTATTTCAAATTTTGGCCACGCCCCCTCCCGCCCCCGCAATTTGGAAAAAACGTTATATCTCCTACAGTTTTGAAGATAGACGATTCGTACCTTCTAAAGACAGTTAGAAATTAGCAAAATGAATCGATTTGCCGAAGAAATGATCGGATAAGCGGTTCTCAAGTTATGAACAAAAATGTGAAAAATAGCCGAGTTAAAAAAGTGTTGCATACTTTTCAGATGTTCGCCCTAAGGAACGCAGGAACACTGTTAAACATGTTTTTTTCATGAGTAACGGGTATATCGAAGTCGGTTATAGCCGACTTTAACTTACGCTCTCGTTTTACTTTGGTTTTATGTGTAAGCAGTCGATTTTTCATGTCATTGACAATTTACTATGAATCAGGCTTTTGAAATCATTTTGAAGGTCAGGACCGTAAGAACATAAGCCTTGAAAAAGGCTAGCATGTCAAACACGTGTGTCTTGAGAAAGTCAGATGTGGAGCCCTCCTTCGAACGATCTGATAAGCTTCTCGAGCAACTGAATAAAACTTGCAAAGGGTGATTTTTTAACAACTTTCTTTTTGGCGACACTGTTTTTGGCAGCTGAGCTGTTTAATGTCACAAACATTTTCAGTTTGGCTATAATAAAACCATAAATCAACTTACAATCGAACAATGCTTGCAATTATTAAATTTTATTATTAAAATTCATGCTCGGTTAAAAAAATGCACATTTCGAGCCGGCTATTCGGAATCTTGTGCACCAAATTTACATTATTGGACATTAAACCACCAACACGCATACGTAGAGTGCGGACAGAGGATAATATCGCAGCTAATGAGCGTGAATGGTGGTGGTTCAGAACTTCTAGTCATAGATCTTCTGGACCTAATGGGGGCGTATGTGGTCAGGGAAAGCTTCTGATCGGTGCAATTTGGCGAACCCAGAGTGATCCTGGCCTACTACGTCTCAAGTCGACTCACACCTCCTCGTGGTGACCACCGGAAGCAGTGACAATGCACCCGCATTTGCTGCTGACTAACGTGAGCGGCGACCGCCGTAAAAAATCTCCACCAAGGAAAACTGCGACTACAATGCCTCGGATACGGACACCCCCTGACGACGTCCCACGCAAACGTTTTAAGGACTACGATTTGAGAATATGCACCTGGAATGTCCGCACCCTCAACAGGGATGGTTATGATATCGCCTTGGGGAATGTCCTCAGGAAATATTCATCGGACGTTACCGAACTCCAGGAAATGCGATGTATTGGACATGGGAGCAAGATAATAACGCTACCAAAAGAGAAGACAGAACAGAAACCACCACCCCCCTGGGAGATCTACTACAACGGACATGTTTCCAAGCACGAGTTTGGGTGCGGCTTTGCAATGAGTAATAGACTGCGTCGCTCTGTCATCAGCTTCACACCAGTTGATGAGCGGCTAGCCGCGCTTGGACTTAAGGCAAAATATTTTAATATTAGTCTTATCTGTGCTCACGCGCCAACAGAAGACAAGAAAGACCCGATAAAAGATGAATTCTATGAGCGCCTGGAACAACTATATGAGCGCTGCCCCGATCACGACATAAGGATCGTGTTAGGCGATTTTAACGCGAAAGTCGGGAGAGAAGGAGTTTTTGGATCGACAGTCGGACGATGACGAACATGATGCCGCCTTTAGAGAAGTAACGATGCCACCAATCGACAACATAGAGATAGACCCCCCGACCCAACAGGAAGTCTGTTTAGCCATAAGAAGGCTAAAGAACAACAAGTCGCCAGGCGCTGATGAGCTGCCCGCTGAATTGTTCAAGGCTGGAGGCGAAGAATTGGTAAGGTGCATGCACCAACTTCTGTGCCGTATATGGGTTGACGAAAGCATGCCCGACGATTAGAATCTAAGTGTTCTCTGTCCAATCTTTAAAAAAGGAGACCCTGCAGTTTGCGCCAACTACCGCGGGATCAGTCTCCTCCCCATCGCATATAAGGTTCTGTCCCGCATTATTTGTGAACGCCTAAAGCCGCTAATTGATACACTGATTGGTAAATCCACCACAGACCAGATATTCACATTGCGCCAAATCCTGGAGAAGACCTATGAGAGAAACATCGAAAATCACCATCTTTTTATCGATTACAAAGCCGCTTTCGACACGCCGATAAGGTCAAGGTTTTTCGAAGCCCTGTCTACTTTAGGTATTCCAGCAAGGTACGTTCGACTTTGCATGATGACGTTGAGAAACACTCAAAGCTCCGTCAAAATAGGAACGAACCTCTCCGAGCCTTTTGATACCAAAAGAGGTTTTAGGCAGGGTGACACCTTATCGTGTGACTTCTTTAATCCTAATAATAATAATAATTTAATACTGCGCCAGTGCCCAAATGCCAACAGATCGGGCACCATCTTTAATAAAGATGTAATGCTACTCGCATATGCCGATGATATTGACATTATCAGCAAAACCGAACAGGCAGTAAACAATGCGTTTTCAGAGATTGAGAAGCAGTCTGAGCTAATGGGTTTAGCGGTAAACGAGGACAAGACGAAGTACCTAGTGTCCTCGAAACAGAAGTACACACGACTTGGGCAATCTGTTGCAATGGGAGAGTACAATTTTAAAGTTGTAGAGGACCTCAAGCGAAGAACAAAAATAGCGCTATATAAGTCGCTTATCATCCCAGTCCTGCAATATGGCGCAGAAGCATGGGCAATATCATCAGCGGATGGGGCGGCGATTGGCGTTTTCGAGCGAAAGATTCTTCGCAGGATTTATGGACCTTTGAAAGTTAACGAGGATTTTCGCATCCGAAGGAATGACGAACTGTATGAGCTCTATGGGGATACTAGTCTGGTCAAGCGCATAAAGCAACAGCGGCTGCGCTGGCTGGGACATGTTGGATGATCAGCTCCAGCAAAAATGGTCTACAAGAGAAATGCGAAAGAGCTGGGACAAGGCAAGGTGGGACGACCACCTCTAAGGTGGGACGACCAGGTGCGGAAAGACATTTCCAAGCTTGGCGTGAAAAACTGTCAAACGGTTGTGATGCAAGCATCGGGCCAATAAAGAAGAAAGAAGATGAGCGTGAATTATCGATTCGGCGCCGTTCGCAGCAATTGGGCCTCTGTTACTCCACTATTTGGAAAATTTTCCGAAGGGATTTGGATATAAAATTATTTAAAATTTAAAAAACACCTGGTGCAATAACTAAGCCACAAGACTTTTGATGAATGGCCGCATGGCAAAGTTTGATGAAGATTCAGTTTTGTTATCGAAAAATTGTGTTCAGCGACGAAGCTCATTGTAAACAAAATTGCCTTATTTGGTCTGAAGAGCAGCCAGAAGCATTGCAAGAACAGCCAATGCATCCCAAAAAATGCACTGTTTGGAGTGGATTATGGACCGGTGGCATCATTGGACCGTACTTTTTTAATGACTGTGATTACAAACTTGCCAAAATGGAAGAGCTGAACTTGGCTGACATGTGGTTTCAACAAGACAGTGCCACATGCCACACAGCACACGAAACAATGGCCCAATCGAGAGACGAGTTCGGTGAACACGGTGTTTCAGATCGTGCGATATAATGTTAAGGCCCATGTCTACAGCGACAAGCCGCAACAGTTGACGCACTGGAAACCAATATTGAAGAATTTATTCGTAACATACCGGCCGATAGAGAGAGTATGCCCAAATTGGTCCCAGCGTATTAGCCATTTGAGGAGCAGCTGCAGTCAACATTTAAATGAAATCATCTTTAAATATTTAATTATAAAAATTGTTATATCGATCGATATAAAGAACATTTTTGAGTTTTATGTTTTTTTTAAATCAAAACCGAAAGCTGCTAAAAAATCACCTTTATCTTTATAAAGGGTGGTCCATTTAAAAATGGGAATTTAATTTTGCTATAAAAAAAGAACGACATGTAATATATTTTTCTATATGTCATAATTACGTCTCCAATTCAACTACATTATCATTTCCAGGTCTACGTGTCTTCAGAATAAAAAGTCAAATTCATGATATTCACCTGATTAAAATGAACTTTACAAAAATATCAATATTTTCTTTTCGTTTTGACAAGAAAAAACGAGAGCATAAGTTAAAGTCGGCTCTAACCGACTTCGATATACCCGTTACTCATGAAAAACATGTTTAACAGTGTTCCTGCGTTCCTTAGGGTAACCATCAGAAAAGTATGCAACATTTTTTTAGGGTGGGTAGCGGGGGGGGGGCTCGGTTCACTTTTTTGCTTATAACTTGAGAACCGTTCATCCGATCTTCATTATTTCTTTGGCAAATCGATTCATTTTGCTAATTACTAACTATCTCTAGAAGAAACAAATCGTCTATCTTTAAAAATGTAGGAGATATAACGTTTTTTCCAAATTGCGGGCGCGGGAGGGGGCGTGGCCAAAATTTGAAACAAACTTGATCTGCGTGCAGAAAAAAGAAGCATTTGTCCCATACATGTCAAACCTCTATCTCTTACCATCTCTGAGATCTAGGTGTTCATACAGACAAACGGACAGACGGACATAGCTATATCGACTCGGCTGTTGATGCTGATCAAGAATATATATACTTTATATGGTCGGAAATGATTCCTTCTGCCTGTTACATACATTTGAACGACTTTAGTATACACTTTTTACTCTACGAGTAACGGGTATAAAAAATATCTTTCTGATCCAAAATTACATCATTCACCTTAACCTTAATTGATATTAAATAGTTTTAGAATTATAAAAAAAATGTTACGATGATGCGTTAAAATCATCGATTTGATATTTTTAACATATCAATTTGATATTTTTCATATTGGCTTAGCATTGATATGAAAAAATACGCTTATTTGATTTGAAATGATTTCATAACTACAGCAAAAATGTTCAATTTCGCTCTTAATTTAATGCATAGTTTTCAAAGAATTTTTTCTTGAAAAGGAAATGTACCTTATACAGTGGTGGACAAAAATATTTTGGCAAAAAAAATTTCGTAAATAATCCATTATATCTTTTAAACAAAAAATCCTAAAATTTTGAAATTTGTATGGAATACTGGTATAAAAGTAAGCTTTCAATAAAACATAAGTAGTACACAATCAGTTGCATAGGTTAGAAAATATAAATCAAAATGTGCAAATGGGGGTGGACATAAGTATATTGACAAGAATTCAAAATTAATTTATTCTCAGCGCAGGACCTCAAATGCTAAAAGAATGATTGTTTTGTTATAGTACTCAGTTTAATCGCCTAAAACTGTTGTATGAAACTTTGTTATTACACCCAACTTTTTATATAAACACCAGAGACATCCTCATCCCTAAAAATGTTTTGGTTAACTCTGTTGGGATCTAAATTTAAATTTTAAGGGAAATTGCGGGACGCTTCTCGAATTTCAGTGCATTTGGAACTTGGGCTGGTAATGTAACAGATATTTCCCTGCGCAGATGATTTGCGCAGAGCAAACATATTTACAAAATCTTTACGCTTGTATGTAGTAGGATTTGTGTTTAGTTGTTGATTGTTTCAGCAGTTGAACTTGTGTTTTTTTAAGCCAACACGTTGTTTACAGGAACTTAACTAAATAAATATAAACAAACTCCAACTCGCATTAAGGCTAATGCAAACGTGATAATTGTTAAAGTTGAAGCGAAGGAATAAGATTCATTGCTAAAGTTGACAGGATTAATAAGTGCCAAACACACACACATACACACTCTGGTCTTTTCAATGCCTTTAAAATTTCGCTGCACGAGTTTTGGGAAAAATCAATAAGTTGTAAACACCAATTTTAAATGAATAAGCTGCTGCCAAATTTACAACTAGAAATTGATTGAAGAAAATCGCTAGCAAAATGTATGGAACTACTCCATCGGCAGTGAATGTTAATGTAAGTTCGTAACCGGCGTAATTCGCCAAACGAATCGTTCTTAAATGAAAGCTTATAGCCATTTTGCCATACGATGAATCAATAGGCCGAGGAAGCATTTTTATAATTATTTAATATGCAAATCTTTACGCTATTGACTAGTACAGTACGACTGACTTTATTGGCAAGATTGTTTGTGTGTCTGAGTGATATCAGAGGTTCATGGTCAAATTAGTAGCGAGTGGTAACACATGGTATTGGCTCGGTGAAACACAAATAGTCTTAGTATACCTACCACTATTCGTCTAATATCTACATATTACATTACTTTTTATAGAGTCAGCGCTATCGAGTACGTGATATTGATAACGAGCAAATCATGTCAACTTTTGGAAACATCGGACACTCATTAAATATAGCGGTCGAGCGATTCATAACAATTGGTGAAATAATTGCAGAGGAAAATATTGACATTAAAGGAGATATGTACGAAGCTGCCAAAGAAGCCAGAGATGCCGGTAAGTTGATGTTTTTTAAAAACGAATTAAAGGCCGCAAGCCTCTAAAATTCTAAGGTTCGTGTAACAGACCAGTTTCTAAGCTTGCCAAATCCAAGTATTTGGTTCAAACTCTACGGATCTTAGCGTCTTTGAATGTTAAGTCATTTTTCGTCCGGCCCAATTAAAGGATTTATATCAAAATCGCTTCTTGCCAAGACCTAAGGATTTGGTAAAACTATACTTATTTGTTGTGACGCAGGACTCGAATAATTTTTCATATTATTTGATTCGACGACATATTCATTAGACTTATCCTTTAGAACGACCTCTTGTATGCACATAAATTTTGGACGAAAGTTACAACCTGACTTTTGCTTTATATTTCTTTTAAACTCGGTTCGATTCCGATCAAAATTTGGGAGAGAACATTTTGCATAAAGATTTTCATTTTGACTTTAGTTCTGTTGAAATAACGGACCATTTTTTGAAAGTCCATAAAACTTTTTATAATTCCATTAATAAGAAAAAAACGAACAGTATACTTGAGTCTACCGATGTTTATATGCTCTTACAAGTTTTTTTATATAAGATTTTATGGCGACTATTTGAAGTTCTTTCAAATTTATCGAAGAAAGTTCATATTGAGACATGATTAAAATGGTGATTTTGGTGACACATAACACAGTGTTACAGAGAAAATATACTTTCGAAATGACCTAGCATTCGCTGTAGAGCAGGTCGAGAAGAGCATTTCCTCATACTTGGTTTTATTTGTAACATCCTCAAAATCTGAAGTTATGGCCCAAAAACCTGTTTTTATTAGAAATTTTTACTTGACCACGACTGGTTAATTTATTTTATTTTACGCGATTTTTCCTCAAAGTTATTTATAAGAACCCATTGAATTCTCCGTGGACCAAATGTTCTCCCAATGATCTTGGTTACCGTTTGACAATGGTTTCCGCGTATTTCTGTGTACTAGAAACACATATTAAGGGCCCTACTCCAATCAAATTTGTTTTAATGTAAGCTGTATTGAATAACGTTATAGAAAAACCAAGCACGAAGTTTCGATTTTGCTGATAAGGTACATATTTATACACTTGAAAAGTGTATTATAATTTTGCCCAGAAGTTTGCAACGCATAGAAGGAATCATCTCCGACCACATAAAGTATATATATTCTTGATCAGCATGACGAGCTGAGTCGATTAAGCTTTGTCCGTCCGTCTGTCCGTCCGTCCGTCTGTCCGTCTGTCTGTCCGTCCGTCTGTCTGTTTCTACGCGAACTAGTCCCTCAGTTTTGAAGCTAGCGAGCTGAAATTTTGCTCAGAGTCTTCTTTTGTCTGCACGCTGCTAATATGTCGGATCCGACTGGATCGGATGACTACTTCTTGTAGCTGCCATACAAATGATCGGTCGAAAAATGGGTTTTAATGAGAAAAACTGTCTTTTTCTCAATATTACCGCTCTCAATCATGGTCATGGGTAATATTAAATGTTTTTAAGCTGATCTGCGAAGTTTGGTCGAAGTCGCTAACCGTTGAAACAAGCGTTTTCAGCTTTGCCTTTCTCGTTTTAGATTTTAATATGGAAAATGTGACTATTTCTTTATAAAATCTTTTTATTTCGAAGTCAAATAATTCAGAAAATTTTTTGCTGATATTAAAATTTCACATTAAAATAGTATATGGGCTGTCCAGCCCCTAAGGGCGAAGCCAAGCTGCTGTCAGTCTCGTGGCGTGTGTGCTTATAATTTTTCGCACTATAGAAACGGACCTACAGCTTAACGCCGAATCCGAACGGCAATTTTTGAGAAGCTGTTACATTGTTAGATACTTTAAAGCTGGCGCTAATAGCTGGTGAAGGTGACTGGATCTATAAATACTTTTTTCTGAAGAATAAAAAAAAATTTTTTATCAGATGGTCCGAGGCGGAATTGAACCCACGCCTCCCGCACAGCAGGCCAGCACCCTAACCGCTGGGCTACACCCGGCCCTTGTGACCATTTCAGAACTGACAAATAGATGGCACAACTACTGTAAACACTTCAAAACTGATCTTTGCTTGAATTTAAAATTATCTTGTTGTGTCTGCAAGTATAAGAAGCTTATGTTCCTTACAAGTCGAACCTCTATCTCTTACCATCTCTGAGATCTTGAGCTGGCAACAAATCGATGTTTAGGGCATCGATTTTTTCCAACATTTTAAAGATTGATTTTGTTTGGAATAAATACTTAGTGAATTATCAGTGTGAATTGCTACATAAAGCAATACGAATGTCAATAATAGTGGGATTCCTGAAAATGATTTGCTTTTGATTTGATTTCGTGAAACAGCTGATGACAGATGCTCCATACAAAATGAGCAGTGTGCCCAGAAAATGCAAGAAAATTAAGGTCATACTAATGGATTTCGTAAAATCAGCTTCGAAGGTGATTTCGATTTGCTTTCGTTTTAGTGTGACAGTTCTCTTAGAGAACTGCTAGATTTGGTCAACGATGTTCATGGTTACTTATCTGCACAGCTCTCCTAGAAATTTCGAAGTTACAAATTCTCCCACGATTTTATTCTGCCCTTCCTCTTTGGATCTGTCAAATTGTATATGTGTGTAAATTGTATAAAAGCAAATCAATATGAAATCAGGGTCGTTCCACCAACTGCTTTGCTTTTGCTTTCACGAAAGCAAATCAAAAGCAAATCAACTTTCAGGAATCCCACTATTGTATAACAATATAAATCAAATTTTTTTTTTTTCTTAACGGTACTTAACTTTAATTATATCACTTCTTTTCACATTTGTCTTTTGCAACTAATCATAGTATTATAAAATTACTTCGACAGCCATTGGTTTCTGTTAGTAGGTAAGAGCACATCGACAATACTTGGGTTTAAAGATATGCGATTGTCCGAGAATATGTTTTCAGCATTGGTGAACATACGTTCCGACGCAGTTGGTCGTTTCTTCGAAATCCTGTCCATGAATCAGAAAAATAAAATCAACTTGCTATAAAAATTGTATCAAGATTACATCAAAAACAAGTATACCAAAAACATACTTTCCAATACTCCTGTGGAACAACTGACTTGGAAGCATGAGTGTTTTCGAAAAATTTGTGTACCTTTAAAATGGCAAGATATGTATACTAAGGGTCGAGACAGTAAACAAAGTATCTAAGTCTGGTGTCCTCGACTATACGGAAAGGTTGAATGTCTATAGCAATTCTTCTGATCAAAGCTTGGTAAATTTTTTGCTTCTTTCTTAACTTTTTTCATAGTTTTTTAGAATTTAAGAAAGAATTTATAATGAGAATTGAATTTGAATAAAAAGATGAACAAAGTCCCAAACTTTTGATTTTTCCTTTTGTTAGAGGTTTTGGATCTGTTCCTTCTTGGTTTCCCATTTTTGTACATTTCTATTATTTTGTTCGTACCCTTAGCACGAGCTTAGCAGGCGTCTCCTATCTTATTAGTGGTGGAATTTATTTCGATTTAAATCGATTCCCAAAAAGTGTATCAATGCATCGCCGACATGGAAAAAATCGATTCGAGAATCGATGTATCGATGTTTGTGCCAGCTCTACTGAGATCTGTGTGTTCATACGGGCAGACAAGCAGACAGACGGAAATTTTTTTCGCAGTGCGTTGTGGTTGCGAAAGACCTTTTACTGACTGTGTGTCGACTGCGCTGCCGCAGAGCAATTGTGCATGGCTAGAAGAAAGGGTCACCCTGACTCTGCTTTATCCACTCGGCTTTTGATGCTGATCAAGAATATGTATACTTAATGCGGTCGGAGCTGCTTTCTTCTGGCTGATACATTATTTTGCACAAACTGAAAAAAGTATAACTTTGGCACAGAGTACACATTGAGAAAACCAAAGAGAAACGGTGGCGTTATGTGGCCCAGCGGTTAGTGTGCTGTACTGCTGGGCGGGAGGTCGTGGGTTCGATCCCGCCTCGGGTCTAATAAAAAAAGTATTTTTCTTTCTTTACCTCCACCTCCGCTTACCTTCACCAGCTATTGTGGCGCCAGCTGTAAAGTAACTTGCCATGAAAACGAAAAATCTCAAACTTTGCCTGTCGGACTCGTCGTTAAACTGTAAGGTCCCCCTTTCTCTAGTGCAGGGTTCCCCAATCAGAGAACGCTAAAACGTGACTGTGTTGCTCTCTAACACACAATGAAGTGTGACTTCGGCATGCATTCGGCAAGTAAGTTCGTGCTCCCGGGGCTATCGCTGGGTAACTCTGCTCTAGTGCATAAAATTTAGAAGCACACACTCCAAGAGATTGAGAGAAGCTTGGCTTGGCCCTTTGGGCCGGACTGTATAGCCAATTTAATATTTACATTACGATTCCCAAATGCTTTCTAGTGGCTGTGGAGCTGAGCGCATAGCAATATAAGGGAACATCTTCCCAGTCAACTTTAGTAAAGATCTACGAGCGGATTTGCTTTTAATAATGCTTTTTTAACATATTAGGAAACAAGTATTACAGCTTCACCAATAAAAAAAATTTCCACAGATTCGTCTAGACGGACGAACGGAAGAGAGACATTGGACTATTTTGGTTTGGATGATCACACTTGGTTGCCAGCAAAGAGTTGCTTGTTTACAGTCAGACAGTCAGTACCGAGTGTTTATGTGAGCTCGGTGTATTCTTCTCATCTCCAAGCCGAAGCAATTACGCAAAATATTTTGCAAACTAATTCACGGTTTTCTTTATTTTTATTTTAAGGAAAATCAATTGAACGACTGTGCGATACTTCGCCATTGAGCGGCATGGAGCTGCGACACCACATCGAGCCTTTAAAAGACTATGGTGCTATTGTATTAGCGGCGAGATCTCTCCTTTCCTCTGTCACCAGAATTCTGTTGCTTGTTGATATCATAGTCGTGAAAAAACTATTAACTGCAAAGAAACGCGCATCAGAGAGTCTGGAAAAGCTGGAGTCCGTAATGAATTTCACCGAATTCGTTCGTGCGTTTTCTGTGTTCGGCACCGAAATGATTGAACTGGCTTACCTTACTGGCCACCACCGCAACTCATTTAAGGAGGAGCGGCGGCGAGCTCAGATGTTTTCCGCTCGTCAAATTCTTGAAAAGTCGATCTCAATTTTGCTAACGTCCTCGAAAAACAGCCTAATACACAGTGATTGTGTGATTGTAAAGGAAAATCGAGACACTGTGTTCTGCCAGATACGACGCGCCATGGACCTCATACACTTCGTGGTCAAGGACAGCATCTTTGATTCGGCAAAGCATATGCCCTTCGACAAGCAACGAAGTAATCCGAACTATGAAAACGAGAGCATATACACGACAATAAAGCGGATCGTCAACCTAATCAAGAGGTACAAGTTCCAAATGAGCCAGTACGACGGCAGCAATAGCGAGGGGAATAACAATTCGGATGCCTACTACAACTTCTTCGACGACGAGCTTTGGAAAAGTGATAACTACTACGAGGACAAGAATTTAGCCCCATCTGCTGGCGGCCGCATGATCAATAACACGAATTTCAGAAAACATTTAAGTTACGAGAATATGGATTTGAGAGAAGAACTTTCTCTGGCCTTTGACAAGTTGTTTGAGAAAGCACACGACTTTACAGATTCGCCCTACATAAGTCACGATCATCGGAAAAACATTCTTACCTACTGCGATAACTGCAAGCTGGAATTCGACATATACCTGAACAACCTAATGAAGGATCAGCACGAGAATGTGGGAGTGCCGGCCAAGGGCCGAGAGCCGGAACTGGGGATGTTGAGCAGTCTGGAGGAGCTGTGCAAGCAGCTTGTCATTTCGGTGTCCAGCCAAATTGCAGACTTCAATGAATCGCTGAAAATATGCACAAAGCTGGTCAAATCATTCCATGTGCTAGCAACGACGCATGACTTGGACAACCTGAACCAGCGATCCACCAAGTTCCATGACTGCTGCGACCATATATTTGACATTTGCAAACTCTTGCAACACATCGCGCCCACAGAGCGACTGCAGGTCCAGGCCAAGTGTTTGGCCATCAATTTAAGGATCTATGGGCCGCAGGTGTTCATTGCTGCCAAAATTCTGTGGAAATACTCAAACAGCAGTGCTGCAAATGAAAATTTTGAGTCGTTCTCGGATATGTGGAAATGGTTGACAAATGAGATTTCAATGGTGGCCAAGAAAATTCTCGTATCCGTGAATACAGCCAAAGGCGAGAGAGACACTCAAGTTGAGGTAAGTCGCGAATACCAAGCTGTTACGCCTACTCATTGGTTTTCTTCCTTAGAAATGTGAAACTACAATAAAATCATCAAAACCTTATGTACCTGCAACCGATGAAAGCGAAATGGTCGAGTATTCCGGCCTGGAAAGTAAAAATAATGGAGACGCAAACACATATCAATCGAAATGGAGCGAAGACTTGTCAGACGACAACGACATATTAAAAAGAGCTAAAAATATGTCAGCAATGGCATTCTTGATGTATCAATTCACTAAGGGAAATGGTTCTCTAAGGACCACACAGGATTTGTTTACCCAAGCGGAATATTTTGCGGAAGAGGCCAATCGACTTTATAAAGTCCTTCGCCATTTCTCATACCAGGTAAAATATGGGTGAATAAGAAGGTTCCAATTTCTCAATTAACTCATTATGCCCTTTACCAAAAGTATACCCCTTTTCATTCAGTTCTACACTTCAGGACAGAGTTTGTCAGTGCTGAAGTCAGGCCTTCGCTTAAGGAATTGCTTCAATTCATGACTGATTTCAGCACTGTTTCAACTATGTCCTCACTCACATTCACCCATGAGTTCAAAGGGTATGATTGTAGTATACAAAAACCTTGTCCGTTTTCTTTTGATTGCATTTTGAAGTGTTCAGCTTTTCATTGGAATTTATAAATCAAAAACTTTACCTTACCCTGCATTTATCAGTGAATCAGACCTGAGAAGTATTAATTGCTCCAGTTCATGACTGATTTCAGTACAGAAAAACAAAACAACTTGAATCCAAATACTTGCAATTAGATTTAAATATGCCAATAAATCTGAAGAAGAAGAAGTAAGTTTACACGGTTTGTCCGGAAAGTAATAGGACTGATTTTCTTCCGACTGTTCCGATCGTGCGCGCACCGACTGAATTCGGTACAGGGCGTTCCTAGCTAACGAACGAGCGGCTGGTCAGTTGACCCCGAGCACCTGAAGAGTCAGGACAGGCATTTTCGCGCGACGTGTTTCTGTGAATTGCGCAAGCCGAAAATGCATCGTTCGCTAGCGTGTGCCATTTGGAAGATTGCCTCCTTGTCTCGGGATCATACTCAAAGATACATGACTCTACACCAGTCACTTTCACACATGTTCAAATTTTCATAGCACACTTCCTGGTCGTCTTGGTTCGGTTGTTAGTGTATGTTGAAAATAAAACAAGAACGCAAGTATACCCTTTACTCATGAGAAGAAATATTTAACAGCGTTTTTGAGTGGAAACATCCGAAAAGTATGCTTCATTTGTTATCTCGGCTATTTGATGGTACCTGGTCACACTGATCGTGCGGTTTGATTTGATTTTGGCGCTTCGCAAATTAATTAAAATATTTAATGTAAACTCGTTCGGTTGACACCAAAAAAATATTGTCGTGTTTTGCTAAGTGACGAGTGTTTTGCCCTGTGAATTTGCCGGCGATCTGCAAAATAAAAAACTTGCCGCCAGCAGCCGCCCGCATTCAGGTGCCGCCAGCAGTCAGCCTGTGCCCACCCATTCAGTGATCCTCCCACCCCACAGGGTAGTGCAGCGCATCACAAGGAGTTTTCACGCAAGTTTTTATTAAAATTTTAACCAATATCCATTTGTTTACGTTTAAGTATAAATTTAGTGGTTTTGGTTGACGACGTAAGCGCCACATTACGTTTTACGTCAATTTATTACGTTCTACGTTTAACTCTAAAGTTGTTAGTGCTGGCACTTTTTTAGCTACAGACTTTAATTTTGATTTTGGCCGATTTACAGCCGGAACCTCACTTTAGTTCGAGTGCCCATCGTTTCGCTCTGTTTTCAGTTTCACCCAAACGGAAGCAAAGGCAAATGATGGGGATTTGTGTGAAGTGGGTGTCTGGAGGTTCAAATGGCTAAAACCTGAAATAAAGCATTAGTCACAAATTTATTATTTTTTGATGCGGGTTCTACAAATAAACCTACATCACTCCAAAGCAGCAACCGCTGAACTCTTACTTCGCCTAACCTCAGGCGAAGTAGATATAGTTTTTGTCCAAGAGCCATGGATTTCTGGTGACAGAATCAATGGCTTACGGACTCCCAAATACAACCTTTACCATACCAAGGGTAAGGGTAAAATTCGTACATGTATTTTAACCAAAATACATTTTAAAACACTATTCCTTCCTCAATTTAGTGATGGTGACATCACTACAGTCAGCCTGGAACTGGGAAGTTCCACAATCAGGCTGGCCTCCTTTTATCTGGCTCATGACTGTGAGAGCCATCCACCACCAAAAATATTCCGGTACCTAACTGGAAGTAGCACTTACACTCATACAAGCCTTATTTTAGGCGGCGATGCCAATGCACACCACACACAATGGGGCAGCTCAGACATAAATGAGCGCGGTGAATCACTGTACAACTACCTATTACAGACAGATTTGCATATTGCCAATAAAGGGAATGACCCCACCTTTGTAATCAAAAATAGAAGAGAGGTTTTAGATATAACGCTCATCTCCGAAGACCTCTGTGACCAATTGATATCATGAAAGGTGCTCCCAGAGCACTCCTTCTCTGATCATCGATACATAGAGGTCGTACTCACAAATAAGTGTCCCTCACCCAAAAGGATACAGAACCCAAAAAAGACCAACTGGGAAGTTCACAACAATCTTCTCTGTAAAAAGCTTGGACCGTCCCCACCATACACACCAAGTACGGGAAAACAGATAGATGAGCTTGTCGATACGCTTACTATCGCGTATACGGACTCGTTCAATAGGGCCTGCCCCCCTAGAAAAATAAAATCCACCTTTAAACCACCTTGGTGGTCTGCAGAGCTGGATAAGCTCCGAAAGGAATGTCGTCATACATTTAACGTAGCCAAATATAACGACCAATCAACCACTTGGGAGTTATATAAACAAAAGCTAGGTACTTTTAAGAAAACTACCAGGAGGGCAAAACGCTCCTCTTGGACCCATTACTGTAGTAATATTAAATCTACTTCTGACGCATCACGGCTCAGAAAGATCCTGGCTAGCTCACCAACCTCGCCAAGTCTCTTACAAAAAACAGACGGAACCTGGACCGACTCGAGCGAAGAATCTTTAAATCTTCTGCTAAGCACTCACTTCCCTGAATGCTCCCTTAACTTAACACCTCAGTCTAGGCCAAGCGACCTTTCTATGCAATACGACAAAACCATTGTCACGGAGACCAGAATTAAATGAGCTATCGATTCGTTCGAACTATTTAAGTCGCCAGGTCTCGATAACATATATCCTGCCCAACTACAACAAATCATTGGGTACACTATGACTATAGCACAATCTATGTAAGCTGTCTCAAGGTCAACTACATCCTCACTAGGTGGAGAGAAACTAAAGTAATAAACTCTGGAGCAATACTATAGACGCACCTTGATTTTTCAGTGCACGCATAGAAAGAGTAGGGTAGAAAAACTTTGCGATTACACATCAACACTCTCAGTGCAAAAATTAACCGTTATGTTTTATTTTCTTTTTGTGAGTGGTGCACTATTATAGCCGCACCATTTAATTTCTTAGTCTATGTTTGCTGGTTGGTGTTGCTAGTGTTTGCACTTGGTTGAGTTACTTTTTGTAATAAATTTGTAAATATGCCAAGTGGGCCAGTGCTGTCAGATGTTGAAAAGGGCCAATTTCTAGCACTCAAAAGTGAAAATTGCTCATTTTGTGAAATTGTCGGAAAAATTGGTAACTCCGACAAAGTGAAAGCGAAATTTTTGCAAAAACCGAAATGAGTATGGAAAATGAATCAGGGAGGACGTAAGCCAAAGATAAATCAGCGTGACCAGAGCCAATTAGTGAGCGCTGCAAGTAATTTATTTAAGAACGCTAATGCGTTAGCGGCTGAAAGAGGCCTAAAAATGTCTCGCTGAACCATTGCACGGACTTTAAAGAAATCTGAAAACATAGTGCGACAAAATTTTAAGGTGGCAGAAGGGTTGCCAGACCGCCAAAAAGAACACCGCCTGAAATTCGCCAGAATTAACATGGGAACTGACTGGACAGAAATAATAAAACTTTATAGAGCAATGCAAATATTAATTTATCTTTCTATATCATTTTCTCGGATGAGAAAAAGTTTAATTTGGACAGTCCTCATGGGGTTTCGCACTATTGGAGGGATTTGAGGCAGGAACCTCGGTACTTTTCAAAAACAAATTTTGGAGGAGGATCATTAATGATTTGGGCTGCGTTCTGCGAGTGTGGATGCTCCAAGCACTTGTATGAACTCCAGAGAGTACATGGACATTCTACACAGACAATAATGTTCGGTTTTTGAAGTGGCCCGCGTGCTTCCCGGACATGAATCCGACTTAAAACCTGTGGGCGTTGCTAGTCCGAAGTATTTATGCTCAAAACACCGAGTACCATAGTACTAAGGGGCTCAAATTGTCAATTATTAAGGTATGGAAGGAACTGTCCCTTAGTGATTTAAAAACCTCGTAAACAGTATGCCGAATAGGATCTATGAGTTAATTAGTGCTAAAAGAGGTTAAACTTATTATTAAAGTGAATAAAAATATATCTATATATATAAAACTGTTCAACCTGACTAATTGACTGACTGGTGACCGTCGCATAGCCTAAACCATAAAAGATAGGAAGATGAGATTTTCCCAGTAGTTTTATCTTATGCTGAAAGTGAGTACTAAGAACGGATTTTGGAAAATTCTCTCGGCAAATGTGGAAAATTCGCGGAAAACTGTTGTATGAAACTTTTTTGTTTTTCATCCGATCAAGTTTAAACTCATTTTCAAAGATCTATATGAAAATTCGACAAAAACTGCATACCAATCTTCCGGAAAATTCACCTTGCAGGGTGGAAAGTGGGTGGTCAAGGTTGTATGGGCAAAACTTTAGTTGCCAGAGATTAGCGCCAAACTCATTTTCAAAATTACACATAAAAAACATAAGTTGTAAGCATAGTACGCGAAATAATTTGACACGTGTTTTCCCGATTTTGGAAAATCCGCGCACGAGAAAAATGGCCGGAAAATTCTGAATCCAAAAAAGTATTTATCATACGATTGGCTTGAAACTCGGTTTTTAAGTATAGAATACGAAATAGTTTAAAATGTTATATTCCGAAGTTGGAAAATTTGACCTGACGGTCAAAAAAATTCCCGGAAAATTCTGCATGAAAAAAACTATTTTTCATCCGATTGGCTTGAAACTCGGTTTGTAAGGACAAAATACGAAATAATTTGAAATGTGATTTTTCAATGCCCACGAGGAAAATGGCCGGAAAATTCTGCATGCAAAAACTATTTTTCATACGATTGGCTTGAAACTGGGATTGTAAGCTCAAAATGAGAATTTATTTTGTTTTTAATTTTCCGATGTTGGAAATATCGCCGGGATGCTCACTGTGAAGTGAATGGTATGTGGGTGGGATGTGGGTGGAAAGTTGTCTTGGAAGTGGGTGGTAAGTGGATGTAAAGTGGGTGAAATGTGGCAGGAAGTGGGAGGGATGTGGGTGGGATGTTAATGGGAAGTGGACGGGAAGATGGCGGGAAGTGTGTGGTATGTGGGTGGCAAGTGGGTGGAATGTGGGTGGGATGTAGGTGCGAAGTGGGCGGAAAGTGCGTGGTATGTGGGTGGGAAATGGGTGGGATGGAAATGGGAAGATAATGGGATGTGTGTGGAATGTGGCGGTAAGTGGCGGTAAGTGTGTGGGAAGTAAATGGGAAATGGGTGGGATTTGGGCGGGAAGAGGTATGTGGGTGGCAAGTGGGTGGAATGTGGGTGGGATGTAGGTGAGATGTGGGCGGGAAGTGGGTGGTATGTGGGTGGGAAATGGGTGGGATGGAAATGGGAAGTTAATGGGATGTGTGTGGAATGTGGCGGTAAGTGGGTGGGATGTAAATGGGAAGTGGGTGGGATTTGGGAGGGAAGTGTGCGGTATGTTGGTGGCAAGTGGGCGGAAAGTGGGTGGGATGTGGGCGGGAAATGTGCGGAAAGTGGGTGGGTTGTGGGCCTGAAGTGGGTGGTAAGTGGGTGTGCGTTGGTTATATACTTTTGAAGGCGCAGCGAAGCGTGACGGGCTATTTGCTAGTATTATATATTTGTTAACATTTTTCTATAAATTATTTAATTTAGTGAAGTGCGGCTATAATAGTGCACCATTCACAAAACGAAAATGAAACATAACGGTTCATTTTTGCACTGAGAGTGTTGATGTTTGTCATTTTTTCTCTTATTTTTATCTCTACTCTTTCTATGCGTACACTGAAAAAACAAGGTGCGTCTATAGTATTGCTCCAGAGTTTATTCATACCGAAAGCTGGCAAAGCTTCACATCTGAAACCAAACGATTATAGGCCAATCAGCCTAACTTCGTTTCTTCTTAAAACTCTTGAAAGACTTATAGATGCACACCTGAGGCAAACTATTAGTCCTGCTCATCTAGCACACAACCAACATGCATACAGCAAGGGTATGTCTACTGAAACCGCCCTGCACTCCCTGGTCTCAAGGATTGAAAGATCACTTGAAGTAAGAGACTTCTCTTTAGTAGCATTTCTCGACATAGAGGGTGCCTTCAATAACGTACAACCTAACGCCATCACCTCTGCCTTGACATATGTGGGAGCAGATGAGTAAGATTCATCGAACAACTGCTAACCAGCAGAACGGTGTACTCCCAACTTGGCGGTGCAACTGCTCGCAGATGTGTAAACAGAGGCACTCCGCAAGGAGGTGTTCTTTCTCCGCTTTTGTGGGTTGTAACAGTTAACCAACTGCTGCGGCTAATGGGGGCGGAGTGACACGAAGTGGTGGCTTACGCGGATAATATTGCCATCTACAAATGTGGAATGTTTCCTCAATCGCTGTGTGACCTCATGCAGACCGCACTGACAACACTTGCTCAGTGGACAAAATCTTGTGGCTTGGCCGTAAACCCGGTTAAGACGGAATTAGTGCTTTTCACCCGAAAGTACAATATTACTGATCTTATCCCGCCTAAAATCAACGGAGTAAGCCTCGTATATGGTGACAATGCCAAATACTTGGGTGTCATTCTAGATAAGAAACTACTCTGGAATGACAACATAATTGAACGTATAAACAAGTAAGAGTGTTGCGGTCGAGTGCCGCGACAGCAAAATACCCTGTCCCAAGTAATGTGGTTCCTATAGCTTTGAATTCCATTTATTTTAAAATTTATTTCAATAAATGGGCAGGCTCACTTATGTACATATCTTCGGTGTTTTTGCTCGGATCTCATTGTGGTACACAGAATAGATAGATGTTGGGCCTCACTGAATATATATTAAATCATTAGGTTCAAACTTAAAAATTGTAGCTCTGACAGTTTTTCGCTGTTAAAAGAAGATGGAGGAGGAATTTCCCAAACCTGGAGCCAACTTTATCTGGGTACGGTGTACACATACATACATGCAAAAATTTGTTGCTCTACCTCTTATAGTCTGTGAGATTTACGCGTTTATACAGATAAAAAGACAGATTTTCGCTGTTTAAAGATGGAGGAGGAGGAATTTTCCAAATCTGAAACAAACTCGATGTGGGTACAGTATACACCTATATACATTCCATACATGTGGCTCTATCTATTACAGTCTCTGAGATCGACGCGTTCATACAGACAGACAGACGGACATGGCTAAATAGACTCGGCTGTTGATGCTGATCAAGAATATATATACTTTATGGGGTCGGAGGTGCTTCCTTCTACCTGTTACATACATTTGCACAACTTCATGATCCCCTTTTTCCCATTTTTAATGGGAACAGGGTATAAAAAGGCAACCATTGCTCTTTTCTCTTGTAAAAAGGCCATTGGCCACAGAAGGGGTTTTTCCCCTTCCATTGTACATTGGCTTTACGCAGCCGTAATTCGCCCCATACTACCCTACGGAGCTCTAGTATGGTGGCCAGCACTCGGGAAACAATCAGCCCTGAACAATCTGCACAAAGTACAGAGAAGTGCGGAAATTTGTATTAGCGGCGTTCTCCGAACGAGACCAACGGAAGCGTTTAATACTATTCTTCACTTTCTACCACTAGACCTCGTAGCTAAGCAAATGGCTACCACAACAGCCTTAAGACTACGAGAATCCGATACGTGGAACAGGGGCAATTCGGGACACGCCTCCATACTCGAAGACCAAACGGGTATACCATTAATTACAGACTACTGTCGACAAATTTTACGACGTGTACATCCCAACGATTGGGACAACCTGCCCCACAGCAGAGCTAACGCCATTAACATCTACACCGATGGTTCTAAGCTCGACGAAAAAGTAGGAGGGGGAGTTTTCTCTCCCAACCTAGATTTGAACTTGTCGTTCCGCCTTCCTGAACACTGTAGTGTGCACCAGGCTTCACTTACCATGACTTTTGCAGAAGTTGCGGACTCGAAGAAGAGGAGGAATCGGTACAACACCTTTTGTGCCATTGCCCCGCCTTAAGTAGAAGGAGACTCAGGACACTTGGTCAACCTCTGCTACTCAACCTCTCGGAGACATCCGGGCTAGAGATCCCAGCTCTACTCAAATTTATTCTGTCCACACAATGGTTCAGTAACGAGGACCCACCTCAGTATTAAAAAGGGTTCATAGGGAAAAAAAATGGGATCGCAATGGGCCCAAAGTGGCCTAAGTGGGAGAGCCGCTCGTCGCTCTCAGCCATCGCAACCTAACCTAACCTATCTCGGCTATTTTTTATCCGATCTTGGTAAACATTTCATGGATTATAGTTATTGCGAATACAAATTTAATTCTTAAATTCGACCTCGATAACTCAAAAAATGTGGTTGTTATTTTCATAGTGGGGGCGGCGGTGGGCGTGTCAAAAATTTGAAACAATTTGGAAAAAACGTTATATCTCCAACAGTTTTGAAGATAGACGATTCGTACCTTCTAGAGATAGGTAGTAATTAGCAAAATGAAATGCCGAAAAAATGATAAAGATCGGATGAACAGTTCTCAAGTTATGAGCAAAAAAGTGAACCAAGCCCAGATCCCAGTCCAGATCCCTCCAAGATCCCACCTAGATCCCGCCGAGATCCCACACAGATCCCAGCCAGAACCCATCCAGATCTCGCCCATATCCCACCCAGATCTCTTCCAGATCCCATCCATATCCCTTCCAAAACCAACCCAGATCTCTTCCAGATCCCACCCAGATCTCCTCTAGATCCCAACCCGATCCCACCCAGAGCACTCCTAGATAAGATCTCACCCAAATAAAAGCTTCAAAGTGCAATAAAAAGAAAACATACATGGAATTTTGTACTAATATCTAACCTCGATCTACCGCCAAGTCTCAATTTCTGGTATTAAAGTTGCATATTGTAATCCTTTTTCGAGCGTTTTGTGGGAAGCCTTTACTTTTGTTTCGACTCTCTTCGATATTATCGTAAAGTACTATTTCTTAAGTTAAAACTGCTAATGCATTTTAATCAAATTTAAGCTCAAATTACCAAAAACCCAGACATGATGGATCATATCCCAAACAAGATTCGTGTTTTGCATACGTTTATTACATAGAACTACCACCACCCCTTCTATGTAAAAACTTTACTTCGTTGACAAGTGTAATTAAAACGTTTGAACAACTTGTTTGATTTCAGGTTCCTGCAAGTGACAACAAAAAGGATCTTCTTGGTATTTTAGATAGAGTGCCGACTTTTGTCCAAGCACTTCAATTTACTGTGAAAGACCACACCGTGGGTAAAGCTGCCACATTTGTAAAGGTTGATCATGTCATCAGAGAAACTAAAAACCTTATGAATGTTATAAATAAAGTAGTATCAAAATGCTTTGAGTGCGCAAATAAGGTAACTTGAATTGATAACAATAATCGATATGCACCATTAAAATAAGTTATAAAATATGCATGTTACACATTTATCGATTTGTTATTGTGATACTAAAATAATAGATTGCAGGATATATTTGTGTTGTTGTGTTTGTAATTTGTGTAATTAAGATTTTCTATATTTTGGAGCCCTGTTGACGATGTGGTGGGACAACGCTTAAGTATGTTTGTGGGATTACGAATGGTTTGCATGTTATATTTAATTATTTCATTCATAATCATTGCTCATAACGTATTAAACAAGATGACAAAACTAACTTGGTTGTGGTCAAAGGCTTAATTCTCATACAAACGCTCGGTCCAGTTGAACTTTCCGATAGAATATTAATGCCCGATTTATAATGGTTCACTGCTATATGTGACCATGCTAGCATAATAAATACAAATTATTTCTTACTAAATCCTATTTTCAGACCAACCTGAAAACTCACGAAACCCTTGTTCGTTTTTCGACGGTTGAAAGTAAAAAAGTTTCTTCTTCTAAGCTTTTTCATGGCTACTGACTTCACAGCTGTGGCCAATGGCTGTTGAAGACTACCGGCTTACCGGTTTTGTTAGTTGTACTGAGGCGGGAAAGAGTCCAAGGCCTACGCACTACCCTCTGCACCACAAAGGGCTACTTTAGTGTACAATGTATTTGTTACTTGCGACCTAATCCTTTAAACCGCTATTGTTCCCCATAGTCAAACAGCTATGTCGGCTAAAAGTAACTTAATAGGCTAATCACATTAAGCACATCTAACATCCCACTGGGATGATCCCACATCATGTTATAAAAATCTGCCATGTAAATAGTTGCCATTTTTATAGTGTGGCTCTATTATACAACGACCTACTTAAAATTTTGTTAAAACAAAAATTGAAAAGTGTTGGCACTGCAAATAGTTATTAGTGGGATATTAGATGTGCTCAGTCTGATCAACATATTAGCCACCTTCAATCAGCTACTAATGTGTGTAAAATGTTTGGTGTTGCACTGTTTCAGGTATAATTCTGATTCGTACGCGCTTTTTTTTTCTTCAGAGCTTATTTTGCCATACAATTATATGATACTGCCTAGTAGACGGTAGCAAATTAATATTTTTATGGTATATAAACTTCACAGTTTATCTATCTTGCGATGATCAGTTGATGACTTATGCTAATCTCTAAATACGTATCACTATAATTATCTCCAGGGAAATCTCTGACCACTCCTGGCTGTGAACTGGCTAAAAAAAACTCCACCACTTGGTCAGAGATTTTCCGGTTATTTAATTTTTAAGTTTTTCGTGTACATTTCTAATTTTTATTTGAAAAGTGTATTATAATTTTGTTGCCCAGAAGTTTGCAACGTTTATAGTGTGGCTTTTCGACCACATAAAGAATTCTTGATCAGCATTAAGCTCAGTGGATTAAGCTTTGTCTGTCTGTCAGTTTTGAAGCTATCGAGCTGAAATTTTGTCCGCCACCATAAACATGTAGTGCAAGCTTACGCCACATGTTCTCAATGAGATTCATGTCCGCAAAAAGTGCTGGCCATTCGCTAAAACAAAATACGAATAATGTTCTTCGCGAGACTTTCGCTTGAAGCGAACTTTCGTTTGTGTGTCTGGTGGGAGATGACAGCTGCTAAATGTGTTAGAATGAGGGGGGAGGGGAAAAAATGAAGAGCGGTGGGAGATGGCAAGGAGGGTGGGAAAAGAGTGGTGAGCGGGTGATCAGGATGTGGGGAAAAGACGGGGAATTCGAATCGAATTATAGTTGAAGAGTGCTGATGCTGCTCTGAAATGTACAGTTTTCATATAATATCGCTAGACCCGAAATTCACTATGTGGTCGTGCGGCAGAAGTATGTTTTCAGCATCCACTTGACCGACAGGGACTAACATATAATTCCGGAATTTTCGAGCGCCTAGAAAATTTAGTTCGCTTCTTTAAGACGGGATGACTGGAAATTGAAACTGTCTACAAGATAAAACAACACAGTTTCTTAAAATCTTGGACGCTGACAAAGTCACTACGGGTTCAGCTAGTAATGTAATAAATATTCGATATTGTTGATTTAACTCAAATCAAGCACGTTTAACATTTTAAAGGCAAAAAAAATTTTAAAACATGTTTTAATCATTATTAGCAATAAAAATAGAGGAAGGCTAACTTCGGCTCGACCGAAGTTTATATACCCTTCAAGCATGATATATGCCTGCCAGTTTGTTATATGGCAGCTATACAATATTATTATGAATATATAACTGAAAAGTGTTAAGAACAAAGTTTTTCTCACTAGAACTACTCTTTTGGCCTTTCGTTCCTAAGGCAGCTATATGCTATAGTTATCCGACTTGAATCAAACTTGGCACAATTTTGTGGTAGCTTTTAACATTGATCAGTAACAAGTTTGGACACGATAGAATTGAAAACAAAATATTGTTTAAGTAAGACTTTTTAAGACCCATGTTTTGTATCGCAGATATACTATACACTCAGAGAAAAAACATGCCGATCGTGCTTGATATTAAGCAGTTTTGATGTCAGAAGTACGGTAAGACGGAATATTCTTGGATCCAAGCCGAAAATGCTGAAATCAAGCACGAATTTCTGAGTGGTTCGAAGTCAAGATTAATTGTCTTCTTCTTTGCTATTAGGTTTCGTGTAAAAAGAATCAAGAAGAAAACATCTAAATTGAAGCCGATTTCAGTCTCGCCGATGCGTGCTAGATTTGTATGGGTGTATAGTTGTCCGATTTCGACAAATTTTGGTATGTGAAATAGGGTAAATAGGGTATGTGAAATCGATATTGGCGATTATTGATATTTTTCTAAACGATATATAAAAAAGTTACTATGGTAACAAGTTCAAATTATATGGCTAGCCTGATAAAACATCTGGTAATACAACTTAAAATCGCATTTAAGTACTACACGTATGGATGCTGCTGGAGGAGAAATATCAAATACCGATATTGAAAATTTTGATTTTTTATATTATCGATATTGATATTTTGAGAAATATCGACAACCCTAATGTGAAATCGTGGAAAACTTATAAATATGAGGGTTGGGAGCGATAGCATTGAAAACCAAAAAGTTTTTCTCACTGAAACTAGTTTTTCAACCGATCGTTCCTATGGCAGCTATATGCTGTATGTCATCCGATCCGGCAAATGTGCAGCGTATTTGTACCAAAAGACTTCGTGCAAAGTTTGGTTAAGATAGCTTTAAAACTGACGGAAGAGATAGCATAGAAACAGTCGGACAGACGGACATGGCTATATCAACTCAGCTCGTCATGCTGATCAAGAATATATATACTTTATGTGGTCGGAGATGCTTCCTTCTGTGCGTTACAAACATCCGGACAATTTTAATATGCCCTCTCCAAGGGTATAAAAATTTGCACTGAACAAAATATTGGTGGCTTAAATTAAATTTCGGTGAGTGTACCATAACTATAGGTTTTGAATTTTTCCCTCTTCTCGATATCTATATTTTTTAAAAGCATTTGCTAGCTCTAATAACGTCTCTGACTACAATTGACTGTGTATCGGGGCAATAAAATTCCCCCACCGTGTCGAAGTCGTTATAAGTTTATTATTTAGTTTATAATTTTATTAGATTTTTCTTGATAGGCCTTCCTTAGCTCATAAAAATTGTTGTAACGTATTTATATTTTTGTTAACAGCATTTTTTTGACGACTTTTAAATAAATACCGTAGCCGTAGAGTAGAGTTAATTTAGTACAGAATTTATAAAAATAAACCTTTTTTTGTAACTAATCTAAACTTTTCCACTTTTTCATTCATTTTACAGTACAAATTAAATTTAACTGGGATAACTGGTGGACTTACTTCGGGGTCAGACCGAGGGGCTGAAAACCTCGCTGGTGGCATGTGTGACTCCAAAGGAACGACTAGTAGCAGCGAAGGGAGCATGTGACATTACGGGATGGCTCGCAGAGCCAAGGGTGATGCCAGGAGGACAAGAGTATCATTTTTATTGTTTTGAGCCTGCTGGTTTTATTATCGGGTCAGCTATTTACTATTAACTAATATAAACAAATTCTGTGTATTATGTCATAAAAATTGTGTAATAAGACCCCTAAGGCCCTTAGACTAAATGTAAATTATACCAGAGCTAATTGATGACAAAAGATGAATTATATATGTAAGTTTAATTTCCAGTGAGATCCTTAAATAGCACGATCGAATAATGTTTGTAATACATATTTTGTTGGACAGTATTTATAAATGTATAATGGCAATAAAAATGACGGTGCATACATATTTAATTTTGTATGTTATGGATTAATGTCAACAGTCTTAGATGTTAACTGCAAGCAATTGAATCGCAAACTCTCAAAACACACATTCAATTATTAGTTAAATTGAACGCAAGTTAAGTGCAATTTAAAGAAATTTTTATTTGTATTATTATCGAAAAAATTGTCTTTTGTAAATCTACTTAGAACTTCGCTCTACCAATTTGAATTGTTATGCCCTTTAGTCCTTGATAGCTTGATCGATATTTGTGAGTATTTGGATGTGAACCATTGTGAAACTAGGCATTTAAATCATTTGCGCACGTGCAATAAAAGGTATTTATGTATTTATTCGAAACTCATTAAAGACTTCATTTTGCAAAAATCAAATTGAAACAATTGAAAACAGTTATTGGGTAAAGTACTAAAAATTGGGTAAATGAACTAAAAGTATATTGGTCATTCTTTTATAAGCCGAACTGTTTACAAATTTTTCCTTTTTTCATTTTAATAAAAAAAAGTCCGAAATTAGATCTCGGCATGCCCATTAAAACTTTATTTTCGGTTTTGCGCAAAAATTTTTTGGTAACTTTATAAGCAATTTCAAAAAAGTCAAAAAAGAAAAAACGGAAAAAAGGGTTTTTTGAAATCGTGATATCTCAGGTTTTGTTTGTCGGACAAGTCTCAAGTTGATACTGGTGTAAAGAATTTTACTGCATCTACCCAAATTATAATTTTATAGATTTTTAAATTATTAAATAATATTAAATAATAGTTGCTAAATAATAATTTTTTCTCAGTGTTAACCACCATGATAGCTTCCAAGGATACAGAATTTAGTGCTCTAAACATAACTTAAATTTTGGTGTTTTCAAAAAGATGGAGACTTTTATAGTTAAAGAGATATACATTTTTGAAGTTATAAACAAAAACAAGAAAGGCAAGGCTAACTTCGTCCGTGCCGAAGTTTTTATACACTTGAAATCGCTTGTCTCAACGGTTAGCGACTTCGACCAAACTTCGCAGATCAGCTTAAAAACATTTAATATTACCCATGACCGTGATTGAGAGCGGTAATATTGAGAAAAAAACAGTTTTTCTCATTAAAACCCATTTTTCAACCGATCATTTGTATGGCAGCTACAAGAAGTAGTTATCCGATTCGGTCGGTTCCGACATAGCAGCGTGCAGACAAAAGAAGACTCTGTGCAAAATTTCAGCTCGATAGCTTCAAAACTGAGGGACTAGTTCGCGTAGAAACAGACAGACGGACAGACGGACGGACAAAGCTTAATCTACTCAGCTCGTCACGCTGATCAAGAATATATATACTTTATGTGGTCAGAGATGATTCCTTCTATGGGTTGCAAACTTCTGGGCAAAATTATAATACACTTTTCAAGTGTATAAAAAATATGCTCTTAAAGAAAGCTTTGCCAAATTGTTTGTTCTAAAGCTTTTATAATATATTGTGTATCCTTAGAAGCTATATCATAAAGGTTAACACTGAGAAAAGACTATAAATAATTATTAGCAACAATTACTTAATATTATTAACTAATTTAAAAATCAAGAAAACTAAAATTTAAGTAGATGCAGTAAAATACTTTTCACCAATATCAACATGAGACCTGTCCGATAAACATAACCTGAGATATCCCGTTTTTAAAAAACACCTTTTTCCAATTTTTTCGATTTTGATGATGTTTGAAATTGTTTATTAAGTTAACAAATAGAGGTGTTGTGCAAAACCGCAAATAGCTTTTTGGTGGGTATGTCCAGATCTAGTTTCGGATTTTTTTTTTTTAAATGAATCATGAAAAATTTTTAAACTGTTCGGTTTATAAAAGAATGACCCATATGTAAATGTTCCCTTAAATAATAAAAGACCAGAGAGTATTTGGGCTAATATAGAAATATCTAAAAATATGGCGGATCGAGTCCAGGGAAGGAAAAGATTGGTGCGTCAGCAAACGAATTTATGGCGAAGGCTTTATTGGATAATTCACACCGATTACCCTAATATCGGCAGAACGATATTCGGAATTTAATATTAAATATTTTTAAATCGATTGACAAAAACCAGATGTTTTCCAATAACAAAATGGTACGACTCAAATTTTAGCAAATTGCGACTTATTCTAGTTCCCAAACCTAAATATATGGATATGTGTAATATAGCTCGAAAAAAGTCGATGTTGCCCCACGATCGAAATTTGCCAATTGAGATTTTTGCCAACATCTACTATGTGCACAGGAAAAACGGTTACTCCAATGATTCCAGGCTTTTCTCTGAAACGGCTTATCAGAAATGGATATGGACACCTTAGCCCAATTTTCGTAGTTCACCAAATATATGCAAAGTAATCAAAATACGCCACGTAAAAAATTTTGAATTCCTATCCACGACAGGATTAAATGTGACGCAAAAAATTTACAAAATAGTTAGCAGCAATAGATCTGGTTATCAAGTAACAATCTTTACATTTCTAAACGCATTGATTCAGACATTTATAACCTACAGCAGGACATCATCAATGGCGGCACAGGAAATAGCTGACAAAGTGGAATTTGAGTTGAAAAGTCCTCATTTATGTAGTCGGCCGAAAAACATATTTATGTATTAGACTGGTTCAGATTTAAAAATTCTGGAAATTGAACAATGTCCCGACGGATTCTGAAAGTTTGACACAAAAATATAATTTCCATATTTATTTCGGAATTTTCGTTCTAGATAAACCCATGGCAAGCGGCCTCGGAAGTTCGAAAACTTGACTTAATTCTGGTGGCCGCGGCTTAAACAGCTATGTATGTACGTGTCGAGGATACGACCTTCTTTGGGATTAATTAATTTTTGTCTGTAACATAGCTTTACCGAGCTTCTCGTTTGTGCGTCTAACTTTGCTATACAGAAGCATTTCCCATATTTCAAGGATGCTCATAATAAGATTCTATTTAATAACTAATTTTTCAGCTTTAAACACGGAGGACCTATCCAAACCCATTCGTTTTTGTATTTTCAGATTTCAATTAAATAAAGCATATTATACTTCTAACAAAAAGGCTTTATGAACAATAAAAGAAGTAAATATACAATCTTATTCTTGGTGAAAATTGCACTTAAAATGTGGCCATTTTAAGGAAACTTATAAATTTGAAGATATAAGTATTAATAGCCCGCAAAAATAGGTGTTTAATTAGCTTTTAAGAAAATATGTCCGGCTTAAAGTCAACAAACCAAAACTTAAGATTTACTCTATTCAAATTACAATTATTCTAAAATTACATTTCCAGCTAATCAAAAACTTGCTTATTTCGATTTTTCGAAACGGCCAATGGACCCAGCGGATGGCTTAATACATTGAATCCCAAATGTTCGGGATCGAAAATATCTCTATAACTAGTCGAGATTAAGTATATAATTGCAGTGTTAAATATATAATGGCAGTGTTGACTGCGTTTTTCTAAAAAAAAAATGTCAAACTGCTTCAGTTTTTTTTGTATTTATCAAAACTAATATTATCAGACCCTAAGTCCTTTAAAAGTGGCTCTTTAAAACCGAAACTAACCTATATATTTGAATCGGTTTCGTAACTGTTAACCGGTTATGATAATAAAGGTAAAGGGGTTATATATACAAGGGGGATATATACAAAAATTCTTTTCGGTTATGGTTACTGGTCCGTTAACAATTTCAAAACTGTTAATAAGGGTTAAAGGTAACGGTTCCAGATACCGTTTTGACGTCTGCTTATATTTCACAAACACCTAAACTTTTTTCGTTTGAAAATCATTTTCTTGAGAACCGATATTCCACATTTTTTTTTTGCGTTTTGAGATGGACTCTTCTAGAGCAACTCGACACTACACATCTATCAACCTACCACCTCGCCTAACGAACTGTGCTCATCGAGACCCCTTCCATTGTCGTGCCTTGCTTATAATGAGTAATGTCACCTACTTTCTATGAATTACTTTATCCTAGACTTAAAAAACTTCATAATGACATTCCTTAAATTAAGCCTTTATTGCACGGCTATTGCGCACTCTGAACATGGTTTCGCGTGCCGTGTGACTGTGGCACCGTCTTGTTGAAACCACATGTCAACTAATGCCAATTCTTACATATTAGGCCAAAAATAGTCGGTAGTCCTCGCACGGTACTTTGCTCACTTGACTGTAACGTTGCGATATTCATCATTTTTGAAAAAGTACGGTTCAATGATGTCGTCAGCCAACAAACAGCTAAAACAATGAATTTTTAGGGTGCATTGGCAGGTCTTGAACTGCCTTTACGATACGGCACGTACGCATTGAGCCAAAAATGAGCTTCTTTTCGATAAAAAACATTTCTCACAGAGGAACGCACGAATTTTGATACTCAAATGCAATGATTTGCAAGCGTTATTCTTTTATTAGTCTATTCACGGTGAAATGCCAAATCTTACTGATCATTTTAAGCGTTGCCACCTGTTACGAATCACAAGTGAGGTTACAAATAATGTACACTGAAAACCCAGATAACATAATAAACACCCTTTAAATGGTTCTTTACAATATGAAAATTTATTGTTTTAAAAATTTACAAATCTGTTCGTAAATATTTTACTTCACGTTCCTTTGTTAGAACTCTTACAGGGGAAGATGGACTTCGTTCGTTGATTCGACAACAAGATTCCTTTGACTTTTTAGATCCAGGCATATCAACGGTTGTAAAGTGTATGGGAAGGGTGTCCGTTTGAGAAGTCGCATTTTTAGATTCCGATGTGCTTTTAAACCATAAAACATCAATAGCAAACAAAGCGGCACAGAAGAACGACAGTGCTCCAAGCGCATAAGCATACACCAAAATATCATTAGGCAACTGTTCGACAGCGGAAAAAATTAGTAGTCCTGAAAGAAATGGTAAGAAAAAAATTAGTATACATATTTATCCTAGCATCGCTTAAGTATTGTTCAAAGACCTTCTCCGTAGGAAGAAATCTTAATCATAAAAAGCACAGACGCCCGACACTCCTGCTTTTTTATTTGACTGAAAATAAATTGAGGAATAACTTTAAAAAATGATTTAGAGTCTGAATTATACTCCGAACCGGACTCTTTAGACCCAGACCTTAGACCAAACTAGCTATAGACCCGGCCCGGGTCTTTTCATTGAATGGATATGTTTCTTTTGTGAGCGTTTATATTTAAGTTTGAACTGGATGTAAGTTGAACCCATTCATCAAATTGCCAGTTCGCAGCCTAAATAATTTCTGAAAAAAAATGTCTTATATTGTGTGTAACCCTACATAGAGGGAAAAACAGTTCAGCAAATAAGATGCCTTCAACTAAAAATAAGAACAAGACGTTCTCAAAATTCATGAGATTAATTGTTCCAAATGTTCTTGGATTGAGTAAAGTTGTTCTTAATCGGATAATATTTGCTTTTAGCAAGAACAAAACCGGTTTTCGACAGAGAGATATTCAAGAGAGAGAGCGAGTGCGAGCGAGAGAGTTGGCTCTTTTTTTGATCTCTCTCTAGGCGTGAAACTGGCATAGCGACATATCTCCGACGACATATCTCCGCCCAGTACATTTTGCCGGCGGAGATATGTCGCTTTTTTTCTGGCGGAGATATGTCGTTTTAAAACGACATAACTCCGCCGTGATCAATGGCGGAGATATGACGTTTTAGAACGTCATATTTCCGCCGTGTTTCAAACGACATATCTCCGCGCGGAGGTATGTCGTTTTAAAACGTCATATCTCCGCCATGTTAAAAACGACATATCTCCGCGCGGAGGTATGTCGTTTTGAAACGACATAACTCCGCCGCGTTACAAACGACATATCTCCGCGCGGAGATATGACGCTTTAAAACGACATAACTCCGCGCGGAGATATGACGCTTTAAAACGACATAACTCCGCGCGGAGATATGACGCCTCAAAACGACATATCTACGCCGAGTTACAAACGACATATCTCCGCCGCACATTGGGGCGACTAGAGCAAATTCCGCGCCAAAATTTATTTTTTTTTTATATATTGAAGAAAGTTTAAATGCAACTTAAAAGATGATTCAATTTTTTCAAAAAAGAAAATTAGTTTAGCATATTTGGTTCTCCCACAACACGCATTTAAAGTTCACCTTTCGAACTCGATTTTAAGGAATTCATAAAATTGGCATTTTAATGTATGTTCGCAATCGTTTTTCATGAATATGAAACTTTTATGTGGCGATTGCAAGTATTAGTTTTGACTATTCTTAGTTCATTAGTATAAATAAAATTTTCATACAAAATATTTTTTTTTAATTTTTGAAAAAGGTCCGAAAAACTACAACTACTAACACTGCTAGGGTATTTTTCAAAACGCAGAATTGACTGCAGAGATAACTAAGATAGACATCGATTTGCTTAAAAGAATGCACCCTATATTAATAGTTGTTTTATGCAACTATGATATTAATATAGTCTTGGAGACTTTTAGGCATTTTGTAAATTTGTACCCTTGGTACTTTTTGCATAAATTTTTTATTCATGGCACGGAAATAATTAATTATGCATTGCTCCCAATTAAACGAGGAGGCCCAGGAAGAACAAAACAAAGATTTCAAGCTTTACAGAGAACATTTTTCGAAAAAATGCAGTCGGGAAAAGTGCAACCTCGATGTTCTGAATAAAATGTTCATTAACTCGGATCCTCTAGTATCGAGGCATTTCAAGAGACAGGAAAAAAAATACATTAAATGCCAAAATCAGCATTAGATCTTTTAGAAACTATACCTAATGTTGAAGAGGAGTACTCTAATTCAAGTGAATGTAGCTATAAGGAATAACGAAAATTGTTGAATGTAATACAAAATTGGTTATGTTGTTTTTTTTATAATTTTCTCTAAAATCTAAAAAGTTTAGAAAATTTAACCCGATTATTCAAACGAAAACTATAGGACTGCGAAAAAATAATTTCAAGTTAGTAATATTAGCAAAGAATCGTATTGGCCGTTTCGAAAAAAAAATTTAATTCGTAAAAACCACTTTAAATTTTTTTTTTTAATTGCTCAAAAAAAGTTTTCCACTAAATATTTCGAACTTTTAACTGTTTTTAAATACTTTAATCCTCTTAAAAAGATGGCATCAACATTGCTACAGCACTCCGCTGAATTGTGGCGCGATTTAGGCCTTTTCGCCCCACTGTGCGCCTCGTTTCAAACGACATACCTCCGCGCGGAGAAATGACGCTTTTAAACGACATAACTCCGCGCGGAGATATGACGCTACAAAACGACATATCTCCGCGCGGAGTTATGTCGTTTTAAAACGTCATATCTCCGCCGAGTTACAAACGACATATCTCCGCGCGGAGATATGACGCTTCAAAACGACATATCTCCGCCGCATTTCAAACGACATATCTCCGCGCGGAGTTATGTCGTTTTAAAACGACAAATCTCCGCCATGTCGCAAACGACATATCTCCGCGCGGAGCTATGTCGTTTTGAAGCGTCATATCTCCGCGCGGAGTTATGTCGTTTTAAAGCGTCATATCTCCGCGCGGAGATATGTCGTTTGAAACGCGGCGGAGATATGACGTCGGAGCTATGTCGTTACCCCGTGAAACTGTCAAACTGTACAACGGCTGAATGGGTTAGCGCGTCATTCTATACGTTGAGTGCAAAAGGTACCGGGCTTAAGTCCCAGTCAAGCCCGACCAAATCTTCTGTGTTTTTTTGAAAAGCCGTTTGAACCGATTGCTTAATGGACTCTGTTTGACACTTTAGAGTGTACCTTGCGCAAACATAGCAAAAATTTAAAAACAAGTAAAAACTGATTTTCAAAAGAGCCTTCTTACACAAAATTATGCTCGTTTGTTTGTTCGAAACATGTAAAATATACATCTTCCTTTTTAATTTATTTACGGTTTCTAGCCCATCAACCACTAATTTGGTTTATTGCCCTCGAAAGAGAAAAGATCCCTCTAAGCATCTAAATTTTTAGGCATAGCGACATATCTCCGACGACATATCTCCGCCCAGTACATTTTGCCGGCGGAGATAAGTCGCTTTTTTCTGGCGGAGATATGTCGTTTTAAAACGACATACCTACGCCGTGGTCAATGGTTTTGGACGTTTTAGAACGTCATATCTCCGCCGTGTTTCAAACGACATATCTCCGCCGTGTTACAAACGACATATCTCCGCGCGGAGATATTTAAATGCAACTTAAAAGATGATTAAATTTTGCGTAATAATCCAAAAAGAAAATTATTCTAGCATATTTGGTTCTCCCACAACACGCATTTAAAGTTCACCTTTCGAACTGTTCGCAATCGTTTTTCATGAATAACTGAAACTTTTATGCGGATATGTGGCGATTGGAAGTGTTACTTTTGACTATTCTTAGTTCAGTAGTATAAATAAAATTTTTATACAAAATATTTTTTTTTAATTTTTGAAAAAAGGTCCACAAAACTAAATTTTTTTGAATTGTTGGATATTAAGTAGTTACCCGCGCGCGATCGCTCTTTGAAATAAATTTTAAAAAAAGTTTCAACATTAAACTTTATGTCCTAAAATTATTAGCGTGCCTTTTTTTGCCTTTTCTGAGAATATTGAATTTTAGTAAGTGAAGTCATTTTCAAAATTCAAATATCACCAGCCCTGGAACATTCGCGCGCATAATGTCATTAATCAGCTGTTCTAGCATCTGTTTTGTTTGTTTATTTTCTTGATATTTGGGAGTAGACTAAATTTAAAAATTATTTTCTATAAACAGCAATGGAAAATGAAGCAGGCAGTGTTTAATTTAGTAATGTTATTGCCTGACGTGAAATGCCTATAAGAAGGTGGCAAGCCAGATAGGTAGAGGACAAAGAAATTGTTGCCCAGACAAAAAATCAAATTCAGAACGAATTCAAGGAAAAACTAGACTTACTTTTTGATATCCCGAAACCTGGATTTGGAAGTAGTAACGATGGTAACACTGCTAGGGTATTTTTTCAAAACGCAGAATTTACTGCAGAGATAACTAAGACAGACATCGATTTGCTTAAAAGAATGCACACTATATTAACAGTTGTTTCATGCAACTATGATATTAATATAGACAAATTCAAAAATTATGCCTTGGAGACTGCAAGGCATTTCGTAAATTTGTACCCTTGGTACTTTTTGCATAAATTTTTTATTCACGGTCCGGAAATAATTAATGCTCCCAATTGGTCAATTAACCAAGGAGGCCCAGGAGGGACAAAACAAAGATTCCAAGCTTTAAAGACAACATTTTTCGAGAAAATGCAGTCGGGAAAAGTGCATCCTCGATGTTCTGAATAGAATGTTCATTACCTCGGATCCTCGCGTATCGAGGCATTTCAAGAGACAGGAAAAAAAAAAAACAATAAATTAAACCAGCTTTAGATCTGTTAGAAAATATACCCGAAGTTCAAGAGGAGTACTCTAATTCAAGTGAAAGTAGCGATGAGGAATAAAGAAAATTGTTTGAATGTAATACAAAATTTGTTATGTTGTTTTTTTTATAACTATCTCTAAAATCTAAAAAGTTTTGAAAATGTAACCCGATTATTCAAACGAAAACTTTAGGATATACTTTTTCGACTGCGAAAAAATAATTTCAAGTTAGTAACATTAGCAAAAGAATCGTATTGGCCAGTTTTTAGCTTCTTATGTGTCAAAAAAAAATTTATTTCGCAAAAACAATTACAATTTTTTTTTAATTGTTAAAAAAAAATTTCCACTAAATATTTCTAACTTTTAACTTTTTTTTAATACTTTAATCCATTTTTTTGCTACAGCGCTCCGCTGAATTATGTCGCGATTTTGGCCTTTTCGCCCCACTGTGCGCCTCGTTTCAAACGACATAACTCCGCGCGGAGATATGTCGTTTTGTAGCGTCATATCTCCGCGCGGAGTTATGTCGTTTTAAAGCGTCATATCTCCGCCCAGTTACAAACGACATATCTCCGCCGCATTTCAAACGACATATCTCCGCCATGTTGCAAACGACATATCTCCGCGCGGAGATAAGACGCTTTAACTCTGCGCGGAGTTATGTCGTTTTAAAGCGTCATATCTCCGCGCGGAGATATGTCGTTTGAAACGCGGCGGAGATATGACGTCGGAGCTATGTCGTTACCCCAAATTTTTTCACGCACTATTCCGTTAAAGATGGCCTTTTAATATATTTTTTAAAGTTGCACTTTTAGGTATTTTTAACAACTTTGAACATTGATATCTTAAAAACTTGACGTGCTAGAAAAATTTGGAAAATTGATTTGTATTCAGATTGAAAGCCTTCGTCGAACGCTATTAACCTTATTCCCCGGCCCGCGATGACCCAATATTTGTTGAAATGTGTTATGAAATGGATTTCAGACCTATTTGAAGTTTTTCGGGTGTGTCTCAGAAATATCTAGAAAATTTCTTATAAAAGTCCTATTTCGAATTAAGGCTGGTTAACTATATATGTGAAGGGGCACAAATTTGACCGGCTTTTAGATTAAATGACGAAAGTTGAGCGATTTGAAACTGCTTGCTGAAAGTCAAGTAGATTTAATACGTACGGGTTTCCTTTCGATTGATCTAATAGCGGGTCTTAGTCTTGTCACTTCACAAATAAAGTAGTCCAAGTTTAGTTCGAAGTGCAATTGTCTATTCAAAAATCTCTAGAGATTTTCAGGACACCCCTGTAAATGTTTAGTTTTGTGGTTAATTTTTTAAATTAAATAGGTTTAATCAAAACATGATAATATTTATTCGAAAAAACGATGATAATATTTATTATTAATTAATTCTGATAATAGTGTTGAACATTTTCTTTTCCAAAATACAAAATCTAATTGAGCCACTATCGATAGTTTGTCAGCTCAAAAATAAACTACAGTCTTGCAAAGAGAAACTTTTTTAACCACACACTAGATCTGATTGATTGCATGACACAAGGCGAGATTTTGGGACTAAAGTTCATGACGAATATAACGTGAAGCGATATAAACACTATGCAATGGTTGCTTTATGGTTGTTTTCATTCTTTCCTTTTATACATTAGCTCAACTTCATTATGCCGTTTTTAACCATTTTTAGTGGGTACTGGAAAGAACAATGTGGACTACGAAATACCTTCGATGGTGAAAAACAAACATCCGAAGCACAACAAAATTATTTCGCATAGGTGATAGTTTGAGTTCCTTTGGATAAACCTGAAATTTAATATAAAAATAATTAGTTTTAAGAATGACAGTTTATCTTAATAATTATCGAGAAAGTATAGCTATACTATACACTTGCAAACGTATCTTAACGATAGGTTATACATTGGATGTTTACTTATAAATTTAAGCACTTTATCATCCAAAACACAAATGGTGACTAAATAAAACTGTCCCTTACACTTATCATATATATCTAAATAGTCAGTTGACAAACTTCTCTAAAGATAATGAATAAAACGCTTATATGTTGTGAGTGACAAGCTTATCTTCCAAAAACTAAAAGAATCGTTATTTGCCATTTGGTCACTTTTCCGCATTTGTGTTTCTTTTTCTTCCACTTGTGCTCAAACGCAAGCAGATAGTTGTTTCTTCTGCACTTGTTCTATTTCATCAAAGAAGTCTAAGTTTTGTAAATATTTAGAGATATTTGATTTGATATTATCAGAGGTCCGGAATATCTCACTCAAAATGAAAGTGTTGTAAAATAACCCTGTTATTTTAAAACACTTTGAAATATCTCTCAAATAAATAGAATGATTTTTTTTGAGTATAAGTGTTTAACTCAGTGAAAGTGACTTATTTTTCGAGTGTAAGTGTTTATCTCAGTGAGAAACACTTATTTTCAGATTTTTTCTGTTATGTGTTACTCAATAAAACTTATTATTGTGAGAAAAATATAAGTGTTTTTTTATTCAAAGTCTATAGAACTGCCATTTTTAACACTGACTTTCATTCACAGCGATAAGGGCCTAAAATTAAACACAGAGAACTTAATTTTCGTAAAGTAGTTTCTTACCGCGGTTATACCATAGTGCTCGGCAGAGGTCGTTACAAGAGATTTGTAAGGGAAGTTTGAAATTGTGGGTAGAAAGCGCTGGAAAATTATATAAGAATCAATGCGTAAGCGCAGTTCATAGCCCTCCATGGTGATAAGACCGCTATGTGCCCAAGAAACTGCTTTTCGAAACCACAAGTGACTACACTCAATCAACAATGTGAAAGCAAATAAGTCATTGAAAAATGTCGCTCACACCTCGAAGAAATGCCAATTCACACAGAAATGCGAGCTTTATATATCACATAACTAGCCATTCATTTTTCCACCTAAAGCTTAGTATACACTTCCACCAAAGACTCGCCAAAACAAAAAACTCCATATAAAAAAAACTCACAAAAATTTTTGTGCCAAAATCCTTTGGCAGTGTCTTTGGTGGCAGTCCACACTCAAAACAAAAAGGCCTCGATTAAATACCGATAAAATACTAGATCCGTAGTTTTTGTATTTTTATCGATAGCTCCCTGAATAATTAATTTTAATTATTTCAAGAGGTATCGGACATTGCCGATACACAAATATGCGTAATCGGGTGAAATTTGGATAATTTTCTCATCAGTGATTGAGCGCAATATTCAAAGTAAGGTACAAAACACCGTGAGACTTCAATCATACTTAAACTGGGTTATAATTATGAATTTAATCATTGCAAAAGTGTCATATCTGCTCATCAGGCCCAGTAGCCAGGGTTTGGCCATGAAGAACGCATGTTAATAACTTGTATAATTTTATTGATTGTAAAACTTATAGTTTAAAATTAAACCAAAAGCTACGGTCTTGGCAAAGTGACCATTTTACATGCATACATCTTAATATCTGGTCACATTGTCCCAAAACAAAAGAATTGTCACTTTTGGTATTTTTGTTTTGGCGAGTCTTTGGTGGAAGTGTATACTAAGCTTTAGTCAATCACAAAATAACTTAACCGGGTACAAAATAAATTTGGCAAATCATAGTAGCCCTTTAATAGAATAGTTTGAATGTTTCCTATGCCTCCTACGACGAACATAAAACAGTCAAACTTAGTCAATTTGCTTGAAGTTGAAACCTGCCATTTTTTACTAAAATGCCAATAACTTCTTTATTCTTGATCGGATTTTAATGAGTTATGTGGCGTTGCATTTTAAATAGATAAATCTTTAGTGACCAGCCATAAAATAAATTTTACACAATTTTTTTCTTTGTGAAAATTGCACTTAAAATCCAGCTTTTTTTAAAAAAGTAATAAATTTAATGCAAAGTTGCCGATAAAAGCCTTTATAACGCCGAAGTCCAGCACCGGATTAAGAAGTGGTGTATCAACGAATGATAGGGCGTTCAATTATCTTCAAGTAAACATTACCTGATCATAATGCAAGAACCGGTACCAAAGATATACGCATTTTTCAGAAGGTACTTTTTTCACAAATCGAAAAACTAGCTTTTCCGCGATTTCTCGAAAACGGCCCCATAAAAAAATTTGCGGATTGGATTTTTGGACTCAGCGGAAGGACTTACACAAGGAATTGCTACCAAATGTTCGGGATCGCGAAATTTTTATTATTTTGTAAACTAGTGTTATTATTACATAACTAATAAAGCAATTCCACTTAATTTATTTACTTATTTTTTTCTGTTATACCTTAACTGTTATCAAAAGACACTTAGAGCATAAATATTATTTTTAAGTGTTATTTAATAAAAGATAAATTTTTCTCTTAAAATTATCGGTTAACAGAAAACACAAATTACACAAAAATAAATGATAAGACTCAGTGAGAAACCGAAATTGCTTATGATTTTTGTGTTTATCTCAGTGAGAAACACTTTGAAAATTTGTGTTGAGAGTTATTCCGGACCTCTGGATATTATATTATTTTATTTAATTGTGACCTGTGACAGCAAAATAAAACTGTCTGCGAAGTTTAGTCAAAGGCGCTAATGCATTCTGCATTTTCCGCTTGCACCACACACACAGAAACACTTCGCGCGAAAATGTCTGTCATGACTCTCCAGGTGCTCGGAGACAAATGACCAGCAGCTCGTTCGTTAGCTAGAAACACCATTTACCGAAGTACAGTCGCGGCGGAAGAAAATCCGTCCTATTATGTACTTTTCGGACAAACCTTGTAAGCAGTGCTGCCAATTTTTTTCCAGAAAAAAAAGCTGTTTCTGGATGGAAGCAACGGCAAAAAAAGCTGAAAAATTTCTGAAAAAGCGTAAAAAAAAGCTGTGCAATAAACAGACACAATGCAGCTTCCTGCTCCACAGTTTTTCTAGGCAAGCTACCAAAATCAATTTTATTTTTTTGCTGGAAGCCGCCCATCGCACTTGTGTGTTTTTTAGTGCTTCCATGAGCACGCAGATCGCTTAGCTTTGCAGTTATTGTTGTCTTGCAGTAGCTGCAATAGACCCTTTTGTCGTCCGTGTCATCCCTGCGAAGCCACGCCTTAAATTCTTCGCTCTTTATCCAAGCATCACGGCACTTTTGTTTGTATTCTTTTGGCATTCTTATATATTTTTTGTCCCCGAAAAAATCCCACTTAAGCAGCGCACTATTTATTGTGATTGTGATGACAGTTTGCGTAAAGTAGTGGTGGTGAAATTGGCAAATATCGATATAAACGAATGATAGAGCTGCCACTCTTACACACATTTGGTATATTTCTACCAAAACTTGTATACTTTTTTTACAGATTTATCGAAAATGGTATATTTTGATATCAAACTTTTTTTGTTTTTGCAATTTGCATACGTGCTGCTACATGTTTTCATGAAATGGGTGCCAGCATTTAAAAAAAGCGAAAAAAAAGTCCAAATTCATTTTTAAAAATCCAGAATTCCCGCTTCCCGCTATTCACATATTTTTCCCGCAATTGGGCTTCGCAAAAAGCTAGATTTGACGGAAAAAAAGCTAAATTGGCAGCAATGCTTGTAAGTCGGAACCGACTGGATCGGATGACTACTTCTTGTAGCTGCCATAGAAATGATTGGAAAATGAGTTGTAGTGAGAAAAACAGTTTTGTTCTCCATATAAGCGCTCTCAAACTCGGTTCTGGTTAATATTTTGCGATTTTTAGCTGATCTGCGAAATTTGGTCTGAATCGCTAGAAGTTGAAGCAAGCTTTTTCAAGTGTATTAAAACCTCGGCACAGACGAAGTTAGGTTCGCTTTCTTGTTTTTTTACAATTTTGGGATTTTTGGAGGGCTTATGAAATGCATAAGTCATGGGCATTATGCCAATCGATGATTTTTGTAGAGCTTTTGCTACTGTCAAGTTAACGGCGCCACCAGCTTTCCGACACTGAAGAACGGAAATTTTAGTTTGTCTGAGTTCGACCAAAGACACTGCATATATAGATACCGCATCTCATACAAACTTTTTTTTTGGGATCCAATGTCAGCTCCCAAAAACAATCGATTTTTGTTTCACATGCGTCATCTATAATATCTATAAATCTTTGGTTCGACGGAACGTAGAGGCGACACCATTTTTTATATGGAGTTAACTCCCATTTAATTTTTATTTTATAATAATTTTGAATTTTAATTTTTATACACTTGAAAAGTGTATTATAATTTTGCCCAGAAGTTCTTGATCCCAGAAGTATATATAGTATATTCTTGATCAGCATGACGAGTTGAGTCGATTAAGCTTTGTCCGTCCGTCTGTCTGTTTCTACGCGAAATAGTCCCTCAGTTTTGAAGCTGCTAATATGTCGGAACCGACCGGATCGCATAACTACTTCTTGTAGCTGTCATACAAATGATCGGTCGAAAAATGGGTTTTAGTGGGGGAAAAATGTTTTGTTCTCAATATTACCGCTCACAAACATGGACATGGGCAATATTAAATGTTTTTAAGCTGATCTGCGAGGTTTGGTCGAAGTCGCTAACTGTTGAGACAAGCGTTTTCAAGTGTATCAAAACTTCGGCAGTTTGAAAAAAATCGAAGACACGCTTCATAAAGAACAAGTTAGAAAGTCGGCCAAGCCCGACTATAACATACTCTGTACCTGGAGTAGAAGCTGAATGCAATGCTGGAGTTGCGCTCATCTCTAAGTCTCTCTCTCTCTCTAAGATTTTGCGGTGTTAGTTGTGAAAGGGCGGGAGGGGGTGGGGGGAGTGTAGTTTACTTATTTGCTCATAACTTGAGAACCGCTCATCCAGTCCTTATCATTATTTAGTTTGTGCAAAAGTATGTAACAGGGAGAAGGAATCATTTCCGACCCTATAAAGAATATATATTCTAGATCAGCATCAACACCCGAGTCGATATAGCCATGTCCGCCTGTCCGTCCGTCCGTATAAAGAAACAGATCTCAGAGATGGTAAGAGATAGGGGTTTGACATGTATGGAAAAAAGCTTCTTATACTTACAGGCAGATCAAGTTTATTTAAAATTTTTGCCACGCCCTATCCCTCCCCCGCATTTTTGACTAAACGTCATATCTCTCACAGTTTTGTAGATAGATGATTCGTTCTTTCTAGAGATATTTAGTCATTAGCAATATGTATCGATTTTCCGAAGAAACGATAAAGATCGGATAAGCGGTTCTCATGTTATGAGCAAATAAGTAAATCACAGTTTATTAGATTTAATTTTTAAACAGTTTACTTGATAACCAAGTTGACGTGAAAACCCTAATTGTTTCATCTTAATAGTTATATGTTAGTTTCATAGCACTTTGTTCATCCATAAATAAATAAATCAAAAATTACAACTGTGTAGTACCTTGTGAGAAGTAAAACGGATGTAATAAACGTATATCCACCGAATGTCAGCATACTGAAATCATCGGCTTCTTTTGTCCACGAAATGCTGTTCAAAAGCCTCCATTCTCTTGAAAATTTTTGTCCAGTGATAAACACTCTTTCAGAATGTTTATCGGATAGTCTTTTGACAATTAATGCTGACACAGTTGAAATCTAATATCAAATAAAATCAAAATTATTGATTAGTATGTACATATGTATTTTATTACCCTCAACCCGTATTTAAGTTTTATTGCATCCAATATTACGGCATAAATGAAAGCCGAAAAAAAACATTTTGGAACTTTGAGAACATTGACATCAGTTCAACGTGGGTGGGAGAAAGAACATATTGCAATACTTACGAGTTGAATAATTTTTAAACAAATTGAAGCCGCAACATTCATTTTTGGTTATTCTTTAGAAATTGCGCGATAGAATAAAGCGTGGCTTCCTCAGTTGGGTTGTGCCATCATATGCATGCATGTACGTAAGTATGTCATTTCTGATTATTCATTCGCATGCATTGTACGTTGGACAAGTTTTTCACATGGACAGAAGTGGTTGCAAAGAAAAATATAAACATTTGTGAGAAATACTCTTCAGGGTTAATTTTCTCAAAAATGTTATATTACTTTTAGTTTTCGCTGCTTTGTTATTCGAAATGCAAGATGCAAAAGTATTTTAATAAATTCTTTTAATGTATTCATTACTTGAGACAATTCAAATCAATTCAAACTTTGAATTTCAAAGTATATGTCTTCAGAGTGCATTGTAATTTGATCTTGTCCAACCTCGAATGGTGCGAATGGTGAGTTTGTGCAAATGTTTGTAACAGCCACAAGGAAATATCTGCGACCCTAAATATATATATTTTATATTTTTGATCAGCATTAACTGCTGAGTCAACATAGCCATGTCAGTCTATCTGTCCGTCTGTCCGTTTGAACAAACTGATCTCAAAGATGGTGAGAGCTACAGGTTGTATTGAATATATGGGTATTTCCGTCATGCGTACGCATAAAATTAAAAAAAGTCAAGGAATATATTTTTATGATACATGACGGAATCACCCATAAAACCCCAAAATATAGAAAGACTTTGGCGGGTCGTCAAGGCCGAACTGCCACATTTTGGGCGGAAAAAAGATCATTTTACTTCTCTTTCAAGGGTGGTGTGGAAAATAGTTTAACAATGACATATTTCTCAAAGCCCTTAAAAATCTGATGTACGTTTTATTAAGTAAGAAATTAAAATTTTTAAATTCATTTAAATAAAAACCATGGGTGACCCCAGCTTTTTATTTGCATAAAAATTAATCATAATTCACCGTCTATCGAAGGGAATTTTTTTAGTATTTTCCGAGGTAAGGTCCCATTACCATTTTGAAATAAATCTATTAATACTACAAACAAGTTGGTTAAGGAAAGAAGATGAATAAATAAGCAACCAAATTTTACTGAATAAATTCTTATGAATGGTAAATTTTCATTGCACACACATTTAATCAAAATTTTTCCTAGTACAGGGAAAACCGAAATACACAAAATATTTGTTTCTGTTTTGGTACTGATTACTGGTGATGTTAATATAGATTATAGTGTTACGGACAATTTAGCGTAGCTGATAATAAAAACGCTGTAAATAGAACGAGACGGAGATCAATTATGAATGATTATACAAAAACGAGCAGCTGATTTTAACAGTTATGAATTTTTAAATATTTATTAATGTTAAAAAACAAGTGAGAAAGTCGGTCAAGCCCGACAATAACATACTCTGTACCTGGAGTAGAAGCTGAATGCAGTGTTGCTGCTGCAATCATCTCAAAGTCTCTCTCTCTTTCTCTCTCTCCCTCTCTAAGATTGTGCGGTGTTGATTGTGTGTGGTTGGGAGGGGTGTGGCGGGGGGTAAAAATGTAAATGTTGGCTATACAGCTCCTAAGTGTGTGCTTTAAATATTTCGCACAAGAGAAAGGGACCTGCAGTTTAACGCCGGATCCGAACGGCAAAGTTTGAGAATTTGCTTTTCCATGGCTAGTTACTTCACAGCTGGCGCCAATAGCTGGTAAAGGTGACCGTATGTGTAAAAGCTATTTTCTAAAGAAAGAAAAAACTTTTATTAATAGATGTTCAGAGGCGGGATCGAACCCACGACCTCACGCCCAGCAGTCCAGCACACTAACCACTGGGCCAGACACGGCGGGGGGTGGTTCACTTATTTCCTCATAACTTGAGAACCGCTCATCATCATCATTTCTTTAGCAAATCGATAAATTTTCATAATTACTAACTATCTCCAGAAGGTACGAATCATCTTCAAAACTGTAAGAAATATAACGTTTTTTCCAAATTGCGGGGGCGGGAGGGGGCGTGGCAAAAATTGAAAATAAACTTGATCTGCCTGCAAGTATATGAAGTATTTGTCCCATACATGTCAAACTTCTATCTCTTACCATCTCTGAGACGGACGGACAGACGGACATGGCTATATTCTTTATATGGTCGGAAATGATTCCTTCTCCCTGTTACATACTTTTGCACAAACTTAATTCACTCTATGTACCTTTGGTACAGAGTATAAAAGTTTCATTGGTACAGAGTATAAAAGACCCGGGGCAACACAACTTTTACCTTTACTGAAAATTGTCGTTATATAATTGTGACGAGCACACTGAAAGTTGATTTCTTGTTATGGGCTCTCTCTTTTTGTGCTATTCTCTTATCAAACATGTGAAGAAGAGGAAATAATTGCTTTTAAAACTAAATAGATGTGGCAGATTTGGAGGCAAAATTCAAAAATCAATATTATTATTTTTAGCCTATGGGACCGACCACTATGATGAGTGAAACTGTTTTTGTCTATTTTTTAAAACAATTCTTGCAAAAAAGTCTATATTTTTTATAGTTCCAAAATAAGAGTTCTTCCTTCTTGCTTTATACTTTGCCTTTTCCTTCAGAATGGATTGTGCAATGAACACCACTTTTACCAATGTTAGCACTATACCCATCCTCAGGAAGATCATCACCAGCAGTTTGGCAACTCCTCCTCAAGTCCTTTAGACCCATTAGTTTGACATCGATTTTACTGAAAACGATTGAAAAGCTAGTGGACAATAGCATACGAAGTACGCTGTTAAAGGAGGCACCCCTCCAACCAACACAGCACGCGTACAGAGCAGGCCGTTCCACCGACACGGCATTGTATCAACTCGGGAAGATGCTCGAGAAAACAATAGAAGACAAGGAAGTGGCTCTATGCGCCTTCCTAGACATTGAGGGAGCATTCGACATCACATCCACAGTCACCACAACTAGAGGATGCCCTCAAGGGGGGTTCTCTCCCCACTGTTGTGGAGCCTACTAGTGGATGAGCTCCTAGAAAAACTCGCCTCTCTGGGCATAACATGCCAAGGATACGCTGATGACATTGTCATCGTTGCGAGGGGAAAATACAAACACTCAAAAAAAAGCAGAACGATTCGTTCTTAAAAAAACGCTCTTGATTTTATCCTGTTTCGGTCTAGAATTTTGTAAGAACGATTCGCTCTTGAAAATTCTTACTTTTAGTATGAATCGTTCTTAAATTCGAAATTGACCGTTTAAAAATCAAAAATAGAAATAAAACTCTTGATTTATGAAAAATAAATTTCAAATTAAGATCCTTTCGTTCTTGATGTAAAAGCGAGCTCTTACTTTAAGCTCGTGTCACTCTTGGCTAACACAAATAAGAACGAAAACAAAAAGCGAGAGCGCACTTTCTTAAAAAAATCCCAAAATGTCTTGGTTTGAAAACAAATATTTATTTTTTTGGCAAAGCGAGGACTTGTCGCTGCGCGTCGCTTGTGTAGAATCGGTAGCGGCGACGCGGTGGCAAAATAAATCAGTGCATTTGTGTGTGTGTCTATGTGCGGCGTCGCAACGCGTCGCTGCTTTGCATTTTTGGCGACGATCATTTGTGTTCTATTTCTTACATCGGTTAGAAGTGTGAAAGTGACAATGCTGGATAAAAGTGCGTTTTATTAAGCCGGCATTGCAAAAATTTTAAAAATGTGCCGCGTCAACGTTGACAACATTGAAAGTTGTAAAAGCAGTGAAAGCAACTCAGAATCTAAAAATTTTAATGAACAAGATGGGAATAGCAACGAAGACATGGAAATTAATAATTTTCTCCATTAAATAAATCTTCATGAAGTATTGCCTTATCTGCGAGGTAAGTGTAAATTATGGTTTTAATGTTTAAGTTTTTCTGCTATGTTTAAATTCTTAATATTACTACCAATTGTGAAATTCGGTGTAAAGTGTGTGTATGTACCCATTTTTCAACGGCGTCATTTATCTTCGTATGTGTGTGTAAAGAGTGTGCAGGCACGTCGATTCTGCCATGTCTCTCTGTCCGTCTACCAATGACATGTGTAAGTAACTTAGGTGTAGTGTAATTAAGTTAATACAGTGTTAATTTAAAAAGTTCTGCATTACGAAGTAACTTAAAATTTTGCAAATAAAAATTTGCGTCTTCATGTACAGTATGTAAAAAGAATGGTTTGACACAAAAAAAAGTTGCTTCCTATAAATGCCCATTTTTTGCAATATTATTGAAACATGAGTTTTTTTTCCTGTAGACGCAAATTTTTATTTGCAGAATTTAAAGTAAATTCGTAATGCAGAACTTTTTAAAGACATGGCAGAATCGAAGTGCATGTACAATCTTTACACACACTTCAAAGATAAATGACGCCGTTGAAAAATGGGTACATACAAAACACACTAGTCAAAACACTTTCTTGACATACTGTTTAGGGGCATGCATGCTCTGTAAAATACACACTTCAAATATTTTCAATACTTATTCATTGTTTAAATTTTTTTACATTTATTGCTCATTGATTTTTAACAGCTGCCGAGCTCACCCTTAACCGTTTGTAGTACATGACCGCTGAAGATGTTAAAGAAGCTATTCCACCTCTGGGACTGAGAGCTTAATTCCGCGAAAAATTATTCAAGTGGGAAAAAAGGTAACATTTAAACGAAACTTAACTATAATAAGTTATTTAATGTGTTTTTATGCTTTTTATACGGCTAGCTTGGGAACGACAACGATACCATTTCGACTCCATCTAAAGTTGACTCTTGGCTGGACTGCTCATCCCATCTAGCATCGTCGCAACCATCTTCATCGCAGCAGAGTACTTTACAACGGTCTACTTTACAAAATAAATGCTTAATAAAAGCTTGATCTACTTGTTGGAAGACTCCTACAAAGAACGGATGTTGCTGGAGTATGTGGAATCGAAAAAGCCACTTACTGAGAGTCTAAGAGAACACCTGATGAATATGATTGTGAAAGAAACTCTTGAGCGCAACATTATCATAAGGATTCCAGATTTCCCCGTGTTAATGACGAAATATGCTTTTACTTTCCAAGTGAAATAGTTGCGAAGGTAATTCAATTATTTAAATGGAGTCAAACTTAAAAGAAGATCCTATCCTTTTTATAATAATATAACAATTAATATATAATCTTTTAATTTTAAAGGACCGGTACTTCATTGCTCGATGTATCTGTATCTGTATTAGACTTTAAAAAACCATATCCGGGCATATGAAATTGGTTGTCCAATTGATAAAATATTTATAAAAAATATTAATAATGTTGACACAACTTCACATACATCCTATAAATAATGGAAAATCTAATCGTTTTAAATATGTTTAAGATATATCGCATAAAATGTTAACTGTAATACTCTGAACTTCCTATATAATAAAATAAAACAGTTATATAAAATAACATAAAACAGCAGTTTTCGTTTTATTTTCAAAAATAATCGCTCTTGATTTTCAGCCTAATCGGGATTGAATTAAGAATTTTTTCGTTTCAATACTTCAAAAAGCCAGGAAATTCTTGATTTAATTAAGTGCAAAAAGGGATTGGTTGAAGAACATTTCGGTTTTAGTTTAAGACTTTTAAAGGCTTTAGTTAAGAACGTTTGGTTGTTATATTTGAATGAAAGTTCTTCATCCAAGCATTATTCGTTCCTAAGCTAAGGGCATAAAGTACTTAATTTAGTCCAGATCATGCTTATTTTGAACTCTAGAAGTTCTTAAAAAAATCCCGAATCGTGCTTAACATATCCAAAACGTTCTTGAAATCAAGAATTTAGGGATTTTTAAAAACGCTCTTGAATCAAGAAATTTCGAACTTAAATCAAGAATTTTCTGGCTTATTGAAGTATTGAAACTGAAAATTCTTGATTTGAGTACGAAAACTCTTGATTTTTCTCTCAGTGAAGAAACTCTATGTGACATCTAATTGGTGCAAGGAGGTTGGGCTCAACCAAAACCCTGCGAAAACCTTAATAGTACCGTTCACTAGGAGATACAAGCTAAGCAGAATGAGGCCAATACGCATATCCGGCTGCCTCATTACACCAGAAAAAGAAGTCAAATACCTCGGCGTTGTCTTTGACAACATGCTGAGGTTTGACAAGCACACTCAGTAAATGCACTAGAGCACTATTCACATGCAGGAGCATAGCCGGAAAATCGTGGGGTATGGCACCACACATACTCCGATGGCTATACCTCATGGTTGTAAGACCAATGCTCACTTATGGAGCTGTCGTGTGGGGAGATAGAGCAAACCTCCTCACAGTAAGGACGCAGTTGCAAAAACTGCAAAGGCTGGCATCTATATGCAGCGGCAATCGAGGTTTTGATGGAGCTAACACCACTCCACCATACCATCGGCCTGAAGAAAAAAAGCAACACTGCTCAGATTAACAACAGAAGAAGTGGGTAGAAACCACATAGTAAGCCTCAGAGACTCTGAAAAGCTGGAAAAGGAAATCCCTTTAATCCTCAAACCCAGGCACGAAATGGTGGCCGAGTATCACTCTGACAGGATTTTCACTGTACACCAAAGTAATAAGAAAGAATGGATCTCACTTGAAGAGACACATTAAATGAAACCACACACAATTATGTGGTACTCAGACGGGTCCCTAACGCCCCAAGGAACCGGACTTGGGGTAGCAGGACCAGGAACGAAAATATCTGAGCCAATGGGAGAATTCACAAGCATATTTCAAGCTGAAGTATGTGCCATCTCCCGTTGAGCAGACCGTAATATGGGGAAGAACTACCATAATAGAGAAATAGCTATCCTCTCCGATAGCCAAGCAGCGCTTAAAGCACTCAGTAGCAATAAGTTCACCTCTAAGCTAGTCTTAGAGACAAAGTACAAATTGGACCAACTAGGCAGCAGGAACAACCTGACCCTACGATGAGACTCAGAGACCGGGACACAACAACGTCCCCGGAAACGAATTGGCCGACGAACTGGCACGCAAGGGTGCAGCCACCGCAATGGTAGGGCCAGAACCCTACTGCGGCATAGACCAACACACAATAAAAGGACTTTTAAGAAAGGAAGAGTATACGCTTAGAACTAGAGGTGGGCGCGGGCCGGGCTTTTTTTCGTGGCCCGCGGGCTTACACAGGCCCGGAGCGGGCCCGGGCCTTAAAATTAAAATTCGTGCGGGCTTCGTGCGGGCCCGGGCCTTAGCAAAAAGGCCCGGCCCGTAAAAGCCCGAAATAGGCCCGTAAAAGCCCGAAATAGGCCCGAAAACAATTTTGATTTGTTCGCGCTATTTTTGTTTATGTTTGAATTAGAACCGCCATTTATCGCATTTTAATTGTTTATCGATACTACTATCGATTTGCTTATACATATTTTACTTGTTTGCTCACCACTAATTCAAAATTGTCGTCCTATTGTGAAATTGATAAAACTTTGCAATATTTGCAAATATTTGCATTGTGGTCAAAAAAATTATGTAAACTTTGCAGAGCTAGCACACATGATTCCCAAATAATAACTGAGTTTAAAACAATGACCCTAAGCGCATTAGAAAAAAGGTTTCTTCCGGCAATCGCTCATTTGGTTGGGCTTTTCTTGAACCCTCCTTATAGAGAGATGAATTTCCTCTCAGAGGAAAAAAGAGATAATGTGTTAGCTGCGGTAAAAGCAATGCTCTCCGAATTTATAGGGGATCATGAATATAGTAGCGTTGATGATATAATTAATAACATAGACCCAAATAATTCCGAAAATGGAATGTTTGCTGAATTTTTAGACTTAAGTTATATAAAAAAACGAAAAGTTGAGAAAAACGCTATCGACATAGAGCTTGACAAATATTTGGCCTATCCAGCAGCTCCTGGCACACATATTTTAGAATTCTGGAAAAATGCAACGGACTTAAAATACCTTCCCAAATTAGCTCGGACCATTCTGGCTATTCCCGCCAGTTCGTCTACGAGCGAAAGGCTTTTTTCAACATCGGGCCATGTTTTAAATGAAAAACGCACTAGGCTAAAAAGCTCAAATTTAGAAAAAACGAGAGCGCAAGTTAAAGTCGGCTCTAACCGACTTCGATATACCCGTTACTCAATGAAAAACATGTTTAACAGTGTTCCTACGTTCCTTAGGGTGAACATCTGAAAAGTATGCAACACTTTTAGAACTCGGCTATTTTTCACATTTTTGCTCATAACTTGAGAACCGCTCATCCGATCTTTATCGTTTCCTCGGCAATTCGTTTATTGTTTTGCTAATTATTAACTATCTCTAGAAGGTACGAATCGTCTATCTTTAAAACTGTAGAAGATATAACGTTTTTTCCGAATTGCGGGGGCGGGAGGGGGCGTGGCCAAAATTTGGAATAAACTTGATCTACCTGCAAGTATAAGAAGCATTTGTCTTATACATGTGAAACCTCTATCTCTTACGATCTCTGAGATCTAGGTGTTCATACAGACAGACGGACGGACGGACGGACGGACAGACGGACACGGCCTGTTATATCGACTCGGCTGTTGATGCTGATCAAGAATAGATATACTTTATATGGTCGGAAATGATTCCTTCTGCCTGTTACATACATTTGCACGACTTTAGTATACCCTTTTTACTCTACGAGTAACGGGTATAATTAAGTTTCGTGCCGGGCCGGGCCGGGCCCGGGCCTTGGTGAAAAAGTTTCGTGTTGGGCCGGGCCGGGCCTCTCAAAAAAGAGTTCGTGTTCGTGCGGGCCCGGGCCTCAAAATACAGGCCCGCGCCCACCTCTACTTAGAACAGCCTCCTGGGTAAACACCAGGGAGACAAGCTAAAGCATTAAGCTTAGTATACACTTCCACCAAAGACTCGCCAAAACAAAAATACCAAAAGTGACAATTCTTTTGTTTTGGGACAATGTGACCAGATATTAAGATGTATGCATGTAAAATGGTCACTTTGCCAAGACCGTAGCTTTTGGTTTAATTTTAAACTATAAGTTTTACAATCAATAAATACAAGTTATTAACATGCGTTCTTCATGGCCAAACCCTGGCTACTGGGCCTGATGAGCAGATGTGACACTTTTGCAATGATTAAATTCATAATTATAACCCAGTTTAAGTATGATTGAAGTCTCACGGTGTTTTGTACCTTACTTTAAATATTGCGCTCAATCATTGATGGGAAAATTATCAAAATTTCACCCGATTACGCATATTTGTGTATCGGCAATGTCCGATACCTCTTGAAATAATTAAAATTAATTATTCAGGGAGCTATCGATAAAAATACAAAAACTACGGATCTAGTATTTTATCGGTATTTAATCGAGGCCTTTTTGTTTTGAGTGTGGACTGCCACCAAAGACACTGCCAAAGGATTTTGGCACAAAAATTTTTGTGAGTTTTTTTTATATGGAGTTTTTTGTTTTGGCGAGTCTTTGGTGGAAGTGTATACTGAGCTTTAATAGTGAACCACGACCTCAAAAGGTTCCAAAAGTTAATCCAACAAGGAAAGAATGCCCTCAGAATTCTGACAGGGCTCTACACGGGTCACTGCAGACTGAGGAGCCACATGTACAAGTTGGGAATAACAAGCACCCAGCTTTGCAGATACTGTGAAGAGAAGGAGGCGTTCTCTGAGCATATACTAGCACACTGCGATGCCCTAGCGAGGCGCAGACTCAGCAGATTTGGGAAACACATTCTACACCCAAGCAATATTAGTAACTTAGAACCAACAAAAATCCTGGCTTTTGTACAGGAATTAGGGCTGCTAGGGGAGTTGTAAGTTCAGTAGGGGGGCACAATAGACCAAAATTGGTCGCGGTGCACCACTTCCCCAACAACAAATAATATAAATAGCACTATACCATTTTGGAGACTTCCATTATTTCTTGCATAAACCCCTCAATGGGCAGACGCGTTGAGACTCTGGCATCCCATATAGGGCAGACTTCTCAAAAGTAAATATAATCCGTTTCCTCTTTGATATTCCAGAAATTATGAACTTTTAAATGAAAGAATTATATCACCTAAAGATTGCCACATTGTTTTTTTAGTTTTAAAAATTTGTTCAAATGCTTTTGTATAAATGGGTACACAAAAAATTTAGTTTTTAAGTTGAATTTCCTTAGAATTAAGTATTAAGTTCATTTCAAACAAAGTTGGCGCTTTCCCTAATTAATTTTAATAAACGTTTCATCGTCGACAATTCGGAATATATCCTGGCGGAAATGCAATAGGTTCTCGTTAAAGCAATTACTGCTTTCATTATGCAATTTCGTCATAACGGGCTTAATATTTGTGACCTGGGCAGTCTCTGCCAAGTCGTTGAAATAGTTAATCTAGAAAAAAGGTAATATTTGTAATGAGAATATATGTCTCTATTAAGGTAGGGGCATAGTTTCACCTGATTGGGACCCAGCATATGAGCGTGGCGACTTTTGTACCCCTTCTCCCAGAGATTCTGCATGTAGCGTTTAGTATCCCTTTGCATTTCGGCCTTAGACGGTAAAATATTAGTTCCGTTGTAATAGCTCAACACGAATCGCGCCTGAATGTCCATCATTTGTGCAGCGCACACGTAAAATGGTAGTCCAATTAGGGCCATTGACGGATTCCTAATATTAATGCACTGTTTGTAAAGCAATTGAACATAATTGTTTTCCACATAAATGCCAGAATCGACCGTTATAAAGGGGAATGCGTATTTATAACCCGTGCAAAAAAATATGGTATCGAATTCCTCATAGGATCCATCAATAAAAAATGCTCCTTTTTCATCCAATTCCTTTACATCTGGTTTCTGAAATACATTATCGAAGAATTTGGTATTCTCAATGCCATCCAAGTGGTGGCTAAGCGTAACTCGGCAGGCAGACTTTGATATAATGTTTGACAAGTCCATGCCGCTTGGTCCTGCTCCGATAACCAGCACAGATTTACCTAGGTAAATGAAATTATGAAAGCAAGAATTGAAGACAATGTGCAAATTAAAGAACTTGCCTGTGAATCTTTCGCTGGTTCTATAATCATGGCTGTGTAAGTATTCGCCTCTAAATCGATGTCCATTGGCAATAGGAGCATAATTCGGGGTGTGATAATGACCATTTGCTACCATTAGCTTATCAAAATAATGGCACTCCAATTTGTTCGTCAAGAGATTTTTTACAAGCACCTAAAAGTAAATAAGCATTCAAAGTGCTCAGCGAGGATTAAAGGATGAAGAGAAAGTCTAATCTTACCTGCCACTTTTGGCGTTTTTGTACCACTCTGATTACATAGGAATTGAATTGGATGTATTTATTTAATTCGTAGTGGGCCGCATACTGATTCAAGAAATCACAAATTTCTTCGGACTTCACATAAGACGCCTCGTTCTCTCCAATTTCAAAGTCCGGATATCCCATAACTTCCTTAGGCAAATTTGTTCTAAATTAATAAGAATGTAATTTTTCAATAGTCAAGCATCAAAGTGATATTTAGATAAGAATTAAATATTTGTACACACTTTTAAAGTGCTGGTTGTATTCATTTTGTCCAGAAGCTTCAAACTCATTGAAATATGCTTTTGCAACCTCATGAAGATTTAAACCTTTTGTGATTTAATAAGAGACTTTCACTACGCTTATACACATAGAATTTTTTGTGCTTATTTCCCTTTAAAGTCTGCAATGCTTTTGAAAAAGAATGATTCAGAACACACATTATATTGAAGACCTATAACTGTTCCGACAGTCTGGATGAATTTTCAGTGTGGATTTGGCTTGACGCGTTCCAATAGATAATTATAGAAGGGGACAAAGTTACCTAACTTTGAAAATCATTAGTCATATCAAATTTAGTGATTATAAACGTAGTATTTGTTATCTTGAGTATCTAACAGTTTAATTTAGTATAGATAACTTTTCCTCAGCAATAATAATGGGTGATTCATTAAGAGGATTTTTTCAATTCTTATTTTCAGATATCACGACTGGTGTCATTCTGTCATCTTATTTATGTTAAGGATTGTTCGACAAATTATCACAAAAAGACTCACACCGCAACAACGCCTCCAATGGGTTCTGCAATAGCTCAGTGAAGATCCGCTGTTTTCGAGCCGAATTTTTTCATTTATTTCGTTGAGCAGTTTATATTGCGTTTCAGACCTGTAAACTGACTGCCTAAATCATGTCAGAGATAGTTATTTTAGCCCATAATAAAGATAGATGGTCTATTTCTATTTTGTGTGTTTTATTTGTAACTTAAAAAAAAAATCCTAATGAATAACCCCTTTTATATTATATGCTTTTCAATAGATCTGCCAATTATGGACAAATTTATAGGTACTACCAATGCAATTTCTAGCCAGCGGGCAATGTGTCTACCTGCTGAGCTAGGGATCTTCCTTTCGATATCGCCTCGAAACAGCGCTGCTTTTAGCTGCTAATTTACCAGCGAAATACATACAAATACATTATATGGCCGTATGTGGCCCAGTGGTTAGTGTGCTGGACTGCTGTGCGGGAGGTCGTGGGTTCGATCCCGCCTCTGAACATCTAATAATAAAAGTTTTTTTTCTTTCTTTAGAAAATAGCTTTTACACATACGGTCACCTTCACCAGCTATTGGCGCCAGCTGTGAAGTAACTAGCCATGAAAAAGCAAATTCTCAAACTTTGCCGTTCGGATCCGGCGTTAAACTGTAGGTCCCTTTCTCTTGTGCGAAAAATTTAAAGCACACACGCCAAGAGATCGTGAGAAGCTTGGCTTGGCCCCGTTGTAGGAGCTGTATAGCCAACATTTTACATTTACATTTACATAATATTTACTAAATAATATTTACCGCTCTCATATCTTCGGTGTTTTTTCGGTTTTTTCTTATTATGGTATGTAGATTAAAAAGATATTGGTCCTAACTTAATATATATCAAGTCGCTAGGTTCAAACCCGGTTGAAAGGAGTAGGAGGAGGAACTTTCCAAGTTTGAACCGAACTTTATCTTAGTATGATATACACATACCACATGCAAATTGTGGCTCTATCTTATATATTCTGTGAGATCGACGCGTTTATACAGAGAGAGAGAGAGAGAGAGAGAGACATGTGGGTACGGTAAACACCTACATACAAGCAAAAAATTGTGGAAGAACTAAATCGAGATAGCACTTCCTCGAAGTGAGCTTGACCTATTTTGCACAGATACTTGCCGTAAATTAGTATACATGCTGCTATGTACATCGATTCCATTAACTACCCCAGTTTCCTTATTGAAAACCCAAGTTCCTCCAATTTTGTCCGAAAGCTCAAACACGGTTGGATTGAAGTTGTGCTCCTTCGCATGTCGGGCGCAACATAGCCCCGCGGTACCTGCACCAATGATGCACAAGCTCATCATTTTAAATCGCAAGCAGTTTTAATAATTTTTTAAGCGGTCCGCTACTGTACACAGCCAGCCAGAAACTGTAAGTCATTTTTCCATTGGACTTTTGTATGACTTCGCTTGATTATTATACCGGGTATATGTGAGGCATATGCAAGATCTGGACTAAGCGACTGTCATTTCAATACCTATGGTATAATTAATATACGTAATTTGGAATGTTAAGTTTTAGGATTTCACACAGCGCATAAAATTATTTTTACGAAGGATCATGCAACCATTCTGCACGATTACAATAATCTTTTAACAAGTCCTAAACTAGATAGCGGGTATCTCAAAGTCTATCAGACTATCAGTAAGTTTTGTTGTTTGAATTATTTCACTGATAAGAGTACGTTTCCTCCAGAATGCTTTGCATTTCAGCAGACAGATGTGCGTTCAATTGCTGGAAGGTCATAGACCCATTTTTATATCAAATAGACATTTATACTTGAAATGCATAGAGCTCGAAGAAGCTCGGGCAAGTACTTCTAACGATGAGTTAGGCCATTGCCTTAAAGAATAACCAACTATGACTATATTTCCCAAAAATGGGGATCATCAAACAGGTAGCTAAGTTAAAATAAAATGGATTGCCCCAAATGGGCTGGCTGCTAGCTTCGACACACGTGCATCTTATAAGTATTTGACGTCAATGTGCCAAGTTTCATCCAGATAGCTTTACAACTGAGAGAATATTTAGCATAGAAACAGACGAACAGACAAACATTGCTCTATTTAATTAGCTTATTATGTCGGTCAAGAATATATGTACAATGTACATAAATATCGCTCACTTACATAAAAACTAAAAATATACGATTTTTGACTTATTGATGCACATTTTTTGTGTTTTATATTGTGACAATTTTCATATTTGTATCACATCTAGTTAGAGAAAATGTGGCAATTTCGTTTTACAGGTTTATCCGGAAAGTAATAGAACTGACTTTCTTCCGCCGCGACTGTATTTCAGAGCATGCGCGCACCGACTTGATTCGGTATGGGGCGTTCCTAGCTAACGAACGAGCGGCTAGTCAGTTGTCTCCGAGCACCTGGAGAGTCAGGACAGGCATTATCGCGCGGTTCGATTCTTTGGCCTTCAGTTAGAACATCATATTTTCAAGTTTTGTAATTTATAATTTACTAGCTGAACGCACCGCGACTTTTTTCATACTTCTCCTTTCTGGTGAATTTATGAAGATTGTGCATTTCACAGCAGCATCAGCACGGCTTGCCGATAATTGGGTACGTAAAGATTTTCAAGTCGTTTCCAATAATTGAGGAGACAATCAGGCTTGTTCCAAACGTGTTGAAGAAGTAAAATCGAAACAAAATCAAAAATTTTATTAATTCGGTTCCCAATTCCAAATTTATTTTTATTTAAAGCAGTTTTTAATGATTACAATTTGAATATGTCATATCAAATATGGTTAAATATATCTAAACCAGGGACGGTAACAGTTATAACTTTTATTATAAAAGTCCTCAAATAATAGTTATTTTAAGAGTTTTATTTTAAAAGTTTTTTGGATAACAGTTACTAAGGACTTTTATTTTTTTTCCTCAGAAAATAATAGTTATTAAAGACTTTTAAAATAAATGTCATTTCATAGGAGTTATTTTAAAGACTTATATTTAAAAGTGTCAAAATAACAGTTATCGAAAGACTTTTATTTAAAAGTCTCAAAATAACTCTTATCGAAAGACTTTTATTTAAAAGTCCCAAAATAACTCTTATCGAAAGACTTTTATTAATAAACTCAGTCAGAGACTTTTATTTAAAAATCAAACAATAAAAGTCTTTTTTTCTAAGAACTATTAAATACTACTTCTACGACTACGTTTGCGCAGACCGCGAGAAACGCGAAATTTCCAAACTTCTCATTTGACTTTAGGCTAATGAAGACGCTAAGATTATTATGAAAATTTGATAGGAAGATGTTTAACAAATGGTCTAAAAACGCGAAATTTCGAAAATTCTTAATTGAGTTTGTAAATGTAAAATTGGCTATACAGCTCCAGAGGCCAATTCAAGCTTCTCTCAATCTCTGGGCGTGTGTGCTTTTTAAATTTTTCGCACAAGAGAAAGGGACCTACAGCTCATCGCCGAATCCGAACAGGTACGCCGGCGGGTAAATATGAAATAAACTCAAATGAGAAGTTTGGAAATTTCGCATTTTTTTGTCCCGTTATTTGCAAATTTCGCAATATATTGGACTGTTCAATCTACGACTCTTATTTACCAACGCCTGCGCCTTAGTAAATATTCAAATGAAAATTTGGCAAAGTTAGCGGTTTTTGGTCTACGCCTATTTTAGATGCGTCTTCAATTGGCATAACATAAAGACGACATAATGAATGGTACTTTCATTGATATTTCATGCTGAAGTTTCTCGCGGTCTGCGCAAATGTAGTCGTAGACGTAGAATTTAATAGTTCTTAGAAAAAAAGACTTTTATTGTTTGATTTTTAAATAAAAGTCTCTGACTCAGTTTTATAATAAAAGTCTTTCGATAAGAGTTATTTTGAGACTTTTAAATAAAAGTCTTTCGATAAGAGTTGTTTTGAGACTTTTAAATAAAAGTCTTTCAATAAGAGTTATTTTGAGACCTTTAAATAAAAGTCTTTCGATAACTTTTATTTTGAGACTTTTAAGTATAAGTCTTTAAAATAACTGTTATGAAATGACTTTTATTTTAAAAGTCTTTAATAACTATTATTTTCTGAGGAAAAAATAAAAGTCCTTAATAACTGTTATCCAAAAGACTTTTAAAATAAAACTCTTAAAATAACTATTATTTGAGGACTTTTATAATAAAAGTTATAACTGTTACCGTCCCTGATCTAAACAAAACAGAAAATCTGCTGTCCAAATATATTAATTTCTATAAAGCAACCCTAGCAGCTATTGATTGACTGTTGAAAATTAATAAAAAATTTATTTGCATTCAGAACAGCTCGTTTTTTTATAACACTAATCACAACGATTCCATATCTTTAAGTTTAGCTACTAACAATGGTCGTACGAACAAAGAATTTTTAATCAGTTCAGTTACTCAAGATAAAGACTGATACAGAAACATTACGTTTTACATATACAATTATATGAAATTAAATACTATTAAATTAAATACATTCAATTTCGTTTAGTTTGAAGTATGTTGTCGTTATTATTTTAATTCTTTGTGAGTTTTTTTTGTGTCTGTGCGTTCCTAATTGTCTTAAGATCATGTGGAAGTTGTTTTCAAAGTCGAATAGCATGCGGAAAGAATTGTCGATCAGAAGTGGAAAGTTTAGATTTTGTACTAAGTATGTTTTTGGTTCTAAGCGAAGAATCAAATATTAACTTAACATACAGATAGGAGAAATGTTCAGAGTTAATGATTTTGTGCAGAAATATTAAGACCCGCAGACATATACAGGAGTCCAGGTTGATGTTATATATCTGTTTAGCAAAAGTTTATATGTGATCGGTCCTTTTTTTATTAAATATATACACATAGTCTATATTAGTACTGTCAATTTCAAGCTTTAGCAATGTGTCTGTTTTATAACATTTCTTATATATAACTAAGCACTTTGATTTTTTCGGATTAATCTTTAACCCATTTCTCCTAGCCCAATCACTAATTATACTTAGTTTGATATTACAAATACTAATACACTCAGAAATTTTGGCTAACGGACGACTAACATACATTTGCACATCATCGGCATAAATTTGGACTTCACCTTTAGACAAAACACTGGGGAGGTCATTGATAAAAAGACCAAACAATAGTGGTCCTAGGACAGATCCCTGTGGAACGCCCGATTTTACTTCAAGAAAAGTTGACGATCCCAATTGGGTAACTACAGCTAGGGTTCTATCGTTCAGGTACGACTTCATCAATTTTACGGCAGTGTTCGAGAAATTGTATACAATTTTCAGCTTTTTACATAGTACTTCTTGGTTAACTGTGTCGAATGCTTTGCTATAGTCAAGAAGCGTTAAGAAAGTAACTTGTTTATTGTCAAGTTTGCTACGTATGTGCTTTGCAATTTTCGTGACTAATGTGGAGCAATTTCGATTTTTCCTAAACCCGGACTGTCTATCGTCTAATAAAAAATTCTTTTCCATAAACTCATTATTTTGGGATGCCATAATTTTCTCTAACGCTTTGGAAAGCAAGGGCAGTATAGAGATAGGTCTGTATTCGAAGGGCAGTATAGAGATGAATCTGTATCCAAAATTTGAAACAAACTTGATCTGCGTGCAGATAAAAGAAAACTACGTGTCAAGTTTGGTAGCTCTAGCTCTTATAGTCTATGAGATCTAGGTGTTCATACAGACAGACGGACAAGTCTATATCGACTCGGCTGTTGATGCTGATCAAGAAATATATATACTTTATATGGTCGGAAATGATTCCTTCTGCCTGTTACACACATTTGCACGACTTTATTATACCCTTTTTATTCTACGATTAACGGGTATAAGAATAAAGGCAAGCCAACTTCGGCTCGACCGAAGTTTTTATACCCTTGAAGCTTGATATATGCCTGCTAGTTCGTTCTATGGCAGCTATACAAGATATTCATCAATATATTCATAACTGAAAGTGTAAAGTGTTAAAAAAATCATTTTTCTCGCTAGAACTACCTTTTCGGCGTTCCGTTCCTAGGGCAGCTATATGCTATGGGCATCCGATTTGGATCAAACTTGACACAATTTTGTGGTAGCATATAGTACTGATCAGTAACAAATTTGGGAGCGAAAAAAAAAGTTTTTCTTACTAAGCCTTTTTTTTAAACCTATCCTTTGTATGGGAGCTATACTATATAGTTGTCCGATTTCGACAAATCTTGGTGAAAATGTGTGAAATCATTGAAAACTTATAAATACGAGCGTTGAGAACGATAGCAATGAAAACAAAAAAGTTTTTCTCACTAAAACTAGTTTTTCAACCGATCTTTCTTATGGCAGCTATATGCTGTAGTCATCCGATCCGGCCGACTCCGACAAATGTGCAGCGTATTTGTACCAAAAGACTTCGTGCAAAGTTTGGTTACGATAGCTTCAAAACTGACGGAGGAGATAACATAGAAACTAGGGTTGTCGAAAATATATCAAAATATCAATATATCGATAATATTTTTTAAGACTGATATATTTATATCGAGATTTTTTTTTTGTCCAAATATCGAATATCGATTTTATTTTTCGGGATATTTTATGATATATGTGCCTTGGTCACTTTAAGATCTGAGCAGCGAGCGCAACACATTTAAAAGACGCAAAGATAAAATGGATTCAAATTTGATAAAAGCTAATTACAGCGACATAAAAAAAAGCAGCCAAGTGTAATTTGTGCGGAAAAGTAATTAAAACAATCGGTAACACGACTAATTTGGCGTCCTCAAAAACAAGAAAGCTTCGAATGGGAAACATGTTCATTACAATCCACTTGGTGGTAGATGACACAGTTATTTTACAACATTTTTGACATATTGAAGGAAAGCCCTGCGATAATGGACCAGTTGCGAAAAGCCCTGGCCGATGAGGGAATTCCGGAAGTTTGTATTAAGACCCTGCAGCAAAACGTTGACACGCTATGGAATTGATATGCTGACGTCCCTTTTTGTGTCTTGCAAATAAAGTGGCAATCATTCTTATAAAAAGAGACGAATATGTAAAAGAATTACAGAAATGCCATCGGCTAAAGTACTAAACATTTTCCGTGATTTTTGTAGCCTTTTGAGCCCATTTAAAGATGCAACTGAGAAAATAAGCGGTGCATATTATGTCACTGTCGGCTTGGTAGTTCCATTAATTTCACTATTAGTCAACAAAATACAGATTGCAAAAGTTAAATATGACGAGGGCATTCTTACTAAAGAGTCGCTTTGTAACCTATTGGGGAAAAGGTTCAAAATCGTCATTTTTTAATAGGTCGATTCCTATAAAAGGTCGATTTTAAAAGGCCTTTCAATGGAAGAAACTCAAAATACTGAACTGAATCTATACCTTGGTTGGCGCAAACATCATGGAAGAGAAATTCTTTAATCTTCTGTAATTCGTATAAGCTGTCCATGCCGGGACTATCCAGACCAGTGCTGCCAATTTTTTTCCAGACAAAAAAGCTGTTTCTGGATGGAAGCAACGGCAAAAAAAGCTGAAAAATTTCTGAAAAAAGCGTAAAAAAAGCAGTTAAGATTTTCAGCACGTCGTCTAGTTCTTCGCGATTAGCATCGGTTTCACAATCGTACGACATGTTGGTACCGATCATGCGAAGATAATTTGAAGGGACTTTATGTTCATAGCAGCATTTGCCCAGTCTTCGCAAACCATATCTGTGTGTTATATTAAAATAAATAGGTAATATATAAATCGGTATCATCCTTTCACTCACAATGAAAAATTACCTTATGCTAAGAATGCTGTTTATCGTGCTTAAGCTCATTGAGTTCCTTAACTTGGATTTTACCAAGTTAAGCTGTCTAAATACGCGCTCAACCTCCGCGTTGGACCATGGCAATAAAAACATTTGCTGGGCAACAGCTGCCAGTTCAAGGAATCTGCGGTTGCCACCAGAATCCTTATACTGCGAAACTTCAATCCAAAACTTTGTACTGTCATTGACGTTTTCCCATTTAATTAGACGAACATCGTTGTACTGCCGCTCAATGTCTGCTATTCTGTCTACTTGGCGGTGTTTTAACACTTCAAACATTTTTTATAATGCTGGTGCATTTTGCGCGATGAAGCTTTATTCGCCCGGCCGTTGCACTATCAAAATAGCTGCTGCATTTGGCATTCTTATATAATTTTTGTCCCCGAAGGAATCCCACTTAAGCAGCGCACTATTTATTGTGATTGTGATGACAGTTTGCCTAAAGTAGTGGTGGTAATGGGAGCATGAAATGACGCCCAGGGAAATAACGCCCGTGGGCGTTGTTTCACTTTCAAAAGTGAAATAACACCCAGCAGGCAGTTAAAGAACTCTTCAAGGGAGATTATACCTCTATCTAAATTTTTGCTCAGTTGCAGAATGTTGTCTTCCATATTTCGCTGTTTTTTGCGCTTCTGGGTAAGGGCACTCAAAACCCCTTCGTTTGCACTCGTAAATGCAACAGAAGCTGAAAAATTCTCATCACGAATCACTTCCAAAAATTTATAAAATCTGCCATGCTTTTGTAACTTCCTTCCTAATGACGCGTTGAATGACTCCAATGAGCTTGTAGTCCTTAAGTGTTGACCGTAGACAGAAAATGCACGAGGTGTGGTCTAAAAGTAAGTTAAAAAATTAGTTTTAAATCTCAGAATACTTTCTTTGCGTTTAAAAAGCGGGTTGAAATCAATATTATCAAGGAATAAAAGTAATGAAAGCGATATATTGCTAAAAAAAATTGAATTAGAATGAGGGAAATAAATGGCGAAATAACGCCCGTGGGCGTTAGCTGGTGTAGAATCTAGGGGTCGATTTTTGATGGCGTTCCAGATAATACATATTTCAATTTTCTTATAATATTACAATACCAATAGTGAATTATAAATACAAATACAAAAACACAATCCTTTAACAACATCATTTAAAAGAGCGGCGCTTGTTTTTCATGGGGACATAATCCCAGACTGAGCAACGAGTTAATAAAGCAAAAGAGTACAGGGAGGGGGCTAATAATTTAATGCTCTGGATGAAGTCTAATTTTTTCAACGATTCAGGTTGGCAAATTCAGCATGTCATATAATTTTATTTTGCTAAATGATAACCAGCAACAGCAATAGAATTAAGAAAACCAAAACAAACACAGCTGATTCGTTGACAGTGTTTGGTCACACTATGGCAGCGATAGCAATCTATCGATATCGGGCGAACCTGCCGGTAAGTCTCGTTGAGAAAACCAAATGACTTTCCGGCAGGTTATTCCGCCCGGCAAATTTGACCGGCCGGTACCTAACCGCAACTTTTGAGATAATGGCCCTTAGGCCCATTTTCTCAATGTCCGGTTAGTCAAACTTACCGGCAGGTTAGCCGAATTTGAGTGTCTCATGCTGTTTTTGGCGAAAACCAGCCGGCAACTTTAACCGCAGCCTGACGAGGGGGTCAAATTTTAACCGGCCGGCAAGATTCGATAAGACTATCGATACTTTCACTCGATAGACACAGCTGTGTCAAACGCTTGAATTATTTACTTTGCTAATTGCCAAACCAAAATGTTTGTAAATAAACGAATTTGTTGCATCCACGAAATGAAATTGGGAGGCAGGTAGTAAGACAGGAAGAGACATGCGACGATCTAGAACAGAAAGTCCAGCAGAATGGCAGCCGCCGCAATGGCAGATGTCTTGACATCTTACGCCGGCGAATTCGAAATGGCACCAATCGCAAAGAAGGCAAACTCACTGCCCGCCGTCTGCAAAATCGAAGGATCAACTAGGCCAACGGCCTTGTGATGTGGCATACTGATTGAGATCCCACTGCAGATCCGTGTGCACCATAACGAAAATACTATCCACACGCTTTGCCAGCACCAGAAACGGTATCGCAACGAAGCAAGAGAGTACAGGGGGGGGCTAATTATTTAATGCTCTGGATGAAGTCTAATTTTTTTAACGATTCAGGTTGACCTTCATCATGTTATATCATTTTTTTGTCGTTAAATGATAACCAGCAACAGCAATAGAATTAAGAAAACCAAAACAAACACAGCTGATTCGTTGACAGTGTTTGGTCACAATATGGCAGCGATAGCAATCTATCGATATCGAGCGAACCTGCCGGTAAGTCTCGTTGAGAAAACCAAATGACTTACCGGCAGGTTATTCCGCCCGGCAAATTTGACCGGCCGGTACCTAACCGCAACTTTTGAGAAAATGGCCCTAACTCGTCCAAATTCGATTTCGAATATATTTGATAGAAAACGGGAATGGGATGCTTGTCCGATTGCTGTACAAGGAAAAAAAAAAGCATTAGGCCAATGTAAATGACTTGACTCAAACCCAAAATGAATTTCGGGTTTAGTCCATGGTTTGGAGGAAAAAATTTTTTTATAACGCGCATGGTAAGGAGTTTATAATTTATGAACAAACCGCTCAATAAAGGCAGCAGGAGTCCCGAAAATATAAAATGAAATAAGGGGTGTTATTTCATTATAAAACGAGAAAGGCAATTTCTGTGCCGAAGTTTTGTTACACTTGAAAAAGCTTTTCTCAAGGGTAAGCGACTTCGACCAAACTTTGCAGATCAGCTAAAAAACATTTAATATTATATTAGCAGCGTGCAGACAAAAGAAGACTCTGTGCAAAATTTCAGATCGATAGCTTCAAAACTGAGGGACTAGTTTGCGTAGATTAAGAGAAAAATAACTCTTCTCTCGAGTCTCATGGAAAATATTGTTATGTTTGCTCAATATAGACTATATAAATTTATTTTGGGGCAGAATTTGATCCTTTTTTGGGAAAAAAAGGAAAAAAAAATTTAAATATCAATTATATCGATATATCGATATTTTAAAAGTAATATATTTAATATCATTTGATATTTTTTCAAATCAAAAAATATCATCGATACGATATTTTAAAAATATTCGGCAACGTTATTAGAAACAGACGGACATGGCTATATCAACTTACCTCGTCCCGCTGATCAAGAATATATATTAGGGGGGTCGATTTTTTTCGACCAAAGCGTATAGCAAAAACGAAATCTACGGTCAATTCTAAGAAAATTTCACCAAGAAACCATGGGTCTAAAATGAATTCCTAGTCCGCGCAAATCGACTTCAAATATTTATGTTACATTTTCCCAAAAATCGAGTTAGAAAGTCGGTGAAGTCCGACTATAACAAGTTCTGTATACCCCAGAGCTTGCATTTATCAGATAAATTTTATATAAAGTGATAAAGGTGTCAAGAAGTGAGCCCAGTGCTGCCCATCAACGTTGAAGCGGTGCTACTCATCAACATTTTTTGTTTTCCGTATAACTCCGCTATCGTTCATCCGATCTTCATAGTTTGGCGAATCGATAAATAATCATGATTACAAAATATCTCTAGAAGGTACAAACCATCTATCTGTAAAACTGTGGGAGATATGAGGTTTTTTCAAAATTGCGGGGGCCTGCCGGCAACTACAAGAAGTATTTGTCCCATACAAGTCAAACCTCTATCTCTTACCATGTCAGAGATCTGTACTTTTACAGGTTTATGGACATATTTACATACTACGTTAATGCTATGCTCATTTTGCAAAATCGTTTCATGAAATGCCTCCGAAAGTGCGTGCATAAACACCATTTTATGAATTCGATTGCGCACGAAAGTTGACTATGAATTCGACTTCAATTCATGAAATGCCGTGGCGCAGGCAACTTTACGTTGAGTTGGTGTTGGCAGATCTTTTGTATTCTCATATGTGCTGGCCATTTTGTGAATTTACAGGAACAAATTTGATTTTGCAAATTGAAGAAATCGTGAAATTCATAGCATAAACGTAGTAACAGACGGACATGGCTATCTCCTATATTATTTTCTTTTTTTTGGAATATGACTTTTCGCCAAATCTACTTTACGAAAAGGTAACTTTTTTCGAAATTTGCCGGAAAATGTGCCAGACAATACCAGGCGAGATAGCAGCCAACTTTTTTTTATCAAAAGTTGTCCCTGACAGCAACAAATTAAATTTTTTGGTGAATTTTTTTTTTCGAATGCACTATTTTAGTTTTTCTAACTGATAACAACGATCCAATTTGTCACTGAAGAAGATGATATAATTAATGAATCATTGGGGTTGTCAACGAGCAACAATGGAGAATCAAATTGATTCAGTTAATCGTTGAATGATGGTACAAAGAAAAGCAAATCAAGTTCTCAGGTCGAACCGAGCCGGGTTATCCTTTCTACACATTGCTTCTCTAGTGTTGCAGAGAATTTGGTAGCTAGTAGGAAAATATTTCTGGTTGAGATGTCTTTTGCCAGGACTGTCAAGTAGCTGTTTGGCATTCCGTCAATCGGTTATTCGGGGGATCAATGTTTTCACATTCACTCACTGTCGACTATTTCCTCAGTGAGAATAACCAAATCTCCCATTGATTCCATATTTTTGAACAATTGTTAATATATTTAGTTGCCAAACAAAAGCCTGCTGATTTCTGCAGGTATTTTACTGTAAACGATTTTTGTTGCTAGTATCTACCGGCAAACCACCTTTTTGTTAGGTCGAAAAGTCACAAGCTAATAAAATGTACTACCAGAAACACCAGTAATACCAGAGATAGTCATGTCCGTCTGTCTGTCGATATACCTGCTTAAGTACAGATCTCTGACATGGTAAGAGATAGAGGTTTGACTTATATGGGACAAATACTTCTTGTAGTTGCCGGCAGACAAATTTTTATGTCACAGGTTGCCATGTCCCCTTCCGCCCCCGCAATTTTGAAAAAACCTCATATTTCCCACAGTTTTACAGATCGATGGTTTGTACCTTCTAGAGATATTTTGTAATCATGATTATTTATCGATTCGCCAAAGGAACTATGAAGATCGGATGAACGATAGCGGAGTTATACGGAAAACAAAAAATTTTGACGTTGATGGGCAGCACTGGACTCACTTTTTGACACCTTTATCACTTTGTGTGGCTTCTATATAAAATTTATCAGATAAATGCAAGCTCTGGGGTATACGGAACTTGTTATAGTCGGACTTCACCGACTTTCTAACTCGATTTTTGAGAAAATGTAACATAAATATTTGAAGTCGATTTACGCGGACTAGGAATTCATTTTAGACCCATGGTTTCTTGGTGAAATTTTCTTAGAATTGACCGTAGATTCCGTTTTTGCTATACGCTTGGTACGTTTTTTTCGGCCCATACAAATCGACCCCCCCTAATATATATACTTTATGTGGTCGGAGATGCTTCCTTCTGTTCGTTACAAACATCCGGACAATTTTAATATACCCTCTCCAAGGGTATAATAAAAATTTATATATTTAAAGTTATGAATATAACTTTATGTCCTAATTTCATAGTGCTTGCAAAGACTTGAACAGTGGTACATTTTTTGTAGCTAACTCCCTTCATCGTGACTTTTTTGGTTTATATGTAATACCATAACAGTTATTTTCGGTCCCTGGTCTATTAATAACGTTTTTTATGTTAAAATACGCTTAGCAGCGATATCATTGAGGTTGTAGCATTGTGGAGTCGGTGCTGAGGGCTTCGCATTATCACACACAAATTCGTTATTTGGTTTCCGTCGCCCGGTCACACTACGCCCCCACCGTTGCACCACACAGCCCAGTTTCGTCTTGCATAATTTAACGCCACTCACTTTCAAAGTTCGCTTCATTAAGGTCGTCTCGTCGGGGATTTGCTTCGTCATGCAGTGTCCGTTTCTAAACCGTTTTACTGCCACCTATTTGCGCAACTACACCGAGGTCTTGTTCCAGTCATATGGCATGTACTGCCCCGTGGTTGGAAAAACTTTCAATTCTGCAGCAGCAGCTGCTGAGAAGAAACTTTCTCTTGTTGCCTCACTGCCATTTGCTGCGACGTCGACAAGGCCGTACTCGACTGCCAAATATACCACTGACAGCCAGCGCCTGGTGCATGATGTAAGGCGAGAACATGAACAAGCATTCACGCCCACCGAGCAGCTGCTGGACAAGGAGACATTCCACTACGAAAAGTTCTTCAACGAGCAAATCATAAAAAAGAAACGTGATCACTCCTACCGAGTGTTTAAACGTGTCAATCGGTTGGCAGGCGATGGGCTGTTTCCCCATGCGCTCGAGTATTCCGCACAAACGGAGCGACCAATTACTGTTTGGTGCTCCAACGACTACTTGGGCATGTCGGCCCACCCAAGTGTGAAGCGGGCTGTGGGGGAGGCATTGGACATGCACGGTTCCGGTGCTGGAGGCACTCGCAACATTTCGGGCAATTCCGTGCACCATGAGCGCTTGGAGCAGAAGCTGGCCGAGCTCCATCAAAAGGATTCGGCCTTGTTGTTCACCTCGTGCTTTGTTGCCAATGACTCAACGCTGTTTACGCTTGCTAAGCTACTGCCCGGGTGTCAGATCTTTTCGGACGCGGGCAATCATGCTTCAATGATTATGGGCATACGAAACAGCGGAGTTCCTAAGCACATCTTTCGCCACAACGATGTTGACCACTTGCGCCTGCTGCTAAAGCAAATGGATAAGGGGACACCGAAAATTGTGGCTTTTGAGACGGTACATTCCATGACAGGTGCCATATGTCCCCTGGAGGAATTGCTTGATGTGGCCCATGAATACGGAGCGATCACATTCATAGACGAAGTTCATGCAGTGGGCCTCTACGGCGACCACGGAGCGGGAGTGGGTGAACGCGACGGCGTGTTGCACAAAATGGATATAATCTCTGGAACCTTGGGCAAGGCATACGGCAACATAGGAGGCTACATAGCAGGATCGTCGAATCTGATCGATATGATACGCTCATACGCGGCTGGATTCATTTTCACCACATCCTTGCCGCCCACTGTGCTCTGTGGAGCCTTGGCGGCGGTTAACATTTTAGCTTCGGACGAGGGACGTCAACTGCGTAGTTTGCACCAAAGGAATGTCTCCTACCTGAAGAGCTTGCTGCAAAGAGAAGGTAACTATGTGCCATTGATTTATGTAATGTGAACGAGCTTAAGGTCATTTGTGACCGTCCGTGTGTATTTTTCTTTGTTTTTCTTAGCAAAATGAACAGCGAAATAAAAACAAATCATGACGTAATTAGCATCAGTAGTGAAAGCTACATTGGCAAAAATTCAAAGTTCCGCGTTAAACAAAATGTTAATAGCTGCAAAATTAATTCTGAAAGAAAGTCAAGTACTCTTGATCTATGCCAGTTTTTCATCACTGTCGAGATCTCGTTCTCAGTATCGTGAGAGAATAAATATGCTACTTTGCTAGACTTTATCCTAGAGTACTGTTAGGCTACAAGAAGCCGGCCTTTTATAAAGGCTGCAAATCGCTTCGGAGTCACAGACCCTAAGATTATTTTATGGCAAAGTTCAAACCGATGGAAATTCCTACTCTCCGAACCTTAACCGGCACGCCGATTAAAATATTCCGAAGTCAGCTAAATTCCTTGGAACTAAAATGATCATTTTCAATTTAAATTCATTTATACACTCTACTGGTCGTCCATTTAAGGTACTGCGTACACAATCTACGTCATTCTCTTATTTGTTATTTAAATTTCTATTGATTTCCGCCGCCTTACAGTAGAAATAGGAAACGGCTAAACTGGTAGTGAAGTGTTACCCAGAGCTCCTACCCAAACCAACTCTCAGTAATCAGTTCACGACCATTAACTTCTTTTTAAATTATAATATCAATAAACATGTAATACCATTTCATGCTTCATTAATAACACTAGTTTACAGCCCTAAAAAAAGTGGATCTATTTTTAAGTGTATCTGGTGATCTCGAAAATCGATTAATAATTCTTTTTTATTTTAACCTTTTTAAATGAAGCGTTAGATGAAGTCAAGCAAGATGTGAACAGAAAGATAACTCAATTGCCCTTAATCACATAAAAGATTGCTTTCAAATCGATTAAGTAATTTCAAAACAACGAAATTAAATATGGGCATTTCCGCCAAATGGTAAGCCTGGACCGAAAAATAAAATTTAATGACATTTTAATATTTAATTATTTAACATGCAAAACATATGCTATGTTTACAAAATCTCTTAATTGCAATCAATTAAGAAGAAAAAAATGCATACAGACCAAAAAAGTTCAAATAACGGTTAATTTTTATCTTGCTTTTTCTAACCGTACGTTCGCGACCCGTACGTTCGCGACCGGTAATTAATTCAATTTAAAAAAAACCAATCGAGATATTTTTCTGTGTAAACACTCGATAGAAAGCTACATTAATCCTCTTTTATAATAAATTAATAGCTTTAGAATATCCCGTTCCATTTCGCAGAATTTTGCATTTCACTGGATAAAGCCAAAGTCGACTTCTATTCCGCGTAAGTTCGCGACCTCATGTTTATTGCTAGTATTAAGAAATCTAAAACTTGATAAGCCCCGTGTTTTGCACTAAACACAGAGCTATCAAAATGATATCAAATCGCAAAAACAAAAGTGGGGATAATTTTTGTTTTCTGTCTTTTTTAGTCTTTTTTGAACATCAAAACCGTGCGAACGTACGTTCGCGACCCGCGGAAATGCCCATATTTATATATCTATTATTTATATTATATCTATTATTTTCAAACGCCTAGGAAAAACATTTAAATTTTTTTAAGAGAACTATTTTTTTTCTACTTAAGAATCGCACATAAGTGCGATAAGCAAAATATATGAACATTGCTCATATATTAAGTACAAGCTCAAAAAAAACTACAGCTCTTTCCATATTTTTTGCTCAAGAAAAATACATGATCCTTTCGATCTGCCCGTATTTGAGGCGGTTTTATCACAACAAAGTGCTTTTATTTGTTCAGTAAGGTTCTAGTCTTTAATAGTTTGAAACAGGGCATCTGCTTGGATCTTTCCTTATCCTGATTCTATGGCTGGAGTATCTAGGAACTTTGAAATAGTTTTGCCAGTGACAACTATGGGCTGTATTTATTTGGTCTATTTAGATGACATAGATAAGGCTCTTATCTTTTTTCACACCAACCATTAGAGGTAAAGATGAAGGCGCGTTTACGTCCTCCTCCTATAAATTAATATTTTGAATTTATTTATTAATTTTTTTATAATTTATTTTTATTATTTATTTGACGTTTGAAGAAAAGCACATGCATTATTTTGGTGCAAAAAGATAAAATTTCAAAATTTATTCAAAAAGAAACCGCCAATTAATTTCTGCACGTAAATGTAAATGTAGGTCCCTTTCTCTTGTGCGAAAAATTTAAAGCACACACGCCAAGAGATCGTGAGAAGCTTGGCTTGGCCCCGTTGTAGGAGCTGTATAGCCAACATTTACATTTACAAATGTAAATGTAAAATTGGCTATACAGCTCCTCGAACGGGGCCAAGCCAAGCTTCTCTCAATCTCTTGGCGTGTGTGGTTTAAATTTTTCGCACAAGAGAAAGGGACCTACAGTTAAACGCCGAATCCGAACGGCAAAGTTTGAGAATTTGCTTTTTTATGGCTAGTTACTTTACAGCTGGCGCCAATAGCTGGTGAAGGTGACCGTATGTGTAAAAGCTATTTTCTAAAGAAAGAAAAAAACTTTTATTTTTAAATGTTCAGAGGCGGGATCGAACCCACGACCTCCCGCCCAGCAGTTCAGCACACTAACCACTGGGCCATATACGGCCATTTCTGCACGTAAATCTTATTAATTCGGTGGAATTTGGAGAGGAAGAACATATAATAGACATTTACCGATATCACTATTTCTGCATTTATTCTTATGAAGAGCAGGATTCGCAGTTTTCATTCACAGTTTCGTTCAAATTTAAGCTTAATGAGTAATTCTTACACCTTAAATTAAAAGAAAACGAGAAAGGCAAAGCTAACTTCGTCTGTGCCAAAGTTTTGATACACTTGAAAACGCTTGTCTCAACGTTTAGCGACTTCGACCAAACTTCGCAGATCAGCTTAAAAACATTTAATATTACCCATTTAAGACCCATTTTTCGACCGATCATTTGTATGGCAGCTAGAAGGCAGCACCTTTCCTGTTGATGGTAGTGAATCCAATTCCAGGACCGCTTGCTTAGACCCAACCAAATAAGCTGGGACAGTAGTACGTTCCTTTTGTATATTGACCATAATGAGCAATAATTATGAATTTCGCGACGTCCGGTTGAGTTGCTAGCTTCAAAAATGTATGACATTTTGAAATAATTTTTTTTTTTACAATTTTGTCAAAATTGTTGTCAGCCTACTATGTCGTGTCTTGGCAACTCAAAAACAAATTAAGAGGATATTGGATCTTAAAAATACCTTGGCGAGGCCATTAAACCTCAAATTTTTGGATTTTTGATAAATTTTCTATAAAATGTACTGAATTTTTTTAGCCATGTTGTGCAAAGATCTTATGTAATGTGTAATGATCAAATACAGACTCTGTAAACGATTGAGAGGAAACAACATTTTGGTATTTTTACCCGTTACTTGTAGACTAAAATGGGTATACTAAAGTCGTGTAAATGTATGTTACAGGCAGAATGAAGAATTTCCGACCGAAAGTAATTATATCCTTGATAAGCAACAACAGCTGAGTCGATATAGCCTTGTCCGTTTGTCTCTATGAACACCTAGATCCCAGAGACTAGAAGAGCTAAAGCAACCAAAGTTAACATGTAGACTCCTATTGTTTGCACGCAATTCAAGATTGTTTCAAATGTTTGCCCCTTCCACCCTCGTCCTCACAATTAAAAATGTTGAATAACTCCCAAAATTTTTAAGATATCGAATAAAAATTAAAATTCTAAATTTATTTTCGAAATAACTATAAACCCTGAAATTTTCATCAAGATTGTTTAATAAATAGCCGAGTTAAAAAAATTTTACATACTTTTCGAATGTGGCCCCTCAGGAACACAGTAACGATATCAAAACTTTCTTCTCCTGAGTAACGGGAACGTCGAAGCAGGTTAGAGCCGACATTAACTTACGCTCTCGTTTTGTTCTGTTTTTGATTGTTTTTTTTTTCTGATTTGACTTTTAACTTATTCTATTAACGAAATGACGAAGAAACTTCGAAATTTAAAGATACTGTGATACTTAAATATAGATTTTCTTCAACAATACCTTATTAGAATAAATAAAAATATAATTTTCTTGCATTTTTAAGCAAACAATTAATTATTTTAAAATATTTTTGGTCATTGTATTCAAATTACCAATCCGACTTGAAAACAATTTTTAATCGTTTACTGACAATTCAGTTACCTTTCGATTCATGTCTTGCTTGACCCCATCTGACGATTATAATGTGAGATATTGCTTTTAATGTAAGTTTAAAAAATATAAAAAAATGCATATTTAAAATACTTTGAAACCATGAAAAAATTGGTGAAATCGACTTTTGAGATCACAAATCTAAACTACACACAAAAATAGTTTCAGTTAAAATAGGTCGTTTAATTTTTTTGGAAACTAGTGGAATTAGTCTATAACTTTTTTTGAATTATGCGAAATTCAGAACAGCCATTAACTCGATTCGCGACAATTCCACTCGTTTGCTCAGTTGGAAGCAGGCCTAATTATCTGGTTTATTCCCGTGTTCGATTTCGATTAAATAGTTCAGAAATAATAACAGAAAATAATATAAGAAAACTGTCCACTCCAAATGGACAGCGTCCGCTTTTACAGCTGTGCAGTTGGAAACATAAACTGAAAACAGTTTCCAACTCAACTGCTGACAAAGCAGACGCTGTGCACTCCCTTAAGACGAATCCCGAATATTTTATGAAAATAATGCAACACCATAACAAAAAGGTCACCATCCCAAACTAATATTAAATGTAAATATATTCTTCATCAGCGTCAATAGCCGAGTCCGACCGTCTGTTTGTATTTATGGACGCGTCAATCTCAGTGACTATAAGATTTAATGCAACAAATTCTTGAATGGAGGTGGGTGTGTACCATATGTAGTTTCTGTTATTTTTTATTTTCGCATTCCTAATACTGAGTGTTACATATACTAGGTTTATGCTATGCCTATTTTGCAAAATTGTTTCTTAAAATAGATCCAAAAGGGCACATACACCATTTCGCGAATTCGACTTACACAAGACTTTGACTTTGAATTCTCCTTCAATTCATGAAATGTTGCTGCGCTACCAACTTCACGTTGCTAGCTTTGTCCAACAGCATGTAATTTTGTGAATTTGCCAAAGCTGCATAACATATCCGGGTGTGGATTTATACATCCGGTAACCTTTGCTAGCTATTGGCGCCTGTTGTGAAGTAACTTTTCGGATTCGGCGTTAAACTGTTGGTTCCTTTTCTCTTGTGCGAAAAATTATAAGCACACACGCCAAGAGATTGAGAGAAGCTTGGCTTGGCCCTTTGGGTCTGTATAGCCAACTTTACATTACATAACATAAACTCGACAATGACAAAGACGCTCAAGGGTCGTAGAGACTAAGAGTCGACAATTTGCAATTAAAATGTACATTAATCATAGTCAAAAATTATAGGCCCGCGATAAATTAGCATCGAATATAGCGTGCGCGTCGTTTATTCAAAATATTTTTCACTTTAATTCTAGCAATTCGTATGCTTGCAGGAATGTCATAAACTTCCAAAATAAATGGAATTTATTTACAGCGTGTTCTGTGTGTGTTCATCATTATCATTTGTTGGCGTGTCAGGCATATTTGTGTCGTTGGCACCTTTTCTAATTTTACTGTCTTTTTCAACCACCTCAGTTTGTTTAATTTCGCTTTACTTAGTTAAATAAAAAACTCGATTCGAATTGGCTTAATTTACGAAAGTAATTTGCTTTTGTTTATTTGGTGTAATTCGACAACGAACGATTCTCACACTCCCTCAAGTACACATATGCGACCACCAATTGAAATGCCACATTTCGTTATCAGTACCTTCAATATAATGCAGATTAACCATGACATTTATAAACTTATATATATTATTTAATCTATCGAACTGTATGACTAAAGTTATGCCAAGCGGCACGAAATTTCATCCGCGTTTTTAGTTGTTTTCCGCCCCACATAGACACTTATCTGAAAAAGGTATTTTGTGATAACGAACTGCTGATGTTACATTATTTTTCTGTTTTTCATTTAAAGTGATAATGGCATTGATCTTGACATTGCTGATATCGAAATTTTAACATTGTTGTCAATTTTGGTAAATAGCTAGAGGGCCAAGTTACCTTCGTCTTTTGACAAAATTTGCAATATTTTTTAATGAGACCAAATCTCTGATCGATCTTTCCTATCCCATCCGTAACTGTACCATAAAATGACGGTCTTGAAAAACTAGATAAAATATATATAAAACATTTTCCATTAAATAAGATTTAAGAGCTTGAATTATGATCTCTATTACTCTTTATAGACCTAGAATAGAATAGTTACTGATATTGCTTGGGTGTAGAATGTGTTTTCCAATGCTGAGTCGCAGTGTGCTTATATATGTTCAGAGGACTCCTCCTTCTCTTCACAATATCTGCATAATTGGTCGTTTTTTATTTCCAACTTGTACATGTGGCTGCGCAGTCTGCAGTGACCCATGTAGAGCGCTGTCTGAATCCTGAGGGAATTCTTTCCTTGTTGAGCTTGTCTTATCTCCCTGGTGTTTACTCAGTGGGCTGTTTTAAGCGTATTCTTTTCCTTTCTTAAAAGGGCTTTTACTGTGTGTTGGCCTATACTGCAGTAGGGCTTTCGCCCTACCATTGCATTGTGTGCCAGTTCGTTTCCGGGGATATTGTTATATCCCGTTATCCTGACCCAGCGATGGTTGTTTCTGCTGCCTATTTGGTCCAATTTGTTCTAAGCTAAGCTAAGACTAGCATAGAGGTGAACTAATTGCCGCTGAGCGCTTTAAGCTCTGCTTGGCTATCGGAGCAGATAGCCATTTCTCTATTATGGTAGTTCTTTCCCATATTAAGGTGTGCACAACGGGAGCTGACACATACTTCGGCTTGGCGCGAATATTTTTTGCGTTCTGGTCCTGCTACCCCAAGTCCAGCTCCTTGGGGCGTTACGGTCCCGTCTGTGTACCAGATAATTGGGTTCCATTGTAAGTGTTTCTTTCAACCTAAGTGTAAGGGTCCCTAAATTGCCTGCCATTCCGCTTTACAAAGCCAAACATGGAATAGGCCCTTGGGGAAAAAATAATTTCTATGCTCATTGAATAGAAATTTTATGTCGAATTTCACTCCCAAATCAATGGCCTCAACCCGGCTCGATAAAAATTCATTAGAAACCGAATAAGTGGCCGTAATATTGTATTTAGAACCATTTGCTATATTTAAGAGTAAAGCATTTGTAGAGATTAAGAGGGAGTAAATTGAGAGCACGCCATGAACAGTCTCTATCTAGATCAGATTGCCACAATCGACTGCCACTCAAGAATTTAATTGATTAGAAAATTTAAAGATCATCAGCATATAGCAGAAACCCTGAGTTAATAGTGAAAAGTAAAGGACCGAGGGATCCGAAGTAGCCACACATGGAGTAGAAAGGAGTGGTATATTTTGACTCTGAAATTCCGCCGGTCCAAAGCGGATTGAATCAAGCTCAATAAGGAGGAATGGAATTTTAACTAAAAAAGCTTGACGAGTAAAGCGTTGTGACAAACAGTAATGTACAGAACATTCAGCTTAAGGATTTGTGTCAAGGTTGCTTTCCTCGTTAAGTTTCACTTAAACTAAAATAGACTATACGAGTACTGTAATGACCATAATGTGCTCTTTCCAGCAGATCCAAATACAGCCATAACTGTTGGTTAAACTCTGGAAAAATGGCCTTCCGATAATAATATTCATAACCATCAGGGCCATCTAAATGAAATTGCTTTTTATCGTTGAACCCTCTTGAGCCCACGACAGCTTTTAGACGGCCTGACACTTCTTGACTTACTTTCTTAGAAATTCTCAATTGTTATCCGTCGGTGACCCAGAATTTCAACAGATTTCATTTTCTTATTTAAAAATCGAGTTGGCAGATTTGTGTCCATGCTAATGGACAAGTCTCTAAACAAGGTTGCCGTTTCTCGCAAAAAATTTTCCAATCTTCTAGTTATGAGTAAATTTGATGTTTAGATGAAATTTTTTGATTGTGTTAAATGATTTATGATGCATTTTCAAATTATAATTCAAAATTTGATGCTTGCTGGCTCGAGATCAAGAAGAAAAAACTCAGTTTGTGTTTGTTTCCAATAAATTTCGGATGCACATCGGCATCCTTCTTCAGGGACACTACAAAGAACAATTCACCAATTATAACAAAACATTTGTAACAAAATCTTTGGACATTTTTAACATACATTATTTAACACGTCTGTACCGCCTAACGTGCAGTTCAATACTAAGCTAATGTTTGTTGAGTAGATGTCTGTATATGTGCGCGCAGTTATCGGTGTCTGCTTTAAAGTTAATTCTTTTCTCTGTTGAGGTATCAATGATATTTAACATTTCAAGAGAAGCGCTTTCTGTAGTTGCTCTCTTGTTGCAAGATTATGGTCTCTTCCAAATTCGGTGAGTGTCCGCTCTCCTTACAGTGTGTCGCCAGTGCAGTTTTCTGTATGGTCGTTTGGTGTTTTAAGTTTTGACTTTTTTTGTTCCTATGTATATTTTATTGCACGCGTTTATTGGATCCCCTTTACATGGTATTTTATATATAACGTTACTTTTGTCTGCGTTGTCAATTTTCGACTTCGTCTTGTTAGACTATATGTATATATACATGTCCCATTGTATTAGTTGGTTTGTGAGCTATTTGTTTGGTATTTTTGTTAAGGCAGTCGCATTTAGCAAAACGTTCCGAGAGGTCAGGAACATAAGTCAAGGATCTATACGACTTGGTCATTATTCGTCAGTATAATTTTAATCTCCGAAATTATGTCATTGTGAAATATCTCGTCGCTTATGTTCAGCATCCTGTTAAAACAGCTTATCGCTGTATTTATAATCATATTCTTCGCGTGTTTGGAGTAAAAATTAATTATTCGTCCTGATGCTGTGGGTTTTTTGTACCAAACTATTATTGAAACGCAATTTTAATAATAAAACAAATAAAATATTTATTTCAATTGATGCCAACCTAAGCAGCAAAAAATTTTTGCTTACATTTCCAAAATAAAATTTGCTTATCAAAATTGTTTGGGTGGTGAATTAAGCTGAATCTTGCTTCTTGGAAACTACCCACCCAGCATTTAGAAGATCACTTTAACAAAAATCTCCTTGGTGAGTCTTTTTCGAGCCCATTTGATGATTAAAAAGTGATTAGTTTCATGTCCGATTTAGGGAAGACTCGAAAATGACTCATATACTTGCTCGAAATAGGATTTATTATAAAACGACTTAAAATAGACTCGCAACTGACTCGAAAATGAGCCGAAACTGATTAAAATAATAGGTTGTAAACGACTCTTCAAGAAGAGTCGCGGCTAGGGTACCATTTTCTCCCGATCGAAGTATCATTTATGATTAGAAAACGAGCGCAATTATGACTACTTTAATCAGACAGAGGTCTCGAAAAAGACTCCAATGTGATCAAAAATTTCATAAAATGTTGGCTGTGATATCGAGAATTGGTTTTGGGTTGGAATTTGGTTGGAAGAGATTTCTGTGACACCGCTGCGTATGACCGCGACTGCCTATGCAAGTATTAGAATATGTTACAAAACCAAAATAGTCATTTTAGGTATTTGACGAATGAGACAAAACACAAAAGTAAAGCAGAGGATTTTGTAAAGAGAAAAAGCGCGCAATGAATTCATGCTGTCTACAGGGTGTCTTGGACATTAGAGGGTTAAATAATATTTTTGCATTTAAAGTCCCGGCTCTCTTTCCCAAATAAATCCAACCGATCACGTGTCTGCGGCACCGACATCAACACCCCGACAGTAGACGAGCTTAAAACTCTCTCTTTTGTAACAACGCACAAGTGCTAAGTGAGCGCTCTTTCAGGTGTCCAAACACAAATAACCCTTAATTTCTTAATTTTAATCGAATTTTGTATATTAACTTTAGTGAAACAAACTAATCTTTTTCTTTTTTGTGTCTCTTTTCAGGTTTTCCCGTAGAGGACACGCCCAGCCACATTATCCCCATTAAAATCGGAGACCCCTTAAAATGCAGTCAAATCTCAAATATGCTCATGGAACAATTCGGACATTATATACAATCCATCAATTATCCAACGGTTGCCCGGGGCCAGGAAAAGCTGCGATTGGCTCCCACACCATTCCATACCTTCGAAATGATGAACGCCCTAGTTACCGATTTAAAGAAGGTGTGGGAATTGCTGGACCTGTCCACAAATGTTCCGCTTACCCCAAGCGGATGCATGTTTTGTAACACAGAGAGTTGCTGGCATCAGGACACTTGCCCTAGCCTGGCATGCGGTATTCCGAACTGTCCGCGTGTGGAAATATCTGTGGCAGCATAAACTATGCAAATCATCCGAAATATGTTACTTTAGCTAAAATTGTTTTTGTGGTCTTGGACAAATAATAAATATTGGTATTGGTGGTCTTAATCTAGAGTTTTGATTTTAATTGATTGATAACCTGAAATCGAACCAAAGTGAATGTTGTTTTTATCTATCTTTGTTGGTTTTCTATTGAATATTAACTCAAAATACAACACATCCCATTTTTTTTTTTTCAAAAAACCTAAAAGGAACATTTTATTTAGTCTTATCATCAGCTTTAAATATTTTCCCGTCCTTGATGGAAATGTAATATGGCCCACATAGCCAAGCCAAGCTTCTCTCAACCTCTTGGCGGGTGTGCTCAGAGAAGTTTGAGAAGCTTTTTCATGGCTAGTTACTTCACATCTGGCGCCAATGACCCTGCAATAAAAATAGCTCAATAGCTCCTCATTTTCTAAAGATATAACCAATCGCTGAACTGAGCAAAACAAATTTGCCGCAATTCTTTTTAAAAATTTTATGGAACTCCAGTTAAGAGCGTACAGTAGAACTTTACTGCTGTTCCGTCCTGGTCCGTTCTAGATGTATTCATTTAATTTGAATTAAAGTGTTAGCTTAGTATCTGAAGATTATATATAATAATTCTACCAAACAGATCTGAGCTTGACTCAAAAACAAACTTAATCTTAGAACAACTTTTCGTATATATCACATTTTGTAACTTAAAGAATTGGGAAGAGTTGATATCCTCGGGATAAAATGATTCCTGATGTATTACATCTCCCTCCGTCGAGTATATCAAAGCGTTCGACTTCTGTCCAGCAAATCCTCCCTGGAATTGTAGGTAAAACCCACTGATCTTTTGGGGCTCATCAAATGTCAGGGTAATCCATTGGGGGGTGCCCTAAAATATTGAAATTTTAATATGCATATATCCATTCACTCATATGGTTTGTACACACCTCATCGGAACTCCAGGACGTGTCATCATTTTCATCAAACATGTATTGTTTCCCATATTGCTTAACATCTTTGTTTAGCACCGAGCTTACTCTGTGGTGCAAGTGTAGAGTCTAATGTTATTATAATCGCATGCACACGTTGAAGCAAATAGAATTACCTGCAGCTGAAGTTGGTTTTTGTCAAAACATTCATCTCAACTTTGCAATGTTTATTTTTATTTTTTGGTTTTAATCAACACACATGGTCGATAGTTTTGTTGGTCGCATCTTCAGTAGTGCAGCCAGTTATCGATTTCAAAAGAGCGCGCGAAACTTTCGAAGCATAAGGTGCCGGTGGAAACCACAAGTTTTAATTCTATTTCAAGTTTAGCTTCTCTTATAAATTTGCCCAGTTCTCCGTAATGAAATAATTCTTTGGACGTTAGATTAGTGGTATTTCTGAAAGTGGTGTGCTTTTGATTTGCTTTCGTTTTGATTTCGCAAAACAGCTGTTCGCAGCTGCTCCATGCAAAATATGCGTGTGCCCAGAAAATTCAAGGATATTTTTTGCTTTCGCTTTAGTGTGACCGCTCTCTTAAAAAACAATTGCGCAGCGCACTTGTTGTTTGTTTAAATTTTGTTGTGATTTAAATATTAAACGTTGTAAATAACTTACTGCCTTTCATATTTTGGTAATTAAATGATAATTAATTATTGCATCTTACAATGCATACGAGACTATTGCAAAATAAGGCCTGCTAAAATGGACAGAGTCATATCGCTCACTTACTTCAATACTGGCATAACTCAAAAAATACGATTTTTGACTTAATGATGCAGAAATGTGCGCGCTCTTCTGTACTATTTTATGCAAAAATTTTCGTATTGCTATCTCTTCTACTTTCCATGTGAGATAGGGTTGTCGAAAATATATCAAAATATCAATATATCGATATTTTTTAAAACTGATATATTTATATCGTGATTTTTTTTGACCAAATATCGAATATCGATTATTTTTTGGGATATTTTATGATATTTGTGCGTTGGTAACTCTTTGATCTGGGTAGCGGGCGCAAGCGCATTTAAGAGACAGAAAATGGATTCCACATAAAAAAGGCACAGCCAAGTGTAATTTGTGCGGTAAAGTATTTAAAGCAAGCGTTTGCACGACCAAATGTCCCGTGTGTTGACTTTAAACAAGCCGAAGAGTAGCAAAAAAGCGGGCTGAAGTTATACCTTAGGTTGCCATAAACATCATGGGAAATCCCTTAATATTCTGGAAATCGCATAAGGCGGCCATGACGGGACTATCCAGACTAGCCGTAAGGTATCTTATTACCCCAGTGCCTTCGGAGCGACTTGCTTCTGCTATAAAATGCGCCATATGTGTCCAAGCGACGCGTCTTTTTAAAGACTTTTAAGGCCCTCTTCTGGTCTAAAAATTTTTTTTTCCAAAATTTTTTATTTTTTAGCTTAGATATTCAAAAATATTATCCCAAATGGATTTTAAAAAATGCGAAATACCATAGATTATATAGCTTTTTTTTGTCGACCAATGACTTCGGTAAAAAAAGCAATTTTCAAATTACTTCAAACTCACATTTTCTCAAGTTCTACCAAACCGATTTTGATGATGTAGGGCTTTAGAGACGCAGAATTTACATGGCTATCATCCCTACCTCAATCTTTGAGAAAAAAAAGTTTTTACCATTTTTTTGCAAAAAAATGGTGAAAAATCGATTTTTCATTTTTAAAAGGCAGTCCTTTTTGTATACTCAATTTTATTTTCACAATTCTGCTACGGACGATAATGACATTCATACTAAAAAACTCCCCATCTTCCGTTTTGCTTTCTGATAATTGTAACTCCCGAAAACGTGGGTACCATCGCAACATCTTTTTTTTGTAGAGCCTACTTTAGATCCCGAGAACTTTTTAAATGGGCCTCGCATTCACAAATTTTTAATTTTGTATTTTTTATAATAAATTATACAACCAAGTACAAAAAAAAAACAGAATTACAAAATCTCTTCCCGATTTCTTTCCTCGAATTTAAAAAAACATGTCAGATTTAGCCCAAATATTGGAACTAAAAGTATTCAATATGTATAATACATAGAAAACTCGAATCTCATGGAAAATATTGTTATATTTGCTTAATATAGACTATATCTTTTTATTTTGGGGCAGAGTATTTCCTCTTTTTTGTAAAAAGAGGAAAAAAATTAAAATATCAATTATATCGATATATCGATGTTTTAAAAGTAATATATTTAATATCATTTGATATTTTTTCAAATCAGAGAATATCATCGATACGATATTTTAAAAATATTCGGCAACCCTAATGTGAGATGAGAATATGTCGCAATATCATTTCCCAGGTTCGTTTTCATGTTGATGCAATAACCGCCATATCTCAGTTGTCCTGCTGTCGATATTGACCAAACATACTTCGTCTTTCAGTTAAAACATCATATTTTCAAGTTTTATTAATAAGCATCCTAAATTTATAATACTTTACTTAATTAAGTTAAAACTAAAAGAACCATTTTTTTAGATTAAATCCATTGAGAACTTTAAACGTGTTTATCTCAAAATGGATTATTTTGAGTTATGCCAGTATTGAAGTAAGTGAGCGATATGTGCTCGAGGTTTAGGATTTCATATCTGAAGTTAAAAATTCCTTTCAATTTTATCCTGCCTCTTCATCTTTTGATCTGCCAAATTGCAAAAGTCACTTGCCGTGGCCATAAACAAAGTACATAATTAATTGAATTCACCTTAGTAAAGTTGCAATCTTCCTAAAACTGCAGATTCTGATATTCCTGAAAGGATATTTGCTTTTGATTTGCCTTCGTGAAAACAAAAGCAAATCAGTTGGTGGAACATCCCTGATTACAATTTAATTTGCTTTCAATTGGCGCAAAATTTAAACAATGTACAACAATAAGCGCAGCACTGGGCACGAAAGTGTCTGGACGTTGAAATTACTATAAAGCAGAGTGCAAGAGTGATTCTTTGTCGGATTTCCAGACTGATGTTGTTGTCGCAGGTTATCGTCGTTCCGAGGTATACAAAATCCTCCACAACTTTAAAGCCCCGTACGGACATCAGAAGTAGCGAGAAGTTTCATACAAAAATTAGGGGAAGAAGAAGCAGAAGTTACAACTTCGCCTCTTGAACTTTGTGCTTGTACGGAGGTGCAAAGTTGAAAGTTGCACTTAACAGACAATGTTGCACTTAGCAGCACATTTGTGGATACTATGTAAGATGGCTGTGGGCCTTATTGTGCTTTGACCAGCTGAAGCAGCATTGAGAACCCTGTTTCTACCTGCATCGATCAGCTGGGCTGCTTTTAGCTAAAGTGATTTAAAAAGAAAATTAAAAAAAGAACATGGGAGAAAAAACAAAAGCGTTTTAAAGTGTTTTTACATGACAAAAAAATGTTTTTAATTTGGGCGGTGAAAGAGCGAGTTGTCATTTTTTATCTTTTCCACCCCAAGCATTCGGATTTTAATTCTGTGAACAAGGCTTGGGGGAGTAGTGGCCGAGCTTCTACAAAAAATCAACTTGGCATCAAAACAAAATACAAATGATCGAGCAGTGTGACCCACCGCCAATTAAATTAAAAATATCAAAAACATATTTTTTGGCGTAATTTTTTCTTAAGTCTGGTTACACTGCTCTTACGTTCCACGACGACGAAACATGAGGTGAAGTTAGCTAAATTACGCACTTCGGATGTCCGTACGGGCCTTAAAGTTGTACTCTCTCATTGTAACAAATTGTCCAAGGCGCATAGACTTTTGTTTCGAGGATACTAGGTATTTCGTCTTGTCCTCGTTTACCGCTAAACCCATTAGTTCAGACTGCTTCTCAATCTCTGAAAAAGCCTTGCTTACTGCCCGTTCGGTTTTGCCGATAATGAAACAAAAATATAATAAAAGCGCCGGTTCTATTGGCATGTGGGCACCCACGCAGTATATATTCCATCAGTAGATTAAAGAAGTCACACGATAAGGTATCGCCCTGCCTAAAACCTCTGTTGGTTTCAAATAGTTCGGAGAGGTTCTTTCCTATCTCGACGGAGCTTTGCGTGCTTCTCAACGTCATCATGCAAAGTCGAACGTACTTTTCTGGAATACCTAAGGTAGACAGAGCTTCGAAAAACCTTGACCTTATCGGTGTGTCGAAGGCTGATTTATAATCAACAAAAATGTGGTGTGTTTTTTTATGCCTCTTTCATAGGTCTTCTCCAAGATTTGTCGTAATGTGAATATCTGGTCTGTGGTGGATTCTATTTGACTTAAATCTCTTTATTAGCAAAACATAGGCCAAATGTCGCCACAAAATTTGCAACATTTGAAAACAACCAAAAGAGGTTTTAGGAAAACCGACAATTGCTTTTGGTTTGTTAGAAGTTTGTAGAACGCGATAAAGGTATTAATGCCTGAATATTTCTCAAATTTTCTATAGTGCAGTGTGATGATTGTCAGCAGTTATTCATAATTTCAAGATGTCAAATAAATCGGCAATTTTCACTTCGCTCATTGCTTTATTTTTGTCAAAAGTTAAAAACCATCGCTAACGAACTATGAAGGCACGACTCATTTTGAGCACCAAAAACCCGTTCAATAAAGAACCAGATCGAAATAGGGCGCTTCCATCCCTCGAACAAAGAAATAAACAGCTGGCACACTTAGTTGATTTAAACAACAGCTTATTTGTCGATTGTTCTTATCTGGAGCGTAAAAATGATTAAAGCCATACTTGTGTTTAACAATCACGGGAAGCCTCGACTCTCAAAGTTTTATCAATACTTCGTAAGCGCCTTACATTATTTGTTCCACGCAAGAGACGTACCTACGTATACACATTTGGATTTGATTTTTCCAGGATGAAAGCCTCCAGCAACAAATCATTAAAGAGACTTTTCAACTTGTCTCGAAGCGAGACGATAATGTGTGTAACTTTTTAGAGGGTGGCAGCTTGATTGGCGGCTCAGATTATAAGCTCATATACAGGCACTATGCCACGCTTTACTTTGTCTTCTGTGTGGACTCTTCGGAAAGTGAGCTGGGGATCTTGGACCTCATCCAGGTATTCGTCGAAACGCTGGACAAGTGCTTCGAGAATGTTTGCGAGCTGGATTTGATATTTCATGCAGACGCCGTGCACCACATTCTCGCCGAGCTGGTGATGGGCGGAATGGTACTGCAAACCAATATGAACGATATAATGGCTAGAATAGAGGAGCAAAACAAGCTGGTTAAGCAAGAGGCGGGCATATCAGCAGCCCCCGCCCGCGCCGTAAGCGCTGTCAAAAGCATGAACATTCCTCAGCAGATAAAAGATATTAAACTGCCCGATCTACCGCAGGCCATCAAGGACCTAAAGTTCTGACAAGATAACTGTAAGAGGTTTAGATATCCAAATTTTTGGTTAAACTAATTTTGATTCTTTGTTTGCTTTCAGCTCTTCATGAAGTTCAACTGGCTACCAATAATTATTCCACGGCTGGTAGCTTTAGTAGTTATAAGACACATTTAATTTAATGCCTTGTAGTAACTATGACTCTCCCTAATATGCGGCTTAATTGGAAAATGCATGTTCACATACGTTATTCTCAATCTCCTACCGCTTAGAGCGCACTAAATTGGTTCTATGATCCATGATCCATACAACTTGAATAAAGCCGAATCAAAGAATATTTTTCCTTGCTTTCAGATGACAAAAATTATTTTAATTCTTAGAATTGAGAGTCTGACCCAGGGACCTAAATAAACAGTTATGAAATCATAAAAATGATTGTAATGTAAAGTTGGCTATAAAGCCCCAAAGGGCCAAGCTTCTCTAAATCTCTTGGAGTGTGTGCCGAATCCGAACGGCAAAGTCCGAGAAGCTTTTTCATGAACAGTTACTTCACAGCTAGCTCCAATAGCTGGTGAAGTTGTAAAAGCTATTTTCTAAAGCTCCATTTACACGACCTGATCACTCATCTGAGTTTTTTTCTGATTTGCTGTCTGACCGTGTAAAAAGGCGTCTGAGTAGACATGAAGCTACTCAGATGAGCGATCAGACGAAATAGAACCGGTTCTATTTGGCCTGCGCACTCATCTGAGTGGCATTTATCGAGTTAACGTGTTCGTCTGACGAAAACTCATCTGAGCGATCAGGTCGTGTAAATGGAGCTTAAAGAAAGAAAAAAACTTTTTATAAGATGTTCCGAGGCGAACCCATGACCTCCTCCTGATACAGGTCAGCACACTTAACCGCTAAGATACATACGGCCACCAGTAAAGATTATTACCCCGATGAAATAGAGGGTATCAAACTATATAATTTTGAATGACGAATCCACTAAAGTGATACATTTTTATACCCTTGGAGAGGGTATATTAAAATTGTCCGGATGTTTGTAACGCAGAGAAGGAAGCATCTCCGACCACATAAAGTATATATATTCTTGATCAGCATGACGAGCTGAGTTGATATAGCCATGTCCGTCTGTCCGTCCGTCTGACCGTCCGTCTGACCGTCCGTCTGACCGTCCGTCTGTCCGTCCGTCTGTTTCTATGCTATCTCCTCCGTCAGTTTGAAAGCTATCGTAACCAAACTTTGCACGAAGTCTTTTGGTACAAATACGCTGCACATTTGTCGGAACCGGCCGGATCGGATGACTATAGCATATAGCTGCCATAGGAACGATCGGTTGAAAAACTAGTTTTTGTGAAAAAAACTTTTTTGTTTTCAATGGTATCGCTCCCAACGCTCGTATTTATAAGTTTTTAATGATTTCACATAATTTCACCAAGCCTTGTCGAAATCGGACAACTATATAGTATAGCTGCCATACAAAAGTTAGGTCTGAAAAATAGTCCTAGTGAGAAAAACTTTTTTGTTTTCAAAGATATCGCTCCCAACGCTCGTATTTATAAGTTTTCAATGATTTTACATAATTTCAACAAGATTTTTCGAAATCGGACCACTATATAGTATACAAACTGTCAGGCATATATCAAGCTCCAAGGGTATATAAACTTCGGTGGAGCCGAAGTTAGCTGGCCTCTTTTTATTTTTAATTTTAAACCAAAGAATTTATTTAAGGCCCTATTTTGGATAAGAAAATTTTATTTTCGAATTAATTTTTATATACTCAAACGTTCCATTAAGGCTAGATTCCAGATGACATAAAAATTTATTTCGGTGCAATGCTTCATTCAAATAAGACTGCTTCGCAATAGTATTCAGATTTTACAAAAGTGTTTCTATTCATGTAAAGTTCGACATAAAAATGTATTTTCGTGCGTTCTGGAAATCGGCCTTTAAGGTCTAAAAATCTGTAAAACACTCAAGCAGATCCAAAAACATTTTGTACAGCAACAAACTAAATCATCTATTTTCTACCTCGTATATGAAAAAAATTTTCATCGATCCTCGAATTCCATAAAAATTCTCAAAAGAATTTAAAAAAAAATGTTATTAAATGTTCGTAAGTTTTTAAAGTAAGAAAAAAGTTTTACTTGGAAATTTGTTTAAGATTAACCATGTTTTGACGCACTTTGACCGAAACTTCTCGAGAACTTTTAAGGGTACTGTATACCTTCAGAAAATATTTTGTTTCATTTCATTTTTTTTGCTTAAACGTTCTAATAGGATCCTATAAATATCCTGCAAAACTTTCAAGCAGATCCGAAACTCAGTTTTACAGAAATAAACAAAAACAATTCATTTTCCCGACCCTTTTATATGAAAATTGTTTTCATCGACCCTCGTATATTTAGAAATTCTTAGTTTTTTCACTTTTTTGGTCAAAAACTTTATAAATATTTATACAACAATGCTTGAATAAAATTTTACTTGGAAATTTTTGGAGGTTTTATTTTTTACCGTCTTGAAGCACTTTGTCTCAAATTTCTGGAGAACTTCTTAACCGATTTTGATAATTTTTTTCCGGTGAAAGCTAACACCCAAATGCACCAAATAATACTTACCATTCTGGTGTGAACTAGGATATTTTTGATCGGTCAACAAATAACGGAGCAAGGACCAATACAGTGCGAAAAAGTCGATTTTCGAAATTTTGATTTTGAGTAATTTAATTATTTTTAAACCTTTAAAAAATTACAGTTAAAGGTATACAGTACCCTTAAACCAATTTTGAAAAAAAATTCCGGGAAAGCTAACATCCAAATGCATCAAATCCATGTTTAAAGTCTATTAAAAATAATTTGTATTTAATCGAAAACAGTTATCGAAGGAAGAAAGCATCTCCGACCACATAAAGTAAATATATTCTTGATCAGCGTGACGAGCTGAGTTGATATAGCCATGTCCATCTGTTTCTATGCTATCTCCTCCGTCAGTTTTAAAGCTATCTTAACCAAACTTTGCTCGAAGTCTTTTTGTACAAATACGCTGCACATTTGTTGGAACCGGCCAGATCGGATGACTATAGCTCTTAACTCATAGCCTAGTTTATTAACAAAGACTCGCAAATAAGATAAGGAGACAACTAATTTTTAGCAGACTGATCACGTACCACCTCTAACAATAGACGGACGCCTGGCACCCTGCACGCTGTGTCCGTTTGTGCATATGTCAGATAAATAATAAAAATTTTAATTTCTTTATTTCGAAATACGGTCAATAAAGTGTTAAAGCTAGCCCTTGTCAGCGCGCAGCCAGCGCGCTCTCACTCTCTCGCTCTCAGCCAAACAACTTACTCCACAACATTTCCTTGACTTTTTCATTGACCGTTTCAGACACTTGGAAGAATAATTTTTCAAATTTTCTTTCTTAGTGCGCGCCTGCATAACTCAGCGAAGGTCTATGCCAAAAATCAGACCAGTAGGATAAGCCGTTTAGGCTGTGGGTTGATATAGAAGTCATTCTACATTGGACAAAAGACCATAAAAAATTTGAGGTGTAATGTCTGTGATTAGACCGGACCTGCTGTGAATCTATAAAAGGTCTCTGCCAACATTGAAAGTTCAAAAATACATTAATAAGAAATTTTAAAGCCTTCGCAGATTTTCGATTTTCGTTAATTTGCCAACAATTGAATTTTTTGAGCCATAAATTTGGAAAAGTCGTTTGGAGAAAAGAACGCCGTATTGTACATACACCAAAGAGATTTAGGCTTATATAAATTTTTACTAAAACCCGAAATTTTAACAAATATTATTTTCTGTTTCGGTACTAATATCCGGTTGTGTTAATATTAAATTGTTCGGTTTCGGTTACAAATTTTAAAGTTTTTATTAGCGGTTAACAGTTTTGGTTACTGTTTTAATCTCTGACCAGCGTTCAAACTTTTTTATCGGATCAGGTTCGGGTGGAACACGTTATTTGCTTCGGTTCCGACCTGTTTGCAGCCCTGCTTATAATTCTAATTACACAATTTTTATTTGAATTTCTATGCACTGCGTCTTCTCGACTACTTGTAGTACTCGAGATCTAAGTACAGAGTTTAGATTTAAGTTGTAAGCATTATTAATCAAGTATTGAAACCAGCATACTGCTGATCATCCTCCTCACCCACTTCAAGCATCACTTGCATTATTCTGCGTTTCAGCTTCTTGCGTGAGAGGGGAGTGTTCAAGTTGCGGAATTCGTTGGCTATTAATTCTCCGAATGCATCCCACTGGTCCCGACCAGCCGTCACTTGGACTTGGGTGGGCGGGGGCACTGCAAAAACCGCTGGTTGGGTTAGATTTTGTAGAGAGTCTGTAACAGTTGCCGATGCGGATGATGGTAATGAGGCGATAGTAGTCGCTGTTATGGCCTCGCATGCCTTCTGATTTTCATGACTTTCGCTAGTGTCGTCAGCACAGATCAGTTGTTCCATGTCCTCAAATGGGCATTTAGCAATAGAAGGCGAAGGCGTTTCGACATCCCCGTCCGTGTAGGTGTACTCCAGCTTCGTAAAAATTTTCTAGTTGAGCAAAATTTGAAAGATTAATTGTCAAGAGCGGCAGATTTCAAGATTCAGAACCTACTTTGGACTGTGATTGGGGGCCCATAGTTTGATATCCGGGTCTGGGCTCAATTACAGAGCGCAAAAACATCAGAGTTTCAAAGTGTTCCCAGCGGCATGATTTCTCAGGAAGAGGACTTGACTTGACGTTCGCTGCAGCCCCACCAGACTCTTCAAGGCGTCGTTCCAGTTTCTTCAGCTCGGAGTTGAATTGATTGCGTAGGTTGTGTACTTTCTTGCCATAATCGTTCTTAGTGATTCCCAGAGATTGACAAATGTGCTCGATGGCTTTGTTGCGACAGTCCTTATTCTTGTACAACTCGGAATAATGGTTCCATAAACAATCAGATGTGCGATACAACTCAATTAGTTTGGAAATCTTCTCCCGTGTCCATATCGTTGGCTTGCGTCGCTGTCGAGCCTGTCGTTTTGTGTGTGTACCAGATGCAGAGCTCTGCGACATTTTTTTTTTCGATAAGGGATTATCTCTATAGTATATGAATAATCATGAGTTTGACAATATAGTGTTTTTTTGTAGTATAGCGAGATTTTAATTAATAAAAATAATAAACAGTTGTTTTCGCTGTATGATAAACGCAGCTTTCACGGCAGTCACGATGAGAGATTCGTGTTAAATGTATCGATAAATGTTTTGACAAGTGTTGGATAATTTTGTCAGGCGCATGCAACAAATTTTAATTGTTTTCGACACTCACGACGATATTTGTCCAGAACATCTTTACGCCTGCAATGCAGCTCCAGCTTGAGGAATCAAGGTTAGGTTTTTAATGAAAAATTTGAACTTGTTCTTTATATGCGGTTTCGGCTCACTGCTCACGAAATGCTCAATGTTCACTTGTGTGACCAATGTGGCGCTCTGTGACAACGACAAGAAGCGTTCACGCCAAAAGTACTTCGCTGTGACACGCAATTTCTGTGACGCCAAGGAAATCAAATTTTTGACTTTTGTCACATTATGTCATAGACGAAATTGTCACAGTGTGACTCTTTGTAAGCCCAGCTTAAGCTTTAACACTGATTATCCGACAGTAGTTAATCGAGTACTCGATATTCTTGGTATCGAACAAGAATAGCTATCGAGTATAAAATCGACTACGAAAATTCGATAGCTTATTTGGGCTTATCGACTCTCCACCCACTCCACTCTTCTCTCTCATCACTTGAATTTTTATAACAAACGACGAAAATACCTGTCATATTTATTTGATATGCAAGCGCATTTGTTGTCTTGGTTGAAAAATGTGTGAGGCATATGCTAATGCATAGCAATAACCCGTGAACCGTGCTGGCTATGGTGAAGAGGGACCACTTCTCGATATTAACGCGGCCGACGCCCACTAAAACCAGAAGAATTTCCTTTATATGAATTTTGAATAAAAACACCATTCGGGTAATTAATCATGCGGCAGTGCTTGGGCCATTGTACATGCATAGTATATGTGGGTATTGTGTGAACTTGCAGAGCCTGGACTTGGAGCAACGACGAGCTTCGCGGGCGAGCCAAACGTAAGCGCAATGTCACAAGTAATTTCGAACACGCCCACACCCCAAATGCTGACGACATCAACGTTAACGCCTATAGAACCACCACCACCAGCGCCAGTATTTCCGATTATAGGTGGCGGGGCGCACATAAGCAGCGAACATGAACCAGATGTCATACTACGAGCCTCGACCATCTTCGGAGGACTCAAGCACGATGCGGCGGCGGTGCCATTGGATCTCGAAAATGTGAATGTACATAATGGAATGGAGACTGAGCACAACCACAGCGAGAATGCGAATGAGGACGCTCTTCAATATGCCGCCAACTCCAAAATTCGCATAATGCCCACCATCAAGCTGCTGGCCTCTCCGCATGCGGCCGATCCGAAGCGCAAATTTGTTTGTCCATATGATAACTGCACAAAAAGCTACGGCAAAAGTTCGCATCTTCGCTCCCATCTCACCTGGCACACGGGCATCAAGCCATTTGTGTGCAGCGAGCCCAAGTGCGGCAAGGGATTCACGAGATCCGACGAGCTCAATCGGCACCTGCGTACGCATACGGGCGAGAAGCCTTTCGAGTGTGTCCAGTGCACGAAGAAGTTCTCGCGCAGCGATCACCTTACGAAGCATCTGGCCACGCACGACAGGCAACTGAAAACCAGCAGCACACCGAAACGATCCCCATCGAATAGTTCCCGCTTAAAATCGGCGAAAAAATCAATGGACTCGGAAGTGGATTCGGGGTTTCACTTCATGGCCGTGCTGAGTGGTGGGGGATGTGATGTGAATACGCAGCAACACCAACAACAACAGCATCCACAGCAGCAACAGCAACAACAACAGCCTGCGGACATAGTGGGGTCGGGGGGGTTCCAGCACAAACCTCTCAAAATCAAACTGGAACGGCCCGAGCATAGTGACAAATATCAGGTTGTGGGCACACCCACAACGCTGCCATCGGAAAGTGGTCAGATGGCCTCCTGCTTTAATACCAAGCCAGAGATGAAATATGAGCCTACCGACGAAATTGTAAATACACTCTCTCAGTTGCCGCCGCAGGATGGCCCCGGCACTTACGGCATGCCTCAGTTCGTGCAGGATCGCCCATTTCGCTGTCGACAGTGCGAGAAGCGGTTTAAGCGGCAGGACGATCTTAACCGGCACATACGAACCCACACGGGCGAAAAGCCCTACGCCTGTCCCCAATGCTGTCGGCGATTCGTGCGCAGCGATCACTTGAAAAAGCATCAGCAGACGCATTTAAAAATACGGTAGTTCTTAAGTAGCGACTAAGTTAAGCCAACAGCAGCCAGTGGCATCATCCCAAGTACTAATAGTTGAATCGGGCGATTGTGTTGGGGCAACAAACTCAAAACAATACAAATAAAATTGTGCAGATGATAAAAACATTAAATTGTGGGGCTTTTCCGTATAGGGAGTTTTACATTTACATTTTTACAAAAAACCTGAAACGCATATTTTTGTAAAAAAAAATAGAGAGAAGCTAACTTCAGCTCGACCGAAATTTATATACCCTTGGAGCTTGATATATGCCTGCCAGTTTGTTCTTTGGCAGCTTTACAAGATATTCATCAATATATTCATAAATGAAAGTGTAAAGTGTTAAATGAAATAGTTTTTCTCACTAGAACTACTTTTTCGACCGATCGTTCCCATGACTATATGCTATAGTCATCCGGTTTGGATCAAACTTGACAGAATTGTGTGGTAGCATATGGTTTTGAGCAGTAACAATTTTGGGAGCGATTTCATTAAAAACAAAAAAGTTTTTCTTACTAAGACTTTTTTTCAAACCTATCTTTTGTATGGGAGCTACCATATAGTTGTCTGATTTCGACAACTCTTGGTGAAATTATGTGAAATCGTTATAAACTTATAAATACGAGCGTTGAAAGCGATAGCATTGAAAACAAAAAAGTTTTTCTCACTAAAACTAGTTTTTCGACCGATCGTTCCTATGGCAGCTATGTGCTATAGTCATCCCATCCAGCCGGTTCCGACAAATGTGCAGCGTATTTGTACCAAAAGACTTCGTGGAAAGTTTGGTTAAGATAGGTTTAAAACTGACGGAGGAGATAGCATAGCAACAGACGGACATGGCTATATATATACTTTATGTGGTCGGAGATGCTTCCTTCTCTGCGTTACAAACATCCGGACAATTTTAATATACCCTCTGCAAGGGTATTAAAATAAGGGAGAAACAATAAGTAAAGTGAGTTGTTATTTTGAATTAGCCATGAATTATAAACTTCATATCTCCGCCGCTTCATAGACGACATATCTTCGCGCAGGGATATGTCTTTTTAAGGCGACATATATCGGCGCGGAGATATGATACTTCAAATGGACACAATTCTGTCATTCAAGTTTTTCACTTTTGTCAGTGAATTGTAAGAAATACGAAATCGTAAATTAAAGTCGGCTTGAACCGACTTGGATACTCATGGGAAGCAATAATTAATGACGTACCTGTGTTCCTAAGTCGGGATATCCGAAAAGAATGCAACATTTCTTAACTCAGCTATTTATTGTCTGATCTCGATGAAATTTTCAGGGATTGTAGTTATTGCGAATATGAATGAAAGTTTTTAATTTGAACTCAATATTTTATTATTAAACATTTTTAATTGTGGGGGCGGAGGTGGGAGTATCAGTATTTCGTATTTCAGTATTTTGATTGTTTTGGCAAAGATTTTCCATTTCACTTATGGCATTTAGTTTTTCCATTTCATTGCCCTGCGAACCATTATTGTGCACCATATTTCCAATTAAGAATGAGATCAAGCTTGATCTAAGGACAAATATACCCTGGCTTTAAAGCTTTTGACGCGGCACACATATGAGGTGTCTCCAAATTTTATATTTTCACAGTCATTTTCATAGTATGTGCAGAAAATAATCAAACGCCATTGGCATAAATGCATACAAATTCAAATGATAGCAATCGCAGCTTAGCGGAAGACAATCAGAAACCGACATCGAAATAACAGAGAGCGGGCAAACGCTTATCTTTTCTGCTTCATTTCATTTGTCTAACACATTTTACCACTTTTCTCTGCGCCCTGCATATCTGCATTTTGTTTGCATCACCCTATGAATCACCAATGATTCACCGATGAATTGGCCTGGGACTTCGATGAATCATTGGTGAAGTCATACGAAAAAATGTGTTGAATTTAACAAGGGCATGTCCTAGGCGGTCACTCATAACTGTTCATTGGTGAATTGCTGATGAATACGTGAGTATAGATTCATCGATGATTCACGAATGATTTCTTTGCAAAATTCATTAATGAATTCACCTACAAATTCATTTATGGTTAACCCATGATTAGGGCATGACTTTTGCATGCATCACAACAATTTATCTGCAGACAATTAATGCACATAAGATAATTTCGGCCACAAAAAAAAAAAATAGAGGGAAGCTAAATTCGGCTCGAGCTTATATACCCTTGGAGCATAATATATGCTGCCAGTTTGTTATATGGCAGCTATAGATATTTTCATCCGATTTTGATCAAATTCCCACGAGTTTGTTGAAACAGATAAGATTCATATCTGAAAAGTATAAAGACGCTACCGTTAAAAACAAAAAAGGTTTTCGCACTAAAACTACTTTTTCGACCGATCGTTTCTATGGCAGCTATATGCTGTAGTCATCCCATCCGGCCGGTTCCGATAAATCAGCAGCGTATTTGTACCAAAAGATGCAAAGTTTGGCTAAGATAACTTTAAAACTGCAGAAAAACAGACGGACGAACGGACAGACAGACATGGCTATAGCAACTCAGCTCGTCATGTTGATCAAGAATAAATATAATTAATGTGGTCGGAGATGCTTTTACAAACATCCGGACATTTTTAATGTACCTCTCTAAGGATACAAAAAAAAATACAATCGTTTATAAGCAGCGAGAGCTTAGCTCTTTTATTTCATACTTTACTTGCGATCAGCGCACAGTGGTCGATTTTGCCAATCTGACAGGCAAGAAATGCAAATTTCAAAACTCAAATCTTGTAAATGTTTTTAATTTTCCTGAAAACTAACATCCCGCCAATATTTATTCCGATTTTTAAATTTTTGTTTAACCGATAGTCACGACGTCGTGAGCGTGCAAAACTTCATATACTTTTTTTACCATACCTAAAAACATTTTAGCGACTTTTTAAGGCTTTTTGTTTTGGTCTGAGAAAAATAAAGTTTTGCGATAAGTTGTGAAGTAAGACTTGAATTTGAAAAGAATTGGTATGTATTTAATAAAAAAAATTTGTGTTTGTCCTGTTCTTGTATTTGTTAGTGGCAAATCGAAGTCGAACTTCACATTTCATTTGGAGTACTGCTACTAACACACCTGCGACTTTCGTAGAGTAGAACTTTTGATATTGGCCCGTATTGGTCTTCACTCTTTATTTGTAAATTAAAATTGTCAATTGTGAATCGTCCAGTGTCAAACTGAACTGCAACTATCCGCAAATTATCAGTTTATTACATTACAGAAGTTGAATAACATTTATTTTTTTTATTAAAATTTGAGTTCTTATCATTACACAGGCCAACAAAATGACCATATTTGTGAGGTGCAGCCCTGTGGCCTTAAAAATATGATAAGTTTATGTTCACTGATTCCAAAACAGGTTTCGGTTATGTTCAATCAGCTCTTGTTTCCAAGATATAGCGGAAAAACGAAAATCTTGAATTTTTGGCACTCTAGGATTTATGGAGGCCACACTAGGAATAAATGTCTGAGTTTATGAGCTAATAACGGCAAAGGACATATCAATGCAAATTAAAAAAATCATAGGCGCTATATAAGTACAGCGGAAAGGGTCTAAATTGGCCTTTAAAGACAGACTTTTTTCGATTTATTAGTTCATAAATTCAGATAAATATGCCTAGTGTGGCCTCCATAAATCCTAGAGTGCCAAGAAGTCGACTTTTTGGTTTTTTCGCGATATCTTGGAAACAAGAGCTGATTGAACAAAACCAATGATACAGTTTTGTTCAGTGAAGTCTATATTAACATAATCTGTTAAAAATAGACCTGCACCAAAATCACTGTTGGGCTGTGTTATTTCAGTGTAAATAATTTATGACTCAATTTTAAAATTAAAAAAAAAAACAATTTAATAAAATTTTTAAAATTAAAATTTATATTAAAAAAAAATTTTTTTTTTGTTTATTAATTTCTTTTGTTTATACACAAATTTATAAAAATAATTTCAAAAATAAAACTTAATTATTTTGTATGGTATTAATTATTGCCTGTCAGATTGGCACAATCGACCACTGTATTTTAAAAATATGAAATGATTTTCTCGGTTAAATACTAAATAGTGATTTTTTAGCAACTTTTTTTTTGACAACACTGTTTTGGCATGTGAGCTGTTCGCGTGTCGTAATTTAAGTCTCGAACAACGCTTCCAAATAATTCAATTTTATTATCAAAATTTGTGCTCTGTGAGAAATGTGGAAAAACTGAAAAGTTTTCTTCAGCGACGGAACTGATCTTTGGTTGAATGGATACGTGACCAAACAAAATTGCCGTAATTGGTGTGAAGAGCAGCCAGAAGCATTGCAAAAACTGAAAATGCATCCCGAAAAATGCACTATTTAATGTGGATTATGGGTCGGTGGCATCATTGGACCGCACTTTTTTAAAGAATTCGAAGGCAGGAACGTTTCTGTGAATGCAGAGCGCTACCGTGCGATGATTATAAACTTTTTTTTTGCCCAAAATTGGAGAGCTGGACTTTGCTAACATATGGTTTCCAGAAGACGGTGCCACATGCCATACAGCACGCGAAAACATAGCTCAATTCAGAGGTGAGTTCGGTGAACAGTTTATTTCACGTTTGGGCCGATCAGTTCGTCGACTAGATCGTGCGATATAACGCCCTTAATTGTTTGTTTGCCTTTTTTAAGGCTCATGTCTATATAGGGGGTTTTATGCAACTTTTTAAATGAGGGAAGATTGAGGTGAAAATTTGGATTTATACTAACTACCAACTTTACATTAAAAACTGCATATTCAATACATCTATGCAAATATTGCATATGAAAAATAACTAAAAAAAAAAAAGGTCGCCAATATAGACGGTTAAATTAAAGACTGAACGATCAAAAAATCGCGAAAGTTGAACATTTTTCATTAAGCTAATGATGGTCCAACACCGCAAAATTTACCAAAATTTCATTTGATTATTTAAAAAACCGCTGGCGTTGGCCAATGAAAGGTGTAGCCCCAGCAAGTGGCAAGTGTTCAAATATAAGCAAAACGCTTATAAAACGCTGCTGTAACATTTATAAAACGCATCAAAGTAAGCGCTTTTTAATCGAAACGCACCCATTTTTATAAGCTGTAAAAAGTCGCTTGCAAAACATGTTTAATAATTCATTTCTATACGCTTTCCACAAACGTTGTAAATACGGTTATTGTAAGTGAAATAATTAGGCGCTTAAAACATTTATTTCGTGAGTGTTCTGTCTAGTTATTTTTATTACTTAAAAATTTGAATTAAATTAAATTAGCGTTCTCCTTGTTTTTAAGGGAAATATGTATAAAGACCTCATCCTTGCCTCCATTTTCGCCAGTGAAAGTCTCTGCAATAGAATTTAAATGTAAATAGTTGAATTAAAACTACAAGAAAGCTTTGTTACTTACGACGAATGGCAGTGGCGACAGTGAAGGCTCGAATGCATGTCTTGTCCGCAGTAAATTTCCTTGCACTTGATGTTGACAATAGTATATAGTCTGCTTTCTAAATTTATTCCTAATACTATTGCTGCTGACATTAAATAAATTTAAACCCGCACTTAATTTTAAAAAAAAATGTTCACTTGTTCGTTTTTCAAGAAAGACAACGGGAATGAGATACACATTTTTTTCTTGCCTTTGTTCAAGGTTATCTTTTTTTGCCTGCCTTGCCAGCTGCAGCTGCGTAGCACGAAAAGATCAGAAGTTTAGCGAAGAGAGCGATGGCTTGCTATAGCTTACTATAGCAAGGGTTTTGTACATGTCGTAGACTGCCATACGACAACGCTTACAAAAGCAATCTTACTTTAAGCTTGGTTTGCAAAACGTGCAGTGAACGTTCAAAAATATTGGGAAATTTTTACATTTTTCATAAAACCTAAGATTGTTTTGAAGATTTAATAGACGGCAAGAGTAAGCGAGTAAATACAGTAAAGGAACAAATCAAAAAATATATATCAAAAATTCACACAATTTAGATTATCATAAAGAAGCGTAAACCGGCAAGTAAAAAGGAGGAGTGGATGAAATGGTCAAGAAAATAAGAGGACATAAGAAATTCATGAAGATTGGATAGATGACAATTGAAGACGCTTATATTAGAGGTGTAGACCAAAAGCCGCGAAACGTGTCAAATTTTGCATTAGAGTATTTACGAAAGAGCAGGCGTTTCCAAACAAGAGGCGTAGATTGAATAGTCCAAAATTTGCCAATATTTCGTACGACCTAAGATTATTATGAAGATTCAATGTATGTCAATGGAGACAGGTAAATAGGAGGTGTAGATGGAAAGGCTAGACGGCAATATAGACGAGTAAATATAGGAAGTGTAAGCCGAACTGTCAAAAATTAATATTTGCGGAATCATTAAGATTTGAAAGATGGCGATTGTAGACGCGTGAATGGTTCGATACAACGGTCCAAAAATTCGCGAAATTTTTAAAACTTTTTGTTTGATGTGGAGTGGTAAACTGACGGGTCACGATCGGTCCGGAAAATCCTGAAAATGCAAAATTATATGATGACGGGTAAATAGGAGGTGTCTGTCGATCGGCTTAAAATAGTTTTAGCATTTGTTTTACCCTTGGAGAGGGTATATTGAAATTGTCCGGATGTTTGTGTAACGCAGGGAAGGAAGCATCTCCGACCACATAAAATATATATATTCTTGATCAGCATGACGAGCTGAGTCGATTAAGCTTTGTCCGTCCGTCTGTCCGTCTATCGAGCTGAAATTTTGCACAGATTCTTCTTTTGTCTGCACGCTGCTAATATGTCGGAACCGACCTGATCGGATGAGTATTTCTTGTAGCTGCCATACAAATGATCGGTCGAAAAATGGGTTTTAATGAGAAAAACTGTTTTTCAGGATCAGGACAATACAAATAGTTTAGTATTTTCAAAGAGAGTTTAACGTATGGTGCCTGACCAAGGTTTCCCTGAGCTTAAAACGTTTACAAAATAAAGATAATGTTCTTAAATGGTGGTCAGAAAATTCGACAAAGTTTTCGGAATTGTATGAACTATCAAAAGTTATTCTTGCTGCGTAGAATTTTTCCTAACACCCCCAAAATCTGAAGTTATGGCCCAAAAACCGCTTTTTGCTTTTTTACCCCACTTAAATAGATATAACTCGCGAATGGACCGTCTTATTGCTCATAACCTTATCAATTCCGATAGTCACGAGAGGGATCTAAAACATTATAATCAATGGTTTGGCTAATTTAACGTGATGGCTGAGAAATGCGGCTTACAGATCTGGCATTTTCAACTTTTTTTTGAGAAATTTGTACTTTGGCCATCACTGGTTTAACTTAAATAGATATAAAGTGGGGTAAAAAAGCAAAAAGCTGTTTTTGGGCCATAGCTTCAGATTTTGGGGGTGTTAGGAAAAAACCAAGTATGAGGAAATGCTATACTCGACCTGCTCTACAGCGTGTGCTAGGTCATTTCGAAAGTATATTTTCGCTGTAACACTGTGTAATTGATCCCTGAGCAGGTATAAGAAAAAACTTTTGTATCTAGTAGTTTTTGCTGTTGGAGGGAGCAGTATCACTTTAAAGTAGCATACTATTTCTTTGATACATGCTCCTGTAGCATGATACCTTAAATTTGCCATTATGATGCCGCATCACTCGAGTTCAGTAGGAAGATTATTGCAAATTTATACTTGATCATGGAGCAAGTTGTTCTGCTGAACACACACAATCATTAATTTCGTTCTTTGTAACTAATTTTAAAGTAGTTTAAAGTTAATTATTAAATGGTAATCTTCAACTAAAGGATGGAGGCAAAAAGGTATCTTTTTCTCAATCCCCTGGACTTGTGTGCAACTAGGTAATGCACAATAAAAAGGGACAACCATGTTCCGAGACGGAATTGAACACAAGGACTCTCGCACAGTAGGCCCTCACAATACCTAAGATGTGTAGGGGACAAGTACTTTGTTTATTATACTCATTAGCGATCCGACTTATTGGCCAGAGTGACTACTCCAAATACTAGCAACTTAAGTACGATGGTAGAAAATGACGAAGTCCTTAAATGAGGAATAGTTCGCCCCTGTCATCAGAATATAAGAAACAGGATTTTAATTTAAATCCACTTTTTAAAGCTTTGGAACAATAGGACTCGATTTGACATGTCCTAGCGGTTTATTCATGTCTTTATATGTATGTATGTTAATTGTAATCAATTTGAGCCTCGTGTAATATTTGGAGGTACATAAAAGGTGTCCACAGCCTTTGGCTTCTTTTTCTTGCCGAACCAGCGCTTTGGATAATAAATCTTCTTTTTAAAGATTTGGATATCAATATCCTCCTTGTTCTCAAAGAACCAAAGATTTTGCCGTTTCGCTTCCAGCTTGTCCAATGTGTTTTTTATGTTCTCGACACGCACGTGCAAGTCCTGAATGTCGTGTTGTTTCTGGACAGCATTTTGGTAGTTTTTGGCCCATTCCTGGTAGGTTTCTGCGTACTCAGCCAAAAGTTTTGGTTCGAGTTTTTGAACAGAAAGTTTGACACTAGCTTCCAATAGTTCGTCAATTGATTTGGTGTGCGTAGCGGATTTATCAAGGGTTTGTTGCAACAATTGAAGAAATTCGTCCGACTGCTCCACCTTAAGGCTTTCAATTACGGTCTGACACAGTTGCAGTATTTCTTTGTGAAAGACGTCTGGACTCTGAGCTAGGAACTTGCTGCCATCAGTTACCTGGCCGGTTAAGACGAACCCCAGCAGGGCTATGTTACTTTTCAGTTCTGATGGATTCTCCTTGTTCGAGGTTAACTTAATCATGGCCCGTCCAAGCTGCTTTTCCTCCGTATTGGTGGTGGGATCCTCGACATAATTTCGAATGAATTTAACACGAACTTTTTCCTGAGGAGGAATTGCGGTTAATTAGGGTATGTACTTGGATATAAGTGTACCCACCACTTCGGCAGTAGAAGAAACATTTTGATCCTGACTGGAAGGCAAAGGTTCGAAGTTTTTCATAAATGCGTAGAATGATTGAAGCGACAGTGCCTCTATTAGTTCGCTGTTGCATAAGCCTCGTTCCACCAGAAGGGCAGCCACCTGAGCTGCTTCGAGGGCGAGGCCTTGATGCAACAAAGTGTCAATTAAATGGCAACCGGAAAACTGGTCAACAAAGAGACCATATTGCGTGGGGCTTCTAAGGACGGCTATTGCCTCCTGCGGACTCGTAGATTCCAATAATTGCTTCACTAAAGTACTCGGCCATAGCGGCACAGAGGTGCTCTCCTTTTGTTGCCTGCCGAAAAAAAGGGGAAAAGTCTAGATCAACCATGCCATGATGTACTATATGTGTAAGATACCTGAGCTTAGCCAGCTGGTCCATTAATTCCATCTGTCTATGATCTGGATTAACAAATAGATCCAAGTCTATATTCTTCAAAGGTACTGGATTGGGTAACTTTGATGGGCCATGATTTGCCACATTGTTGAATTCATTTGAAAAGTACGACATGCATCTTCTACGGGGAAGTAAACAGCAGATCCGTGACCGGAACATTTTACTTAACAATAATTACAGTTTGGAGGGAGCGCGTGTATTGAATGTGAAACTAAATTTTAACTCCTACGATTTTTTTTTGGCTTAGAGATGGAACTGTCATATGAGATAGTTGAGGGTTGGCAAAACTCTCACGACTTTATTCACAACCTTCACTGTGACTATTTACTGAAAAGGATTAAAAATTAGTATTGGATATTATTTCTCATATTAATTTTCATTTCGTTTAATGGGAAAAATTAGTTAGTTGAAAATATAATAAGTATGGATTAAGAAGAATATTAAAATAAAAATATATAATCATGATAATAACAAAATTAAATGATCTAGTAAGTTGACTTAAACGCGTTACTCCCTACAAACTTCTAAATCGAACTAGTTCAGAAAATGATTCTGAGGTTCGATACTTCGTTGTGTTATCGGTCTGTCTGTTTACATGTTTAGCGGTGGATTTGTTGATTCCGTAAAATATATTGTTATAATTGCCGAGACATGTGCGACTTTGACGCCTTGTGGGGCGATGTGTTAAAAATATTCCCAGTGCTTGGCAGTGCGGTAAATCATTGTCTAGTCTAGTGTTCCTTCCCAATGTCATACAACGTTTATGTCTGCAGATTGCTGCCCCCATCCAACCGGTCGAAGATGAAGTGTACGAAAATGTCTGTCGGCACCTCTCGAATTTGGGAAGCGTCGATACGTTGACTGCCCTGATTGATTTGGAAACCAAATCAGCAATTAGAAATGTTCTTGTCCCAACGTTCTGGAAACATTTCTATGCTGGCATTGATCCGTCGGAGGTGCATGGTGCTTCGAAGACCGAGCAAACGGCGGCTGAAAGAAACAGATTGTTTGCCCAGTTCATCGAAGCAATTAATGAATTGCATGAGGCTTATCAGAGTCTGCAGCAGATCAAACCCCGTCTAATGGTACTGAACGAAAGAGCAAAGGCAAATGGAAACGGTTCTTCCTCCCCAGAGACTTACTCAATTAAATTGATGCAAGAAGATGGAATTAAAATTTTTTTGCGAGATGCACTGCTGGCACAACTACCACCTACTTTTAGTGTGATTGTGGAGGCCTTTTATTGGGTACACTTCAGGCTATTCACTAAGGACTCTCAACTAACCTCAACCACAATTGGTAATTGAAACAGTCACGTTGGTCTCTTCTTATATGATATTTTTCTTATTCTTAGATTCCGATGTATTCGATGAGCTTCCGTGCGCTGGCTGCAATTTCGATGTAGAACAATGCTGCTGCCAGCGACTTACTGATATGGTGAATAAGACCAATTTGAAGCTGTTCGAGATGAATTTAATAGATCGCCTGGCCGGCAGTGCCTTGACCGTTCTGATTAAGCAAAAAATTAAAGAGCACATCAATGACACTTGCTTAGGAATATTTGATAGGAGTCACCTAAAGCAACTTGAAACGGTAAGGAAAATGCATTTATTAGCCATGTTCACATTTTCGCTTTTTTCACTTATAAAACCGGTTTGAAGTTGGAATAGTTTTGCGAAAGCGAAAATGGAGTCTTGGCTGTATAAAAAATCAGAAGTTTACTTCGGTCTGCCGCAGATTATATGCTATTTCCTTTCGCTCAGCATCCTCAGTGCAGTTACGCCCGCATTTAAACTCGCCTGACAATAGTTGATATTTCGAATTGGCTCGTTGAAGAAGTTGAAGGATCGAATTTGAAAATACATATTTAGTACATCGTTGACCCTCGGTTCCATCCCGGGGGCGACAACATTTCGCTATTCACACATACATGAGCCGAACGCTTGCCGATGCTGAAATCGAGAGAGCAAGAAAGCGTCAGTTGCTTGACATAGTTCGTAGCGAATAGGTCGAAGCAAATTCACGGAGCTTTGTTTTATGCACACTAAAACACTCTCACATTTTGGCCTCGCTCTCGCTGGCCATCGCTGATTTGGTATATATAATTAGCAGCTTTGTAAAGGGTGGATCCCACCTCAGTGGTATTTTTACTGAACCGATTCAATATCCTGAAACTTGTTTAGCTTAGGTGGCGACGGCCTCATGCACCCATTGCGATAACATATGTAATCCCATTTATGCACGTTTTAGTCCTCGTAACTAAACCATTGTAGAGACAGAATAAACTAAACTGGAGCTGAGATATTTACTTGCCTAATCAGGCTTATTTTTAGCGCCGACTCATTTCAATTCGTCCAGACACCCATATGAGGTAAATACTGAAGTGTCGTATGATCTCATTAAGAGATAAATTCTCTTAAATCTCATTAAGAGATAATTCAAGTTCAGTGTGAACGTTTGAGCAAGAATCGTATGTGAGTCAAGTGCTCGAGTATCAGCTTCCTGGATGGCCACCATACTCATTCTGACTACACTGATCAGCAAGGCGGTCTTGGAAAGAAAGTGCTTCCTACTAACTTACTCTAAATACTGTAGGATCCAAACAAATGAATTGGTTATCCTTAACCTTGAGCTACACTTTATATGAAGTTCGATGTTGTTGGGCTAATGTGTTGGCTGGAACCGCTTATGCCTTTCACAATAATAATAAAAAAGCAACTAATTTGTTCAAGAATATATAAGGTTGTCAAAAAAGTTTTGCGGTATTTTTATTGAATTTTCAATTGTTCATAAAATTGGTTATAATAATGCGATTTAAGTCAAATATGGACCGTTTTGTTCGATGACGAGTTCCCAACGAGATGCCAACTTCATAATGCCCCTCTTATACATAGAAGCTCGCTTCCCTATTGGCAAAAAACTCGGAGAGCAAATTTTCACAGGACTCTCTTGTGGCCAACATCCGACTACCAAGCTCGTTCGCCATGCGAGATCCGGACTATACGGTGGATGCAAAAGAACCTCCCATCCGAGCTCCCGGAGCTTCTGGCGCGTCACCAAAGATGTGTGTGGCCTGGCGTTGTCCTGATGGAAGACAATTCGGCCTCTGTTGATCAAAGATGGCCTCTTCTGCATGAGTGCTGCATTCAAGCGGTCCAGTTGTTGGCAGTACAGGTCCGAATTGAGCGTTTGGCCATAGGGGAGCAGCTCATAGTGGATGATTCCCTGCCAATCCCACCAAACACACAGAAGAACCTTCCTGGCCGTCAATCCAGGCTTGGCCACCGTCTGGGCAGCTTCACCGCTTTTCGACCACGACCGTTTGCGCTTCACGTTGTCGTAAGTGACCCACTTTTCATCGCCAGTCACCATCCGCTTCAAAAACGGGTCGATTTTGTTGCGATTCAGAAGCGATTCGCATGCATCCATACGGGCAAAAATGTCTTTTTGCGTCAAGTCATGTGGCACCCATACATCGAGCTTCTTTTTGAATCCAAGCTTCTTCAAATGGTTTATAACGGATTGATGACTCATGCCCAGCTCTTGGCCGATGCTACGGCTGCTACTATGCCGGTCTCTTTCGATCAATTCAGCGATTTTATCGCAATTTTCGACGACAGGCCTTCCGGACCGTGGCGCATCTTCGATCACCTCTGCACTAGAACGAAAACGTTGAAACCATCGTTGTGCGGTGGAAATGGAAACTGTATCGGGTCCATAAACTGCACAAATTTTATTGGCAGCATGAGATGCATTTTTGCCTTTATCGTAGTAGTACTGTAAAATATGCCGTATTTTCTCTTTATTTTGCTCCATGTTTGCGACGCTATATCTCACGAACGACTAAAAACAAACAACAATACATCAAACACGTGTTAGCGCGTTAAAAGAGCTTTCCAAAGCTCTAGCGTGAGCCGATGCGACGCATACAACAAGAACTACGCGCTTGCAAAGACAAGCTTGCGAAAATACCGCAAGACTTTTTTGACAACCTTATAAATAATATTCAGAATGTAATTAACTGTTCAGAAAAATTTCAGTTTGAAGTCTATGAAAATTATTATCAAATTTGTACATTTGTAATTTGTCTACACCTTATAAAGACAATTATTGTTGGTTAATCGAAAAAAGTCGATTTTGTGTGTCATCTTAGTTTTTTCAAAAACATTATGCGATGAATTCTCAAGCATACTCGAATATGGGTCATTCTTTTTCAAATCGAACAGTCTGAAAATTCATCATTTCTGATTTCAATAAAAAAAATCCGAAAATATATCTCGAACTCCCACCGAAACGTGATTTGCGGTTTTGCAAAAAAAAGGTTTGGTAGGTTTATAAACAGTTTCAACAATCGTCAAAAACAATAAAATGTAAAGAAAGGTTTTTAAACGGGATTTGTCAGGTTTGTTTTTATCAGATAGGTCTAGGTCACAGTATTCATATTCGAGCTATATTTCAATTCTGTGAATGACAAAATTTTTAAAACAATATTTATGTAAGCGCTTTCACGCGTCGGACTAAAATATAATGCAATTTGCAAATTTGTCATGAGGCGTACGATTTTTATGTTTTGATAGACTGCAATGGTAGACGGTTCAATATAGGAGGAGATCTTGAGGATTCTTTTCATAAAATGCCGCTGAAGTGCATTTGTTTCGCCAAACCCGCCGAATCCACAAACTTGAGCGATTGTATACCTGTCACTGTTCTTATTGCCTCAGATCTATAAGTCCATTTTTCTGCTGCAGCTGGTCTTCCTCCTTTTCTGAATATCATTATTTCTGATTTTGCCAGGTTGACTTCCATTGCCCACTTATCGCAATATACTTCCAACTTGTATATCATGTCTTGCAGTGTGTTTATATCATCGGCCAGTATCACAATGTCATCGGCATAAAGTAGGAGTCGTATGTTCGTATCTTCTATAAAAAGGCCACCTTCCAAATTTTCGTGCATATCGTTAAGGAATAAAGCAAAAAGCAAGGGGGAAAGTAAACATCCTTGCTTGACACCAGTATGCGTTTCAAATGTATCAGAAATTTCCTCACCTGTCCAAACGGCGCTTTTCGTGCTTTTTTATTTTCTCTCAATAAAATTGACAGTTTTTGTTGACATTGCCATTTGATGTAGCTTGTATAACAGTAATTGCCTCGGAACTCTGTCAAATGCTGCTTTAAACTGCAAATGGACTATTGATGCCAGATTGTATATATTATCGATCGTTGAGTAATTTTGTCTGAATCCAGCTTAATATTCATTTAACTTCCCATTGTTTTTGACCCACGTTGCCAAACGATCGTTAATTATCCCCATAAGTATCTTTGCAGCACAAATCATAAATGATATTCCGCGATAGTTTGCAGGCTGATTTGGGTCTCCTTTTTTTTAATATTGGGAAAATAAGGGAGGTCTTAAAGCAATTAATGTCATTTTTCCCATCCAATATACTATTGTACACGTCTGCCAGTTTCTCCAGAAAGTCGTACAAAGCATTTTCAAAGAATTCGTAGGGTATTCTGTCAATACCAGGGGCTTTATTGGCTTTCGTTTTCTGTAGCATATTTCTCATTTCCGCCTTATTAATCTGCCTATCTAGTTCTTGCTCTGTTATCATATTAGGGGCGTATTGGATCCAAGAGGTATTTTGTGAGAAGTTGAGTAGACTGTGAAAGTATGTTTGAAAGTCCTGCGCTGTTACTTGTGTTCTCATTTTCAACGGAGCGTTTCTTATTTCTCTTGCCAATGCCCACCAATCTTTGCTAATACGAGTGTTGTTGATTTTGTCGTCTAAAGATTTGTAGTAAGTTTCCTTTTTTGTGGCGCAGATCATTGCATATTTATTCTTTTCCTTTTTGTAAATTTGATGGTCAGCTTGATTTTGCGTCTTCTTGTATTTCTTTAACGAGCTAAAAACTAAATCCCTTTGCCGCATGCAATTTGAATCAAACCATTTGTTTTTGAATTGTTTGTATGACCCTTCCGGTTGCTGTTGTACTGTTGATGCTTTGATTATTGCGCACATAGTATCTAGTCCTATATTCGTTTCTTGACGTACACTGGCTAAATTATCGTCCAGATTCCTGATATATTGCTCTTTTTTATTCTTTTTCCATTTAAGTTTCATTATGTTCATATTTATATTTATCGATTGGTCAGGTTGTGTTCTCAGGGTAACTACAATGGGCATGTGATCAGACCATATTGCACTCTTCTCTGAAAAATCCTTCACTTGGTCCAGTATTTCAAATGAGATCGCACAGATGTCGTTGACAGATTGACCCATGTTGCTTAGGTATGTATCGCTATTTGTTCGGCCGTTTAATACTAATAGACTGTTGTCCTCACAAAAACTTAGAAATTCTCTGCCATTACTGTTGAGTTCTTTATCCTGGGTTACTCTGTTTGACGTTCCTGCTGCAAAATTACTGATCATTACCTTATCGAATACTTGGTTCTCTTCTCCAATTCGGACATTGATGTCTCCCAGTACTATTGGGTTGGTTGGAGTGTGTTGAGTGAAAAAGTCGGAGACTTCACGGAACTCGGTTTTCCAATTAGCTCCTCCTCTTACATATAGTGGGAAAACAGAAAATCCTTGCGAGTTATTCCATATTTTTATACTGTTGACGGATCCATGTTTGGTAAAGTGATGCTTGATGCCAAATTTCCTAAGCCGCTAGTTTACTCCTAGAAGTATGCCACCAATTGCTCGTCCAAACCTACTAATTCGAGTTGCCGGTTCCCATTGAATATAAAATTCTTCAAACTTGTGCTCGAAGTCCTTTGTTGTCGCTTCTTCAATATGCGATTCTGTGAGAGCAAACATGTAAAATCCCCCTTACGTATTCAAAAAAGTCCCTAAACAGATTCTTATTTTTAAGGCCGTGAATATTATAAGCTAAAATATTTATATATGTATTATTACTTGCAGCTAAATTGTTTGTTTGCGGGCTTAGACTAGTACTTAGTTCTCTATGATTATGGCGGTCGGATTTATGACTGGCTTTGTTCTGAGCACGAAGAGGTTTCTTTAGTTTTTTGTTGCCAATCCTTCGTTTAGGGCGTCATAGGTTATCTCAGCAACATCAAGATCTTGACCGTATATTACTTTAAGCTTCGACAGTGCGTCTTGCCCTTGGCACATAAGTGCGTTGCTGTTATTGAACGCCATCCAGTTACCATCGATGTTGATGCTGTCGTTGTGCACAAAAACTTTCCGAGTCTGACTTATCGAGGTAAGGCGTTTCTTTAACATTAGCAGTATGAATTTGTAGTGTTGTCGTTCTACGGTTAAGTCTCGCTCTACATATATATTAGTTCCCTTAAGCTTTGGTGCATTTTTTGTTGAATTGTATTGAATTGAATTTGGTGCGTTTGGGTGTTAGCTTTCACCGAAAAAAAAACAGTTCTCCAGAAATTTTGGTCAAAGTGCGTCAAGACATGGTAAAAATAAAATCTCCAAATGTTTTCAAATACATTTTTTTTTTTTTTTTTTTTTCCAAAATTGCGAACATTTTATAAATATTTATAATGTTTTTGACCAAGAAAATGAAAAAAAACTTAGAATTTCTAAAAATAATACATATAAAAGGGTTGTGAAAAATAACACTAGTTTACAAAAATAAAAAAGATTAATGACACATTTGGAATGGTGATCTTAAAAATCGATTTCAAAAAATATATATGCATGGCTCCGTTTTATAAATAATAATTTTTTAAATTTTTTTTGTAGGTACTCTTACATTTTAAGCCATATCTCGCTTCATATAAATACTGCAGGATTCAAATAAAATCCAAATATTCTGCTTTTCAAAGCTTGAGTTACACTTTATACAGAGTTGGATGTTTTTGGGCGAAGGTTTTGGTTTGTTTCAGGTATTATTTCAAAAATGGATCGATTTTAGTTCCGGTATATAGTAAAATCAAAGCAGTCAAAAACAGCTTGCAGTCCTGATTTTTAGATTAATCCTTGGATTTCATAGGTTGTAAAATGTGCGAGTATTTTTCTTATTCTTGCAGTGGTTAAACGACGTTATAATCACCTGGCTGACTAGCATTTTCACCATATGGAAAAATAAAAAAAATACTGATGCGGAAGAAATTCCTGCATCCCTGCAAGCCTTTAAAGTAAAGCTGACCTATTTTATGTACGAAACATTTGCTCAAAACGTAATAAGTCAGTTTTTTAGTATTATTATCGGTAAGTCCAAACTAAAACAGTTTTTTACTGAGCTTAACTTAAGCCCTCGCTTTGACTATTTAGACTATCCAGACTCTACACCTGCAATAGATGATCTTAAGATTTGCATGGAGAAAATCGATATGAGAGTGTATTTAACTGAATCGTTAAGAAGTTCATTGGAGGCAAGAATTCTTCATCCTGGGGTAAACACCATGGATATATTAACTGGATATGTTGCGGCAATCAAGGCTATTCGTCATCTGGACAACACAGGAGTGATACTGGAAATGGTTACTGCACCCATTAAGGATTATCTCCGCAAGCGTAATGACACCGTTCGGCGAGTTGTCACGGGTCTGACTGAAGAAGGGCCCACGGATTTGTCTGAAGAATTGGCCAAAGGGGAATCAATTAAGGATGGCAAAGAGTCGGGCACCGATGAGTTTAGCAATTGGGAAAACTGGGAGCCAGATCCCTTCGGCATTGACCCCAATGTAATGCGTTACAACAGTTCGAAAATAATGAGGTCTGCCGACATTATATCAATGGTCGTAGACATCTATGGAAGCAAAGAGCTCTTTATGGTTGAGTATAGAAATTTGATGGCCGACAGGCTTTTGTCCCAGCTTGACTTTAATTCGGAAAAGGAAATTCGAAATTTGGAACTGTTGAAGATTCGGTTTGGTGAATCGCTTCTACATAGCTGCGAAGTGATGTTAAAGGACGTAACCGACTCGAAGCGTATCAATGCACACATTCACGGTGACGGCAACTGCAACTCGAGTAAGTGAACACTTTTAGACAAATCGGACAAAGTTCACATTTTGCTCAAATTTCAGGCGGCCAGTTGTTTGACATCTCTTCTCTAATTGTCTCGGCACAATTTTGGCCATCGTTCAATAAGGAGAGTCTTCAGCTGCCCGAAGAGATGGAGAATGAGTTCAAGAAATATACTAAGGCGTACGAAGCGTACAAGGGGAATCGAACCCTCAACTGGCGCACTGTAACTGGTCGAGTAAATATTGTCATCGAAATCGGGGACCGTACATTGGAGATGTCTGTGCCTCCAACGCAGGCAGTTATAATATATCACTTTCAGAACAAAAGTAGCTATATATTAAGTTTTATGTACAAAATGCTTTCTATGAATACTAACCTATATACCTACCATAGCCGAATGGAGTCTCGAGGATCTCAGCACACTCACTAAAGTCCCTCCATCCGTGCTGCGGCGTCGAATTAGTTTTTGGCAAAATCATGGCTTAATTACTGAATCATCGCCTGGAATTTTTACACTATTGGAGAAAGAGTCTGAGAAATCACAGTTTGAAGAAATGAGCATAACAGACGCGGATGAGGAGGATTTGGAATCTGCAATGGCATCTGCCAGCGATCAGAGGGAGGAAGAACTTCAGGTAAAGCCTATTAGCATCTATTAGTGCAACATTGCTATTGTTTTTAATGGTCCCATTTATTTCATTAGGTTTTCTGGTCCTATATAGTGGGCATGCTCACAAACTTGGATTCCATGCCAATTGCCAGAATCCATCAGATGCTTAAACTATTTGCTTCCCACAGTGGTGGTGTCGAATTCACGCAGGAGGAGTTAAAACACTTTTTACAGCGCAAAGTTCGGGAGCATAAACTTCTATTTTCCGGAGGAGTTTATCAATTGGCTAAATAAATTTATCTGTATATCTGTATAATGTATACGTCTGTTTCTTCAATTTAAATCGTAACCACAGGGAGAAAGTATATTTTTATTGTTTTGAAAACTTTAATAAATAAGCTTACCATACCAAGCCCAGAAATCCAATTCGTAAACTTGAACATCCAATTTTTAAAATTTTTTTTTTTATAATTTTTTTTTTTTTGATAATTTTTTCCTAATTCAGACTCATGACTTAAGAATTCTGACATGAAATGTCGGCTCCTACTAATTTTTTGAGCTACTTTTCCAATTGATAGGCTAGAGTCCTTGTATGCCTTTACTTGAGCTTGATATATACAAACCAAACGACTTTCTTTCTTGTTGTATTACTCTAATTGTTGTTGCCCCGAAGTTTGCAGTAGCTTGTAAGGAGCACTGTCAGGATCCTGAGCACATTCTTTCCTTGTTAGATCACAATTTTTTCGATTGTGCTTTTGCATACGGGTTTTCTTATCGTATTCTCTTTATTGCTGATACTGCATCCTTGTCATTTAATTTTCGGGAATACTGTCCTATTTTTGTGAACCAAAAGAAAGAACTAACCGAAATACTCATCTCGAGTCCGCACCGAGTTCCCTTTTAATGACTTATTCCTGGATTGATGAAAGGTATAAATGTTTCCTGTTCAACTAATCGGACAGTTGTAGACGAGTGTAGTCGTTCGACGAATGCTACACAACAAAATGCTTAACAAACCTCAATTGATTCAACTCAAACAAATTGTGCTTACTTTAATTTCATTATCATACTAATTTTAATGTGTACATCAATAAAGGCTTCATTATAGGATAATAGAACAAACTAATTTAACTTGGAAAATCGATCGTTATAGATAGTTTCTCTATGTTTTGAACTCAGGATGGTGTTTAATATGGGAGCAAGATTTTCTATTCGGTCCCGGAACCGGCCACGATCACGGGCAAACACTTCCCAATCGCCCTTGCGTGCAGCTCGATATGCAAAGCCCCAAGCATGCATAACGTGAACTTTAGGTTTCAGATTGAAGCGCACCTGCAAAAACGGAGAATAATTAATACAACGCCATATGATGCTAATTGATCATGAGCCCTTACCTTTTTATTGGGAGTTGTGCTATTGTTGCTACAATCGCATACCTCGTTGGTGGCCTCATCTTCATCATCATCATCATCGTCGCAGCAGGTGATGTTGTCATTGTCGTCGTCCTCAAAACAAATGAAGCTGTCCTCGCTGCATTCGGAAATACTGCGTTGACGCTGCAATTGCCGTGTGGCCTCCTCATCCGTTTTGTTAATTTTGTCGTTAGATCTATGACTAGAGCTAGCCTCATCAAACTCCTCCTCAGTGCCCCCCACAAAGTGATTTCGCGGTTGCAAGTCGATGAAAAAATAGCAGAAGGACGGTGCGCCACACGGATGAAATGCATCCTTCTGCGCATTGGGCTTTGGCGGATTCTGAGATGCGGCACACTGGTGAAGAGCCTCCTGCATTTGGTTGACAACATCGAGCATGGTCAACGGCATGGTCATCAATTGCAGCATGGTCAATGGCTCGGGCTTCAAGGAGTCGAGCAGCAGGTTCTCGGCTCCCGCGGCTGCTGCCGATTGTGATGAATCTGTTTGCTGCATCTCTTTGTGCTGTTGCTGCTTTTGCTGCCAAAAGGGTCGCCGCGAGGGGGCGTGTATGGGCGAACTCATGTTGAAAATCATACGTAGGACAAAGAGCAAATAGTCAAGCAACGCTCCCATCAGGGTATAAAATAATATCGACATCCGATTGGGAATATTTTCTAGTTGATCCATTTAGAACACAAGTCTGCGCAGGAAATGAAAATTGCGAAGCCATTGTTCTGTATTGGTTGCTGGTGGCACTGTCCACAGCCAGATTTACAACAAAACACTGGGGTTCATGATGATGCGGTTAATTATATTGTTGATTATCTTGCCTTTATGCGTGCGTGTGTGTGAGCTCTATAAAGTTATTCAGAACGAAATAACGCATTGAGTTGCGAAATGCCAGATTTTGATTTTGTATTTGTCAAGCGTCCCTTGGCGAGTAAATTGATGAAATTATTGCTCAATACCGATTCAGTTCGAGTTGCCAGCAAATTATACGATGCAATCACAAAAATTCGACTAAATTCACACGTTTTCTTCAAAATTAATTCCATACTTCACCTTGGTGTACAAATTGCGAATGTTTAAGTATTAGTGATATATCACGTAGCACACAGGGTTGCTGTTTAACTGAATTCGATAAGCCAAAAACAATCGATAACATTGAAAGGGGTAGTCGCGCAACTCAGTAATCGCGTTCCTTATCGAATAGTCAACGGCGAACAGTTGTTCAGTTAAAGATTCACTTCGGGGCCTAAATAAAATTACTAATAAAACAAGCTAGCACTGCTTTTGAGATTCGGAAGATTCTAAACAGCAATTTTAGCCAAAGAAATAACACCAAGAATAGTTAATAGAAAAGCAAAAGCATCAGAGAGGTAAAAATGAATGTTGCAACTTTCCCCATTTAAGGGACAATTTGTTGACATTCACAATGACATGAAGGCAGGGATAAGATAAAACGTATCCGAAATTACAAAGTCCTATGTAATGGTAAAAAGGTGCTTATTCTTATAATACACTACACCCAGAGAAATCTAGCTCGAATTGACGAGACTGAAATCGGCTTCAATTTAAATATCTTTCCTTTTGATTTATTTTTAAAACGAAAACTGCTTTAATTCAAAAAGACAATTGTTCTCGACATTGAATTCTTTTGTGTTGTTGACGAAAAAAAAAATACAGTTAAAGGCCTATACTCAGATAAGATAAATTTTTAGTTGAATAGAACTCCTTTTCATAATCATTCAGATTTCAAAGCTATTTAAAACTGTTTCTATTCATGTGAATATACGATTCATGTCATAGACGATTCGTACCTTCTAGAGATAGTAAGTAATTAGCGAAATGATAAAGATCGGATGACCGGTTCTCAAGTTATGAGCAAAAAAGTAAATCACCCTCCCCCACCCCCTCCCACCCTATTACACCGCACAATCTTAAAGAGAGAGAGAGAGAGAGTGAGAGAGAGAGAAAGAGATAGAGAGACTTAGAGCGCAGCACCAGCATTGCATTATGGGGAATTTTCCCAAAAATCAGGCATTAATTAATAACTTAAAAACCAAGCAAGATATTGCGGTCTAGTTTTTTGCCTTACGTTAGGTACACCGTTGCTCTATACATGAAAAAAAATAAATAAAAAAATATTTGTTTCTTTTACAAGAAAAAATTGGTTTTTCTTGCTATTTTACATAAGAATGAATGTTTAATTATTGACGCGTAATAAGAAACAAATTTTTCGGCCGCAAACTTTATGGAATATCGGGATTCCTAAAAAAAAATGCGGCTCATTTACTTTTTGTCGATTTCTGTTCTGTTCTTACTGTCATTTAAAACTGCACAATACTAGCACATACAATTTCGGATAATTTTTGCCTTATAGAAACTATCTTAAGAACTGCTGCATGGTCAGCTAGTCGTTTTTTACTTATTACGAGCAGCTGTGCTTGCTTCTTTAACCAATTTATCTCCAGCAGCATGATTTCTACGATTTCTAATACGCTTTAGCGTTAATGACCATCGGGAACGACTCTCTGTTCAATTCAATTTGTTGCATTATTTGGTTAAATTTTCGCGATTCATCTCCAGAATTGCACAAAATATCCTTCCTTTTTTCTTTTAAATATCTTTCATATGCGACTGAAAGACTTTGGCCTAACGCTTCTCTTAAGCAATCAAAAATAACATCTTCCCGACTCGTCAATTTTTTTCATTTGGCATGCAAGTAGGCATTGGAAAAATTGAGGTTGTGTCCTAAAAAGTGAAATTTTGCAAAAAAAATGCACATAAATGCGGTTGAGAAAAACTGAAACAGAAGCAGAATTGATAGCTCTAAAAGGTGGATAAAGTCACAGCTTAAACAAATCTAAACAAAATTTGGTAGGACTTCGCAAAGTTGAATTTTCTTTCCAATTTTTTTTTGTGAGATGAATCACGAATACCGTCAAATACAGGGACGCCACGATTAATTTCTACAGATCAAAGGCACTTAAACATAGCACATACCACAACGATTAGATTCAATCAAAAATATTTGGCAAAACTTTCTGTTTTCATTGATATTTGGCAATTACAAATTGCAGCAGAAAACACACACTTAACATTGAACTGTCATTCGTTAGCATAACCTGACTTTATCAGCTGCTCACTTAACAGAGCTCTGTTAAATCAAAATTCGTGGTATGTAACATTGAAGACTAATGTATTTGTGGTCTAATGAGACAAAAAAAATTTAAGTTTTGAGCACTTTTGGAAAAGGTGTTTATGCCTAATATTTGGCCAAATTCCCCATAGTGCATTGCATTCAGCTTCTACTCCAGGTACAGAGTATGTTATAGTCGGGCTTGACCGACTTTCTCACTTGTATTAGTTTTGATTTCGTCGTACCAATATATGCCTTCTCGCATATAGTGATTCCGTTGCCAGCTCACGAGATAATTGGGAAAAATACGCAAAAGAAGCATCCGGACGGACTTAACACTCGAGGCGACCCAAAAGAGATGGGGCGAAATTTCTAAACACACCAAAATACCAAAGAAGTTGTTTATGGATATCTTGACCTTCGGCATCACCGAAAACAGGTATTTTAAGTTTGACGAAAATAGTTTTACACAGCCTTGAGGACTACCTATGTATGGCATCGCCAGCATGACCAATTATATTATGATGGAAGAAGTTTTAAGACAGGATTCAACCGATGGATTATGCGCAATACATAGTAAAACAGCACGATATTAAGGAAACACTCTAAAAAAGCTTAACGAATATCACAAAGATGTAAAGCTCACAATTGAGAAACTGACCAAAAAGTACCGTAAGCCAATACACACAAATAGAATATTATGCAGCAACACAAAGAGCAAAATAACATCGCTGGGAAAAACTATTTCATTTATTCTGGAGACGGAACCACTATATGCTTTTAGGTGTATATTGGTACGACGAAATCAAAATTAAGAACTAGACTATCAGTACAAAAGTCTGATATAAAACGATGTAAGGAGACACCAATTCAAGAAACAGCTCTTGCGGCTCACTGTGCAGAAAGCAGACACACACCAGACTTCTAAGTAGTGAGCATACTACAACAGGAATAACAAAATAAAAAAAACCCTCACACATAAGACTAAACTTCAGACCGAACACCGAAAATTCCGCTCATATACACCTTACTTGACTCAGTTTCAAATTCCACCGCTTACGCTGTTGCTCTTCTGTGTGTAAACATTTTGTAATCATTTTGTTTTGTATCGTGAGACAGTTTTGTGTTTGGATTTCTTGTGTTATTGTTATTTGTTATTGTTATAGAGCTTTGATGACAAATGCCGACTGCATATCGAAATATATTGGAGAAATAAACAAACTGTGTTTAAATTACAAACAAAGCACACACGACCTTGAGCCTGCCAACAACTATTTCTTAAATAACTAAGGACAGGAAGCTAAACCCAACAACTTCAAAATAAAAAAACATTAAAAATTACATGAATAAAGAGAAAAAAAAGTGAGAAAGCCGGTCAAGCCCGACTATATTATTCTCTGTACCAGTCTTATTCAAGGAGACACGCGGTAAGCTTGCAATATTTTTACTCTCTTACTTTCTCTCTCTCTAAGATTGTCTTTATTGAATGAAATGCGGTGTTGTTTGCGGAGGGGGTGGAGGGAGGGGGTTCACTGGCCTTATCAGTGACCATCTATCTAGAACCATCTATCTATAAATCTGTGGTATGACGTTTTTTCCAAATTGCGGGCGGTAGGGGGCGTGACAAAAATTAAAAATAATCTTGATCTGCCTGCAAATATAAAAAATTTATGTTTCATAAAAATCAAAGCTCTCTTACCATCTCTGAGATTTGTTTGTTAATACGGACGGACGGACAGACAGACGGGCATGGCTATATCAACTCTGCTGTTGAAGCTGATCAAGAATATATATATTTTGAGGTGCGGAAATGATTCCTTCCACCTGTTACATACTTTTGCACAAACTTACTATTTGGTACAGAACTATGCTCCTACGGTTAATTGATTCACGGCCTCCACGTTTTGTAAGCGAATTTCTAGTCCTCTCGACTGCTGGCCATGTTGCTCTCTGAGCGGCCAAATGTCAACAAAATACCATGCGTACATTCTGAAATATGGTTTCGACGCTACATACGGCTTACGACTAATACACGAGTGGATTGAGGTGCCGTCGTCCGCGTATTCACTCTTCGGAGGTCCGTGGTTAAAGTCCCAGTAAACTTAGTAAAAATTGTAATAGTATCTTAAAATTAATTACAGTTTGATAAAAAGTAGATGGTAGTGTCTCCTCCTCTGCCCTCTTCGCATATCAAGGATATTGTACTCAAATTCAAGAATATCTATGCGTTGAAATCTATACTTATTTAATTCAAATTAAATGTAATTTAAATAATAGAATTTTAATCTGAAAAATCATGCTTGATTGCAATATTCTCGGCTTGGATCCAAGAATATTTCGACATTCCGTATTTTTGACATCAAAACTGCTTGATATCAAGCACGATCGGCTAAGTTTTTTCTCTGAGTTTACTACCTAGCCGAGCCTTTGAGGTTTCCTCAAAATTTCAGCATATTTGGTATTTGGAAAATAAAATGAAAACTCTTGTGCTCTGTGGCGTTAAAACAAACTTGGCTTGATTTTAATAATTGGCAAAATGTAATAACTAAGCCATATAGCAAGAAAAAATTTTACAAGCCTTTTCAACAGGACTTAATACCGGAACCTTAATAACGGTAATGGAGAGAATCTAATAGACTTCGTTGCGTGCAGGAACATGGTTATAAGTGGTACCAGATTTGAACATCGCAACATCCATACGGTGTCCTGGAAGCCCCCTGATCAACAAACGCGAAATCACGCTGTGATCGACGGAAGGCATTCATCGAGTGTACTAGAACTGCCAGCGAGAGATACTCGGGTACTCCGAGTCCCCTCGAAAGCGGTCTTGGTACGATGAGGAGTGCCGAAGCGCTACTGCAGAGAAAGACGCTGTGTACAGGAGAACGGCATAATTAAATACCATCATTTTGTTGATTATAACTCAGCCTTTAACACACCGATTAGGTCAATGTTCTTCGAAGCCCTGTCTACCTTTGGTATACCAGCAAAACACGATCGACTTTGCATGATGATGTTGAGAAGTACGCAAAGCTCTGTCAAAATAGGAAAGAACCTCTCCGAACCATTTGATACCAAAAGAGGTTTTAGGAAGGGCGACACCTTATCGTGTGACTTAATCTACTGATGGAGTATATACTTCGCCAGTGCACAGTGGTTGCTTTTATATGGAGAGAGCGGCCATAAATACTTCAGGTGGAAATATAGGGCAAAAATAATACCGTGAGGTCTATGAAGAGTAAAAGCAGTAATAAGCAAAAATATGCGTGCTTGGACATGTCCACGCACTTTCCGCTGCGGCAGCGCTGCAGCAGCGAACATTCTTTTGCTGATAACTTGAGTATCTTTTATCCGATCTTGATGATTTCTTCGGCAGATCGATAAATAATCTTGATTAATAAATCTGTCTAGAAGGTTCGAACCGTCTGTCTACAAAACTGTGGAAGGCATGAATTTTTTCCAAATTGCGGGGGCGGGAGGGGTCGTGGACAAAATTAAAAATCAACATGATCTCCCTGCAAGCAGAAAAAGCATTTGTCCCATACATGTCGGACCTCTATATCCTGCGATCTCTGAGATCTGTGCATTCATACGGACTGACAAGTCAAAAAACGTGCATTACGTTACAAATTACTATACGCGCATGTGCGGATCATAGCAAGAAAACTTAACATTTTTAAAATCTTAAAGTATTTAGAAACAAATTGTCATAAAGAATTGTGAGGGCTGAGGAGGGTGACACACTTAAAACTTTAACTAAACATTTGACCGTCAAACCAAAAACAAACACAAAAATATACTCATCTAAAACAACGATTTACACAAAATTAAACAAGAAATTTCTTTAAGTTGAATTGTAGAAGTTAAGTCAATACCTTTATAAACAATATCCATTTTACACAACTTGAATTAATATAGCTTGTATTCAAAAATTGAATTAAACAAAATTAGCATGTTGCGGCGAACGGCGTGCACTGTACAGGGCAAATGAACTAATGGTCACACTTCCGATGGTATTTTAAGAAAGTACTGTTATAATCAAAGCAAAATAAGTATGTCACTGTGAAGCTTGACCAATTAGCTTTAGTTCATCTAAGCAGCTACGGTTAAAAATTTTAACATTAATATTTTGATTTTTGGCCTGTGCAATCTAGCCAAACGCTGATAGGGGTTTACTCAGTTTTGGTAGCACTATTGATTGCGCATAGTGTAGTTTGGTAGATTTGAAATCAGTTAAAATTGTTCGCACTGTGTTATTTGACTACATACACTGCTGAACAAAATGAACGAGTGCGGAATAGATGTAGAAGAAAATCAGACGAAACAGGCATGGGAACTAGAATGCGGAAATTTGCTGACTAAACTTAAGAAAGAGGACTACAGGACTATGTGACAGGCAAGAAGTAGCGAACAACTTACATATACATATATAGGCTGCTTGATTTCTCCAAAGGACCTACATATTGCAATGATTTATATTCAAGAAGTAAGATAATGTGGATACTGAAAGCGAGAGGTGGCCTTATATGCCAGCAACGCAGTACAAATCAACGTGTTGCTACAAGGACTTGCACTTTATGTAATATGAACGAGGTGGAAGACATGATGCATTTCCTAGGTCGGTGCCCGGCGATCAAAGAATTCCGATGAAGATATTTTAAAAACGAGAGCGTAAGTTAAAGTCGGCTCTAACTGACTTCGATATACCCGTTACTCATGAAAAATCATGTTTAGCAGTGTTCCTGCGGTTCTGAGGGTGAACATCCGAAAAGTATGCAACATTTTTTATCTCGGCTATATGATATCCGATCTTGCTGTAAATTTTAGGGATTATAGTTATTGCTAATATAAATTTAAGTTATAAATCTGAACTCGATATCTCAAAAAATGTGGGAGTTATTCAACATTTTCTATTGTAGGGGCAGGGGTGGGCGTGTCCAAAATTTGAAACAAACTTGATCTGCGTGCAGATAAAAGAAGACTACATGTCAATTTTGGTAGCTCTAGCTCTTATAGTCTCCGAGATCTAGGTGTTCATATAGACAGACGGACGGCTGTTGATGCTGATCAAGAATATTACCTTGTATGGTCGGAAATGATTCCTTCTGTCTGTAACATACATTTGCACGACTTTAGTATAGCCTTTTTACTCTACGAGTAACGGGTATAATCAAGTGCTAACAGAGGAAGAAGTAATAGGAATACTAAACGGACAGAATGACGAAAATAGGGTTAAATTGAAGAACTACTTAGAGACTGCAATTAGCTTTAGGAAACTTGTAATAACCGAATCCGTCTAAGTAATTTAGTATTTGTAATCTGTAATTTATTATAATACTCGTAATTTGTATAATTTTGTGTCCCAATTGTAATTGTCTGTACTATTTCACGGTTCAAGGGGGACGATCAGATATCTCGTGACAAACGGGAAAGTCCGGTGTAGTACCTAATACGAGATGGGCTGACGGTTTTTTGTAAACCATGCCCCAGAAGAAAATACTAAGATTCGATTTCTGTGCTCTACGTGGTAAACAAATTAGAAAAATATTTTCAAATTCGGTAAATATTTCACTCTCACGGTGGACTTCCAACTGAGCCTGATTGTGTTTGGTTCTATACTGCTGAAATAAATAAGAATTCATATTCTTAAATTTTGTTCTGCAGGTATTTAAAAATAAAGCTTTGATACGATAAAAATATATTTGAGATAATTACAATTTCCAAATTGTTGTTCTGAACAACATCACTTAAATATGTTTGAAGTGTATGTAAAAATTGTATACTCGAACATGTCATCTAAGTATTTTTCCGATTTGATACTAAAAAATTTTAGATTGATACTTAACACAGTGATCTTTTTTCTGTGTGGTGTTCGGAAACAGCAACTCAAGACAAAAATAAAATTATGCGACAGTCGCTCAAAAAAAGGATTTTTCTACTTGTGATCTTAGGGGTCTGTGTAATAGGACTCATTGTAAGTTGAGCTTTTTTTTGTTATAAGAAACCTTAATGTATACGCAACTTATAATGCATATGTAAACTCTTCTTTACTTAGTTGCACATTTTTTCAAAAAGTATCCTAACGCTTTAACTCAGTACTAAAATTTTTGTAAATAAATATAGTATTAGTAGTAACAGTATGGGCTCCGATTATTTTCACAGTTCCATGCTTTGTTTTCGATAGTTTTAAGTGCTAGTTAGGTGATGAATAATACTCCAACTTGTTTCGCTTTAGCCAAATATAAGCAAAAGGAGCCGAAAAGAGCCCATTCCAACAAAAAAGTGCCAGTGCACCAACAGAAAATCACTAGTTTTGGTGCAAAAACTTCAAGTGTGGCAACCAAATTTCTCTAAATATTGAGAAAGTTTAGCCTTCTTTGATGAAATGGAACAGGTTCTATTTGATAAGAGATTTTCTTTAGAGGAGTTTGACAACCGACTTTTGAGAGATATATGAAAAGAGTATCGGCAGCTTTATAGTATCTGAGATCGAAGGGTTCATACTGACGGACGGACGAACAGATAGACATGGTCGAATCGAGTCGGCTGTTAATGCTGATCAAGAATATACACTTGGCCACTTGGCGCTTATATTAAAGTTTCCTACATTTCTTTAAAATTAACCAAAAGTTACTATGAATGTGCCTTAAATACTGTATAACATTCATATTTTCAAAATTATTAGTTGGTATTAAATTCGAAAAGTTACTTCATATAATTAATTAACAGGTTAAACTTTTTAAAAACTCAAAAGTGTTAAAAAGTAAGATCATATGTTTTCATGTATATATATTAAAATTTTAATTGCATTTGGTGGAATTTATAGTGTAAGCCGTTTTGTTTCGACATGTTTTCATTTTTGGTAGCTCCTTATCAAAAAAAAATCAGTCATTTTCGATGATTGGTGGCTTTTAAAGCTTCTTTTTAGCACTCCTTATGAAGCAAATGTATTTTATCCAACTCTTTCTTAAATTTAAGTCGTCTTTTGATGACCGATGATTCGTAATTAATTCCTTCATCTTCAAACAACTTTTGCCTTAAATGCCTTAAGGGTACTGTATACCTTCAGAAAAATTTTTTTTTTTATTTTTTTTTTATTTGCTTAAACGTTCTATTAGGATCTTATAAACATCCTGCAAAACGTTCAAGCCGATCCGAAACTCAGTTTTAAAGATATAAACAAAAACAATTATTTTTTCCGACCCTTTTATATGAAAATTGTTTTTATCGATCCTCGTATTTTTAGAAATTCGTATTTTTTTCCCTATTTTGGTCAAAAACTTTATAAATATTTATAAAATGTTTGATAATATGGAAAAAAATTTTTGAAAAAAAAAATTTTACTTGGAAATTTTTGGAGATTTTATTTTTTACCATGTCTTGACGCACTTTGACTCAAATTTCTGGAGAACTGCTTAACCGATTTGGATAATCTTTTTTTTCGGTGAAAGTTAACACCCAAATGCACCAAATCCGATTTATACATTTATTAAAAACGATTTTTATTTCATCGAAAACAGATGTCGAATCTTTAAATGCGATTATCTCGGAACCACTTTTTCCAAAATGGTTGCAAAGATTTAAAGAGTACCTGTTGACCGATTTTCAAATTCTTTCCCTTAAATTACTCCTAATACCCACCATTCTGGTGTGAACTAGGATATTTTTGATCGGTCAACAAATAACGGAGCTAGGACCAATACAGTGGGAAAAAATAGTCGATTTTCGAAATTTTGACTTTGAAACCCCATAACTACGTCATTTATTGACCGATCCAAAATATCCTAGTTCACACCAGAATTACATTAATTCTTAACAAAACCCTGTCTTCAGTTTTAAATTCAGATCATCCGTTCTCAAAAAATTTTTGCAACCATGGGCCTATGTTTTAAATTTTTGGTTAACTTTGAACAAAAGTACAACAACAACCGTAGGTACAACATCAACAACAAAAATTACTAAGTTAAAGTTTAACCGATTACCTATCCAATGAAAAAATCCGCTTCTTAATACCACTTATAGTTTTTGAGTAATCTAATTTTTTGTAAACCTTTAAAAAATGACACCTGAAGGTATACAGTACCCTTAAAGCCGGGAGCTTTCCTTTTCATTCTTTAATAGAAAAGTTCGATTTGGGATTTTCTTCCAGCAAAGTCCAGCTTAATCAGCATTGAAAACTTGGTCAGGCAAGAACTCCTCTATTTTTATGAACCCCTGAATTTCTTATGGGTGTGTGGTAGCAGCTCAATCATCTACCAATGCCACCTCGCCTTTAAATTTGATGCTCTGAATGGAGAACCGTTTTTTAAATTTCTCTAGGAATGAAATCTATGCTGGAAGAGGGCTCTCCATTTTGCTTGAGCAGTACATAAATCCTGAGTGCCTTTCCTGAATGATCCGCTGGCTTTAAGGGATCTTTTTTCGTAGCTACCGTCAATCTAAATGCCAAGTGTTTTTTCCATTTTCTTCAAAATAGGAGCACGTACTCTACTGGTAAATTTTGTAGATATGGATGACCCAATCCTTTCTGCACGTCCTATTTTAGTTTAATTTTTTTTTTTTTTTGATAGTGCGAACTGTTGCCTTATTCAAGTCAAGGCTTCTTGCGATTTCCGTGGCAGTTTGCCAATTGTCTAAGCGGTTTAGAATTTGTATTTTTGTTTCTATATAAATGACTTTTCTGTTCTTTCTTTCTGTAAAACCTGAAATTTATATAAGTATTTTATTTATTAGCTTTTTGATTTAATCAAGCTGTACCAAATTTTTACTTACCATAAAATGTTTGATTTTTTATTTACGCGTCTGCAAAGCTAACGATTTTTTCCCCTACTAGAACACTATTACTTCTGAAAGCTCATATGTGGAATTCCCCTTTTTCTACAAGCACCGCATACGTATGATAAAAGCACAAAAGGCACTAACGCATCAATAAGCAGCAAACAAGATATCGATATTTTGCAATCGTGTAAGAACTAGGTTTTCTGCGTGTTAAAAGGGGGAAGAAAGCAAATTTACAACCGTGTAACACCGAGTTCGTGCTAAAAGTGTCCCTGTTAAGCGAGGGCCAAGTGCATATATGTACAAACATACCCTGAGAAAAAAAGGATAGTTTTTGATGATCCTTACGATATTTAACTATCCATTTGGACTGGATAGTTAACTATCCTTAAAGTTATGCAGTACCAGAGAGGAACCCGTTCTTCTTTTGCGAATTAGCAAAATAAAATTCTTAGTTTATAGGCAAAGATCATTAAATTTTATTTTATTTTAAATTTCGGTCCACGGCACCTGGTTTCGTAAGAAATACTGAAATCACTCATGGATTGGAGCAATTCCTAAGAATTAACATTCATACATACAATATACATACATACTCATGTACTTATGTATGAATGATATGTTGATTTTTTAATAAATCTACGATATCATTGAAACGCTCAGGATACGACAAATAATGAATAAAAAGCCACAATGTAGGAGAGCTGTGTGTGTACGTTCATATGAACACTATATAAGCGTGTATGTACTGTGGTTTTAAATACATATGTATGTAAGTGTATAGTTGTCCAATTTTTATCCCGTCGAATGAATTTTGCTATGTACAATCGCCGCTGTTTACAAATGCAAGTCTATATTTCGCTGCGTCATTCATGCATATACATACAAACATACATACTCTTATGTATTAGTATGTAAGCACGCTTCTTTTATTAAATATCGTACATATTCATGTATGTAGGTATATACTTAAATATATACCTACTCATTTATAATTTACAGATCTACGTACATGTATATATGTATGCAGATTTTTACAGAGCAAAACGCGTACAGACGTGCAGCCAAGTAAACACAACTCAGATACAAATACATGTTCGTATGTAAGCATTCGTTGGATACATAATATGTATGTATGCATATAAATCACACAGCCATATGATTAATACATCTGAACAGCTGATTCATACGCGTTTGTATACATTTATACACACATATAAACATCCACATCCATATGTTTTTTTACTCTGTTACTCACACACCAGCTGGAACGCTACTGCAACAGTTGATAGCAGAAGTCAGGTCCGCAATGAGGGTGGCTTAGCATTTCGGGCGCTGCTTACGATTGGGACAACAGGTTAGAGTAAAAATGTGAAGTTTGTTCAGTAGAGGTATACCCAAAGAGATAAGCAAGGTTTTTTTTTTTTGATATATATAAGAGAATTTCACTGATGTGGACATTAAGCTAATAATGATGCCAATTTAGTTCTGAAAACCGTTTTATAATAGACCAATTTTTTTTTTAAAGTGAAAATGCGATATAAGTTTAATTAATGTGATTTTAATTCAACGAGGTTTAGAAATCAGAGTCATAACATGGCAAATTATCGTAATTGTTATATAACATTTTATTATCCTGATTCCAGCATCTTAGCAAGTTCCGGAGAAGGAATTGATTCACCTTTGCATTAAATTATATCTGCACCATAAGAAAATTACTTATTTCTAACTTAAACTTACTTTGACAATACTAGAAAGCTATAGAATAAGCTACGAACAATTAAGGGACTCTAGCTCAGCGTAGTCTCTATATAAAATCTGCGGCCTAAGCTCCCCACAATTGACGGGCCCTTGAACTAACCGCGATACTCCACTGGCTGGTCGAGGCTAAGAGCCATTGTACAAACAAACACACACACACAGTCTGCTCTCTTTTTTGCTCTCAGGCAAACATGAAAAATACACGACAATCAGGCATGGGAGTATCTGTGTGTAACATGCACACACACACAAACACACATCGACGGACTTTACGTACAAACGTACTGGGGATTCAAGTCATAAACTTTGCAGCCAGTTCACTTGAACAGCTGTGAGTGATCAGCAACGACGACTTGACTGCGACGGGAACCATTTACCAACACATACATACACGTACATGCATGTATGCGCACATACATATGTACACACAACAAAAATAATAAATATACAAAAAAAAACCTAAAATCTTTTGCGTAGTTTATTCGCTCGTCGCGTTCGTTTGCTCACTCGTACTCGTATCCGTATCTCATCGCGTCGTCGGTATCGTCGCGTTGGTTGTCTTGTGCTGCTGCTGACTTTGAAGGGGCTCACTTGCTGGACGCTCAGATTGGGACAAGAATGCGTTCGCATTCTGTGCTCCGCGCTCCTGGCACTAACAAGAACAAACAAGAATCCAACCAAACAATAACAATTCAAAGGCGCTCTCCAGTTGATAGAAATTCAAGCGACGCAGTGCAACTGCAGTTGGCCGCAACCAATTTAATCTACAGCAAAACAGCAACATGTGTGCACGCACAAACATACATACAAATGTGATTAAACCTACTAAGTGAATAACCACCAAAAAGAAATTAATTTAAATAAAATAGATTAGAACCCGAGAAACACACAGCGAGATTGCATTTTCAAAAATCGAAGCGAAATATTGGTGGAATAATTGTGAATTGTTTTGTGAGCGTTTCAAAATCGCTGATGTGCAAATAAAGTAACAAAAACAACACGTAACGTATGAGCCAGTGTGTGCATGTGCACTGGCCGTGGTATTAGTGTGCATATACCTCACGCATACATATAAATGACTTGCATCTATGTGCATACGTGCTTAAAGCTCTTTCATACGTACATATGTACATGCCAGGCAATGTATTTAATAAAGTACATTTTTAAATTAATAAAATTACAACAACACACACACGCTCAGCTGAGTGCGTGTGCCAGTGTGTGTGCATAAATAAATAAATAATACAAATATAAACTCATTACCGCAGACGCGACGCGAACGTGAGTCTCCGAACATTGCAAACACAAAACAAGGAACCAGTTTCACCTTGAGTCGGAATACATACATACAAACCGCGTACACACGGACGTATGTACCAGCGCTGAATCAACCAACACTCGTACCCTCGATCAGGCAGGCGAATACCCACACCAGCGCATCAACATAAATGTATGTGTATCTACATACGAGTCAGTGACTAGTGCATAGTGCAAGTGCATATTGAGTGTTAGTCGTAACATTTAATAACAGTAACAGTGAGTGCGATCAGTTACTATGTATGTTAGCAACACTGCCAGCTCCATAGATCTGTAAGACATTCACCCTCTTGACCAACTGGAACCAAAAGACAGAACATCGCATTTCGAAACATTTACTGTGCGCCATTGGAGTGCAAAGGAAAAGATGATAGCTCAGCCAGCTCAGGGATTAACTTTTGATATAACACTGAACTCATCAGCCCCCGCCCACGCCCACGCCCCCGCGTCAGCGACAACAACCCCAGAACCAGAACTAACACCGACCCCAACACCAACAACAACAGCACAAAGCGCACGAGTTATTACTCATACGAAGGCTGTGGCTGCGCCTGTTGCTGCAGCTGCATCGAGCTCGAACATTATTAATTCGAAAATGGACAACGACAGCAACAGCAACAACAGCGAAAGATCTCACGAAATCGCAATGCCTGCCAGGGGGGGTATTGATTTGAATGTGATTTTTGGATCTGCGCGCGTTCCTGTTAACTCAAGTACGCCGTATTCGGATGCCACTCAAGTGAGTATCATGGCCAGTCGGAGACGGCGTGGCCTTGCCATTTTGCCCTCAGTATTTGGAACTATGGCCAAAATAGAATCAGTTGTTCGCTATCTCAATGCACTTTTTTTTTATCAGCTGCGGCCGCTGTCTGTTTGTACGTCAGTCGGTAGGTAGATAAACGCAGGGTACCGTTTAGTAGACGGGACAGGTCAACAAAATGTATGACTGATAAGATATTTCATGGTGATTAGATTTAAATTTCAGCGATTATTTTCTTTGTGTGCGAATGCAGCTGATTAGTAATTGAACGTACATTTCTATGTACAGCGTATTTGTTATTGTGATGAAATTCTGCTTAAGGCCAAAGGAAGCCGTACATAAATTGTGCATCAACTCGAAATAATGTAAAGAGCATTCAGTTGCCCCACCACCAGACATATAGTATTAGTCACAATCAAGCACACATTTACATACATAAATACTCGTGTATCCTTGCATTTAGAATAAATACAAACCGCTGAGTCTTGTACATGTCACTCGTGCTCGCGCTCGAATGGAGCATTTAGTTCCGCAGATGAGTCATGGGTGTGCATGTGCAGGGGTGTGGAGACGGTCGAGGGAGGGCTAATGTATTAAAGTGGAGTATAATAACAACAGCGTTTTTTAAGAATCTTCAACGTCTAGGAAAGGCATTTAGATTTTTTTCATTTGGATACAAAATCTCTTAGCTATTAAATTTCTAAACTCTGTGTAATTTGTGCACGATTCTAAAACCTAATTGAACCGATTTAATTAAACCAGAGATGTAACCAAATTACAAACTGGTGTCCTCTCCATAATGCTTAACCTAATCAAAAACCCCTACAGCGTAATCTTTTCTCTTTATGACTGACAGCATAGAAGCTTAACTACTACACAATCGGACTCAACTTTTAAATCGTAATAAGAAATTAGGAAAATATTTGCAACCAACCTAAGGATATTCGGTAAAACCCGTCGTTCCACCTTCACGAAATATGTAGTTAAGTGGAAGCAAAGATTTATAGATATTATAGATGACGCCTGTGAAACAAAAAACGATTGTTTTTGGGAGCTGTCATTTGATCCCAATTTTTGGTTCTCTCCGCCTTTACGAGGATATATATATTGAAATTAAGGTATACATTTTTTAAATTTGCTGTACGGCTAATAGTAAAATTTTATAGATATTATAGGATGACACATGTGACGCAAAAAACTATTTTTCTTGGGAGCTGACATTGGATCCCTAATAAAAAGTTTGTACGAGATGCGGTATCCATATATGTAGTGTCTTTGGTGGAACTTTTACTTATCGATCAGTAGTAAAGGGCTTAGCAAATTGTCTCTCCTTAGTTAGGAAGATAATCATTCTAGAAATCTCTAGAGATTTTCGTATAAACGATTGCACTTCGAAACATACTGGGACTACTTTATTTGCGATGTGCCAAGAATCAGACCGCCTACTAGAATAAGTGGAAGAAAACCCGTACGCTTTAAATCTACTTGGCTTTGAGCAGGCGGTTTATGTCGCTCAACTTTTTTCATCTAATCTAGTAGCCGGGCATTTTTGAACCCCTTAACATGTAAATTCAAACAGCTTTAATATGAAATGCGAACGTTTATACGAAAACCGCTAGAGACTTCTGGGACACACCTGAATATAAATTTTAATAACATCAAGTAGAGAAAGATGTTTTAAAAGGAAACGGAACCGTCTTATTTATTATTTAACTTAAAACAAAATATTATTACTTTAGAACATAGATAAAAATGTGTTTTTAAATAAAGTGACTAATCCAAATGGTTGGTTGTGAAATAAAAATACGAGTTATCGTCTTTTAAACAGGAAGTCTCGTGTTTACATTAAACGCAGCAAAGTCATACAAACATATTTTAACCTGTTTTCAAAATATAAAATCGTATTGAAAACGAACATTTAACTTTTTGCTCCCAATTTTATCTAATTGTTTTTCCTTTAATGCTCGAATTAGGATTCGAAACCGTTTGTATCGTCAGCTGATTTGTTTTTGCTTTTCATTGCTTTTTGTGTTTGCTCGGCGGTTTTGTTTGCCAAGCAGTGCACCGGCGATCTTAGGCAGTAGGCAGCCATGAGCCGAACCATGGTCTATACCGACAGCAACCAGAACCAGCGGATTTTTGTGTATATCGACAACAATCATGTACAACCATTCAATTTGATTTAAAACATTATTTTTATATAAAGCAAGCAGTTACCCGATGTAAAGTTTGGCGTTAAACTATGGGTCCCTTTTCTCTGCGCAAAAAAAATTTCAAAGCTGTTTTGCGATTTTCTTAATAGTCTAATTGATTATTTTAATTGTTTGATCTATACCTCCAAATAGGAGGCTAAATAAACCGTCAACATTCCAAACTTCGCAATATCTTAGACGTTTCCATCTTTCGTAAATAATCAAATAAAAATTTGAAAAACTTCGCGGTTTTTGGTCTACATAATAATCTTAGGTCCTATGAAATTTCCCGATTTAATGACCATTTTATCTACTCTTCCCTTTTACCTGTGGGTTTACCTGTCCTTATAATAATTTAAACTCAAATGAGGATTTTGTAAAATCGCGCGATTTTTTTGGCCCGTAATGTTTTGGTTTCGCCATATATTTTGGTCTCCTTTTATTTACCATTTTCTGAGCTTTTGTAAATACTTAAATGACAATTTGCAAATTTCGCTGTCTTTGGTCTTTTAATATACGCACCTTCAATTAACATTTATCCAATATTCATAATAATTTTAGGTGGATGAAAATTCTGAAAATTTCGTGGTTTTTTGGACCATTCACAGACTTGAGAAATAGCCTCTGACTTTTTCCTGATCGCCAAGAACATGCTGTGAAAGTTTCGTGAAGATCGCATTAGCGGTTTAGACTCCTATAAGGACAAAATATACCAACATACTTTCACTTTTATATAGATGAACAGATTTGAATATTTCATATTAAATGGGGATAAATAAAGGTGAATAAAATGAATTAAAGGTTAAAATCGACTAAAAAAAAAGAACAGCACGGTTTGGTCACAGTTTTGAAGTTTTAAAATATATTTTAACATCAAACAAATGGATAAAAGACGCAAATCATTTCCAAGAATGTTAAGCATTATTATAATAATTAATTTTAAATTTTAAAACATTCTTTTAAAGTCTTAAATATCTTTTATCTTCTAATTCCGCTGGCTCTTCAGCAGAACTTTTAAAAACGAGCGATTTTGTCGATTTGCGGAATTCAGAACAGCAATCAGCTCTATTTTGAAGAAGCCCGAACTCCGATTAAAAACTTAAAGTGGAACTCCCAATAGGTCTAAAGTCTATTCACACCGATCGCAGCTTTGAAAAATCTGTCAAAGTCAAAGCTGCGAGACATTGTTTTCATGGGAAACACGTGGCCTGGATGGTTACTCCAAGCTAAATCACTTCTTCTTTGGTGTAACCATATAACTCGTACAAGGTTATCGTTTTCGAGTGCCTACAGCTTTGACAATGTTGCGTCACAGTTAAAAAACTTAAGCCTGCAACAGTTGAAGAAATACGAAAAAGTTACGAAATCAGTTATTTATCATATCAATTGCGACAATTTTTGTCGATTTACGAAATTCGGAACAGCAATCAACTCGATTTGCGGCAATTGCACTCGTTTCCACAACTGTCCTGATTAACTGAATGTGTTAAGTGAACCGCTGAAACAAACCGAAATAGCAGGTTGATTTGCTTTACCAGAGTAGAATTTTTACCGTTTCGTAGTTAAAATTTCAAGTATTTTATTTTTGTTGGATAAACTTAAAATAAGTACGAAGCATTCTAGAATCGAAATACGACTGTTAATGTCATAAAAATGTGAACAAACGTTCTTAAATTAAAAACATTTCGTACTTCCAGTAAGCCAAAAAATGTAAGAAAGTTCGTTCTTACTTCAAGTACAAAATATCTTGGATTGAGCTCCATGCTCCAAAAAGAGTGCAACGCAAAATTCGAAATATTTCAATTCAAATCTGTTTTTAAAATTCCCATCTGGTTCTAATAATTTGGTAATGGAGTGAGGGTAGATTTCTGACGTACAGTGAACCCATCTTAGTCCTTGGTTAATTAATTTTCCTTGCATTTCTCCAGTCTTATTTTATTTAATACAGGGGCATGTTTTCAAGAACAAATTAGGAAATAATTTTAGAATTTGGTCTACTAGAAAATTTTGTATCATTTTTATAAACATTTTTTTTTCAAAGAATGTATTGGTGAATTGAGTTATCAGTAAAACAAACAATTATGATGGATAACACTGGCCGCAACGGCGGTGCGTTGATCAGATGTATAAAAAGTTTGCGGCTACAAAACCTGTAATAATTGACCGATTTTCTTACTTGTTCTTATTAAAACCATTTCCGGCCTATTGTTATCCGATCTAGATCAAATTTTGCGATTCTGATTGAAAGCATATAAAATTAACAATTAAAATTTTCCGCTCGACGCCTTGCGATGGTTCCCATGGCAGTTTTCTTCTAATCAGCAGCTTGCATTAAAAATGAGACTCTGTGCCAAATTTAAGCTTGATAGCTTTAAAGCTGAAATTTTTAAATTAGAGATTAGAAACGGACAGACAGCTGAACGGAAGAAGCTCAATCGCCTTTGCTCGTCACCCTGATTAAAAGTATGTATATAAAGGCCCGTTTTCTTTTCGTATTAAATCATGCGTTGTCGGAATTGATAAAAGTATATACTTGCGTTCAAAAACTGACTGTGTTCTTCGGCTTTTATCTTGAGAACGCCATTTAACGTCATTCGGTCCTCTTGATGACAAGAAGGTTCGGCCGAATCCGTTAATCGGATCTCTCATCACAGCACTTACAAATCCCGAGCAATCGAATTCGGAAATGCTCAAATCGAATAAAAAATGCTATGAGTTGCAAGCTTCTGTTCAAAATTATCAGGGGTGTTCTAGAAATCTCTAGAGATTTTCGTATAAACGATTGCACTTCGTACTAAACTAGGACTACTTTACTTGTGAAGTGTCAAGAATCAGACCGCCTACTAGATTATGTGGAAGGAAAACCGTACGCTTCAAATCTACTTGGCTTTGAGCAGGCGTTTTCAAATCGCTCAACGTTTGTCATCTAATCTAGTAGCTGGGCATTTTTGAACCCCTTAACATGTAAATTCAAACAGCTTTAATATGAAATGCTAACGTTTATACGAAAACCTCTAGAGATTTCTGGGACACACCCGAATAATACCCTTTGCAAGGGTTAGAAGGCAATTATTTTAGCAAACAGCTCCTCAAAATTTCGTGATATTTTATACTACTTAGGGCCGGTTTCTGTTCTCTCAGATAGCTGCTATGTGTCAGATAGTAATCGATTTCACACTGCTATCTGATATCAAGTTCATATTGAAACTTACATTTACATTCGCAATATCTATAATCCCTGAATTTTTCATAGATCGGACAATAAATAGCCGAGTTAAAAAAATTTTGCATACTTTTGTCCCCCCCTCATAAGCGCTATTAAACATTTCTTCTTATGAGTAACGGGTATATCAAAGTCTGTTAGAGCCGAATTTAACAGACGCTCTCGTCTTTCAATTCAAACTGGAAGACTTTCTTTGAATATACATATGCGACGTTACTTCCCCACTAGACTTTTGCTTTATTTTACCACTAGAACTCGTAGTATACCGAATTGGGATATGATTTACAGGATAATGCACAAAAAATTAAAAAAGTTCTTATAAATATGATTTAAGTTAAAAAATGGGATCTGTTCTGGGTTAGGGAGGTCATTAATTTAGGAGGTTCGGTTGTTGGTTGCCTCGAGAGTCCCAGGAAACCAGGGTTCGTATACACAACAAAAGTACCGTACTCAATAAGTACCGTACTCAATAAGTACCGTACTCAATAAGTACCGTACTCAATAAGTACCGTACTCAATAAGTACCGTACTCAATAAGTACCGTACTCAATAAGTACCGTACTCAATAAGTACCGTACTCAATAAGTACCGTACTCAGAAAAGTACGGTACATTTTTCGTTTCGTACTGTACGAAATCACTAGTAATTTGTAACGCACCGAGTACTTTTTGTGTACTAAACATAAGTACGGAACTTTGTACTGTACTTTGAGAACCCTGCAGGAAACTCGAACCTGGGTTCGCCTCTAGATCTTGGTAGTTTGTAAACGAATATATTGAAGGGCTTTTCAAGAAATATGTAAATTTGTTTCTTTAAATCACTTATAGGGTAAGCCTTGAAAATGCGTAAGCTTCCTATTTCCCGATGCAAAATGGACTTAATCAACCCGTTATGATCCCAATTTGCACAGTGGTCTAGTATAAGGTATTCAGGTAGATATAAATTGTAAAGTATGAGTTGGATTTTTTAATATTTGCGGGATATACAACAGGTATCCTTTGTTGGAGAAATAATAAATAACATCCATATATATTACAATAAATAAATTGTTCTTTAAAGCTATGTATATGCTGACAAGCGTGTGAATAAAAGTGGTTTCCTATATATCCTATATATGTTCCTATAATTTCAGAAAATACATATGCATACACACGTATAAGCATGTACATATGTGCAGTTAGATGCGTTCAAGAAATATTGTATATATTCGTTCACATTTTACTTGTCTAATATAAGCGAGCATACTTAGTGCATTGACCTTGCTTAGCAGTTAAATTTTTACGGCTATTAGCGAGGACAGCGAGGCAATGGCTTTGCCAACGGCGGATACAAACAGCGAACGCAATTGCGTATCACTTATGTATGTATATGCACATTTGTACATACAGACATAGACGTCGTTGACTTTGTGCGCAAATTATTTTGCGTATACGCGAACTTAAATATGAACTGGCGCACACAGACATGCCGACAGCGAGTTGACCTTAGGTTCTAAGACTGCTGCGCTTTGGCTACAAACACAACAGTTAAAAACGAAAGCCGAAAGCTCTCCAACCCATTTCATCACTTTTACTTACACACGTATGTACGTGCATACGTATGTATGTACGAGTGCGGGTGTCTACGGCGTCTGCTTGCGATTGTGTGAGTGGGAGAGCCATGCTGCTTATTAGACTTGAACTGTCTGCCGGCGACATTGAGAGTAACAGAGCCGACTTGTAGCGAGGGCAAAGGCAACGGCAACGGCCTTTGGAGCATCCCGTCGGAACCCACCTCGCATCGCCTCGCATTCAGCCAAAAGTCTGTTTCTCTGGCTTGACTGTTGCTGGTGCTGTTGCTGCAGGGTATCGTGTGGATGAACTTTGCGAGGTACACGAACTGCTGCAAGGTCGAAGTTAACGCTATTAATAGGTAGTTTTTTGCCGTCTCTCTTTTGTGGAAATAAAACGGTTATTCACATCACCATTTTCGTCTACCGCACGACAGCGCCAACGACACGGACGCCGGCGACGCGTCATCGTCAGAATTGTGCGTGTGAGTGTATGTCAAAGGGATGAACAAATACACATACATATGTACATGCATCATCAGTATGTTGGGAAGGATGTGGGAGGACTGCAGCGGGCAAGCATTAGGTTAGCAAGTTTCCACAGCGTATGTGAATAAACTTATCTAAAAAAGTGGGTATGTATGTATATATGTACGTGCATAGAACCATGCATCAATACAAATTTCATTTTTGAGAGTGCTTTATTAACCTTGGCGAGGGACATTGAACTTCAAACGATGCGAATACGTATTTTTCGTGCAAATAGATACACACATGCACATACATAGACGAGGCAGCTCACAAAATGCACATGTGTATGTGCATATTTATTTACGTTTATAATTTAAGTATACAAGCACACACCTACGTTCGAACGCCAAATGAGTGTATGTATGTATATGTATGTGCATGCAGCCACTGCGTAGTGTCAGTTTGTATTTCCTAATTCTTTATCTGTGAATCGTCAATAAAACACAAACAGTTAGACGAGTGAGTAATTCTAGGAATAAGCGTGTAAGTTTTACATATGTATGTATGTTTGTAGGCAAGTACAATTCTTGATCGCACCTCCTCCAGATTTGAATGTTACAAGTATGAGTTCAGTACTATCTACATTGGATTAGTCACAACAAGATTGGGAATATCTTGACGCACTTTCTAAGTTCCATGACCTCGTAGAGTTTATACATTTGAAATTCAAGGCTATCCTCAGACACGTTGAATAAGGCAAATCTTACGCAATATTATTTTCTTTTCACTTTGCTTTGAACCTCAATCCTAGTCGATAAATAAATGTGCAATTATTGAAAGAAAATTAATACAAGTATCTAATTATTGGTTTTTAGAGACTAGAACTGGTTATATATCAGTAAACTTTTTGTGAAAGTGAAATTGACCACAAGACTGAATGTTTCAAAATTACACTCAAAATGTAAAAAATGATTAATTACTCGTAAAAAATCCAATCCTTACCAATCGGTGGATGGATAACAGGCTTACAGGCTTTTGCAACAAAGGAAATTCCAAATATTCCATATGTGTTTTTGATCGCTGAATTCAAATCAATTGTCCGGTTCCCTACTCTTCTACTGAACTCGAGTGATGCGGCGTCATAAAAGCCAATTTGAGGTATCATGATACAGGAGCATGTATCAAAGAAATAGTATGCTACTTTAAAGTGATACTGCTCCCTCCAACAGCAAAAACTACTAGATGAAAATTTTTTTTCTGATACATGCTCAGGGATCAATCATTCTGCTGAACAAGCCCAATGACTCTTCACCAAGTTCTTATTCTTGTGAACATAATATTAAATCTTTATCCAAAGAGCAAAAAGATAATGAAGTAGTGACTAATTCAAAATAACTTCTTTGCTTCTTTTGGAGTAATTCAAAGATTACTTTAAGATTCTAACGTCTCAAAGGTTTCGGTGAAATAAATTGGATCCCAATTTTTGGTTCTCGCTGCCTTTACGAGGATGCATTTATTGAAATTTAGCTATACGTTTTCTTTTTCTAAGTTAGCTAAACGGCCGAGAGCAAAAATATATAGATATTATAGATGTCTCATGTGACGCCAAAAATGTATTGTCTTGGGATCTGACATTAGATCCCAAAAAAAAAAGTTTGTATGAGATGCGGTATCTATATATCGCTCACTTACTTCAATACTGGCATAACTCAAAAAACACGATTTTTGACTTAATGATCCAGATATATACTCTGTGTTGTTAACTATTTTGTGTAAAATTTTCATATTCATATCTCTTATACTTTTCACGTGAGATCAAAATTTGTCGAAATATTATTTTACAGGTTCATTTTCATGTTAATGCAAAAGCGTCATATCTCAGTTGTCCTGCAGTCGATATAACACAATCATACCTGGGCTTTCAGATAAAACATCAGATTTTCAACTTTTATTAATGTGCATTTTAAATTTTTAATATTTTACTAGAATAGCTCGAAATTAAAAGAAACATTTTTTCTGTGATAAACTAATTGAGAACTTTAAACGCGTTTTTCTCAATATGGAATATTTTGAGTTATGCCAGTATTGAAGTAAGTGAGCGATATGTTGTGTCTTTGCTTATAGCTTATTTCCATCAAAGATATTAAACTTCATTTCTTTAAATAACAAGAAAAGCAGAAAAATCTAGTTTTAGTGAGAAAAAATGTTTTGATTTCTTTGCAAAGGACTCCAAACCTCGTATTTATAAATTTTTTTATCCATTCACATAACTCCACACAGATTTATTAAAATCGGAGAGCTATATACAAAAGTAAGGTGCCATACTAGCCAGGTCTGAAAAAAGTTTTGGTAAAAAAAACTTTTTTGTTTCCAAATCTGGTAAATTAGCGGTGGCAGAAGACTATCCATTAATGTTTCAAAAGATTTTCTGTCGGTTAAACTATTATTCTGAATTTTTTAGACTTGGGGGAAAAACCAGATTTTATCAACCAAAAAAAAGAGGAAAGCTAACTTCAGTTCGATCGAAGTTTATATATTCTTGGAGCATGATTTATGCCCGCCAGTTTTTAATTGCCAGCTATACGATAGATTCATCCGATTTTGATCAAACCCTTCAAAACAGATAATATTCATAGAAATACTTTTTCGAGCGATCATTTCTAAGACAGCCATTTAATATTGTCATCTGATTAGGATTAAACTTAACGGAGATACTTTATTAGCTTTATTATCGTTTCAGCAGCGCAAAAATGAACTCTGCCGAAAATTGGAGCAAACAAATTAATGGATTTGTTTCAAAATAGTTAAAATTAGTACAGATGTACAGAGTATTTAGTTGTATTCCAGGAATTTTGGAAAGGTTTTAGGAATCATTTTCGTTAAGGCTCTAGGATACGGGGATCCTTAAAATTCTTATCCGTTTACCTATAATTTCCCACTATTTTAACTGATCAAAGTCTTGGTTAAATCTGCTCGTATATGCATTTATTTTACGCTTAACAATGTCGTCTCCAAATTCTTGTAAAAAAGATCATACGAAGTCGTCAAATTCCCCCTTTTTCAGTTGTGGGATTGGTTTTAACGTTATGTGATGTATGCTCTTGTCAACTGTTTTTGATGATTTCGCCCCGCTTTACATATCGTATGTTCCCAATATTAATGTTACGCTTAACTGTGAAATCTATATATGTGGCTCTGTACTTAATTTTACTTTAAACACAAGAAGTCTAATCCAACGAATCCTCTGAGCTATGATTAAAATAGTTGCTTTGTTGAGCTGATCTGAGGGGAATCGGTTCAAACAGATCAAATGGTTCATGGCATGAGCTATGAATAGAAGTTCATAGATCGTTCAAATCAGAATCAAAGTCAAGGGGAATTTTGTTTCACTTTTGGCTCTGGTATGTATGATTTAACATTAGTGAGTTTCACTCTTGAATCAAAAGCATTAGTTCTCAAAAGTACAGGAAGAGTAATAATTCTTGATCTAAGAGTGAATTTATGATCCCGATAGTCTTGATTCAAGAGTTTCAGTACTTGATCCAAGTACGAATAATTCTCCAAATAAAAGACCTAAAAAAAAATAATAAAAAATAATTATAGGACGTCCACTTTCATTTGACAACGACACACTGCGCATGCGCTGTATCTCTCTGAGAGAGCGCGTCAAACGTTATTCTCTCAAAGTTTGCGATCCCTTACTTTCCTTGCCTATAAAACCACATTGAGAACGAATTTAGCTTGTTCCAAGAGGAAAATTCTTAAAAATTCAAGAACGACTAAATTTTTTCAAGAGCGTTTGTTCTCAAATTATTCGTTCTAGTTTTTTATTAGTGTATATGGGATATAGGAAGAGTATTCATAATATAATTTAATACATATTACCTATACAAAAAAGTTTTCAAGGATTTTTAACAGATGGCGTCCCTAGTATCAAATCGGACAAGCCTCAACACTGGGATTTCGTTTTTAGAATGCTCCGTTTTTCTAAAATATAAACAACATTGTTTTTGTGTGATCCGAATATGTCATCTCTTGTGCTAACGCAACACACTTTACGGGAAAGTTTACTTTTCTGCCTTCATTTAAGAAAGAGGCCATCGAATGCTGAATATGCCCTAAGCATAAAAATCATCAGTCTTACATAAGTTTTTTAATTAATTATTTTCTCGCATTAAGCCTTAGTCAGACCCAGACCTAGAGAGTGGTTATATTTAATTTCACTTAATTTAATGTGGTAAAATTTAAAGATAAAGTGGAAATTATCTACAAAACTTTATATTTCCGTGCTCTTAAGATTAGACCAGAGCCCGCATAGAGCATTGACTGCAATGCCCGAGACCATCGCGACGGGACGTGACAATCTCGTGGCCTATGAGTAAGCGCCAAACAATTTTTTTAACAAACAATTATTCACAAAACTTTTGACACCAAACGCCTTGGTTTTGTGAGTTATTTTTATACGGAGTTTTAAAACTACGTTTTCGACCGATCGTTTGAAGCTATATTATATTATATCATTTTCCTCCGCTTTGAATTTGAAAAACTCTATTAATTTTTACTTTTTACAATTTTGTTTTTTTGCAGACGAAGAAACATTCTCCCGGCCATATAAAAAGACCAATGAATGCCTTCATGGTCTGGAGTCAAATGGAACGGCGAAAGATTTGTGAAAGGACGCCTGACTTGCACAATGCCGAGATATCAAAGGAACTGGGTAGACGATGGCAGCTCTTGGGCAAGGACGACAAGCAGCCATACATAATCGAAGCGGAGAAGCTGCGAAAGCTTCACATGATTGAATACCCGAACTACAAGTACAGGCCACAAAAGAAGCAATCCAGATCATCAGCTGTGTTGAAGCAAAATCCTGACACAGACAGCACTGAAATCAAAAATGACACAAACACTTCATCGACCACTGTTGCAATTAGCGGAACATCCACTGCCGGTCGAAAGAACAAAAGATCTACCTCCACATGTCAAACGGCTTCAATTTCCAAGCGGATACGAAACGATTCGGGTGATACTTCCAAACCTAAATACAACGCGAAAACTCCGTCAGAACAGCAGAACTCTGTCGATATTATACTCTCTTCAACAAATAATCATTTAAGCTATCAATCATCTGATTTTTTACCTCTTAGCACGAATAGTAATAGTGATTGCGATATAAAGATACATGCAGACCCAAACGCTGGCCCGTTAGATAATATTTCCGACGTTAGTCTCGCCAATGCCCGAGACTGTCTACCCGAAGCGGTTCTTAAGTATTTTCCGTACTTCGAAAACTCCCCCGCCAACGAGGACTCCCTGTTGGACGTGAACTCGCCGTCCAATAGTCACGATCCCAGCAATCACAATCACTCAGACCCAAGTGCAGGTCAAATAGAGACGATTCCCGAAATGAGTCCCATGGATGCACCAGAGGACCTGACCGATGTTGTTTTTAAGTATTTACCATTCTGCAACAACCCCAACAATGTCGTGCACCTGCTGGGGGTGAATACATCGGACAGTCACGGGCCCAGCGGTCAGATTTTGAGCAACATGAATGAACCTGTATTCGACTCTGAAGACAACATTGTAAATGATGCCAACTTGCATTCGGCCAGCCATCAACTACCTCCATATGTGCCCGATCCACACGAGTGCTTCGCAGAGGACTGCGGTGCAGAAAACTCATCTAATCAGGCGGAGTTCGAAGTACAGCCGCAAACAGTTACCATGAACATTGAAATACACAACAGTACGCTTCCATATGGTGGAGATGGTGGGCATACATTCCAAAACGACGATTTCAACCCAATGCCGTCGGCGGCTGAGGACAGTGACTGCAGCATTCTAACCTCTTCACATTCGCCACAAATTGGGTTCTGTAGCGGCAACACCTTGGTTGAGGCGGATGGCATTGTCAACCCCTGTTCGTATGCAACTCAAGGCTACACCGGAAATGTAATTGGAACGCAAAATGATCTCAACTACACCGTACATGATAACAACGGAGCTCTCCTAGCTTACACATTTGAGGACTTACCACCTCAGCCAACTGGTAGTCATTTAGAATTTAATACTAACCGATACGAGTTTGCAAGTTATTACAAAATGTGAGCGATACAATGTGAGAAATATTTAAGCTTTGTGTAATTTATAATAAATATGTTTATACGTTTATAATTATACACCAAATTATATATATATATATACATACATACATACATACATATAAATTCCATATATAAAAAGATTAAAATGCTTTGCATAGGAATACATCTCACCAAAGTTGTTTAATTAAATCATCGCACCGGAATATGAGCTCTTTTTTGGGTGATTACAATAGTTTACAGCCAAAAGGTCACGTTTCTACTATAACTTCTTTTAGTAGAGATTGGAATGCTTCGAAGTTCTGCCTTCTATGCTCTGCAGCAGCTTATTCCCAATAGTGTTAATAAACGAGTTTATTTCATCGGCACTTGATCTTACCATATTTCTCGTCAGTATTTTGCATTTCAGCCATTGTGCGTAAGAGTTTCCGTCGTGCAGTTGTTCCTCTTGAAATTTGATGATTGTTTTGTTGTTTAATCTCAAATATCTCTCGATAGCCATTGGAGCTCTTTTTAATAAACTTTACCAAGTTTCGGCAATTAATTATTTAAGACTTAATAATAGTCAGCCTAGTAACATATAAAGCGCAGAGTTGAGATTTTTGTAGTTTTCAGCATGTTTGCTCCATTATCAGATGTAATCGATACAATTTGCCCCGGGCTTATTTCGTACGTACTGAGTATATTAATAATCTCTGTTGCTAAATTACGCGCTGAACTGGAAGCGAATCCCTTTAGTTCCACCATGCCCAGAATTGTTGACGTGATTACATTTTCCCTTAAAAATTGCTCACTTAGTCCAAATATGTTGCGTGAAAGTCTAGAAGCACTATCCATTTTAAGAGAGACAAGTATATTTTTTAGTTCCATTCTTATATTGCTCTTTACATTCGATGCAACGGCCGCTAGAAAACTTTTATCATTTCGAGAGTTTAATGAGAACGGTTGGTTCATCTTTTCTCCCAAACCTTTGCAGATTGGGTCTATCATATCACGCATATTTGATGAGTCCAGAACATGTTTGGGATACCGTTCTCAGTCTCAAGTCCGCTGTAGCTCCGAATTAGCAGTTTTTTGTTCATTTCTATTTTAATAGATTGCTTTCGAATTGAATTAGTATTAGTTAGTATTCCTGCACTGCTTGATTCATCACAACAAACACTTATCTGGTGGATTTTAACTAAATGAGTTTTTAAAGTTAATAGTCTGTCCTTTTTATACACTTGAAAAGTGTATTATAATTTTGCCCAGAAGTTTGCAACGCATGGAAGGAATCATCTCCGACCACATAAAGTATATATATTTTTGATCAGCGTGACGAGCTGAGTCGATTAAGCTTTGTCCGTCCGTCTGTCCGTCCGTCGGTCTGTCCGTCTGTCTGTTTCTACGCGAACTAGTCCCTCAGTTTTGAAGCTAGCGAGCTGAAATTTTGCACAGAGTCTTTTTTTGTCTGCACGCTGCTAATATGTCGGAACCGACCGGATCGGATGACTACTTCTTGTAGCTGCCATACAAATGATCGGTCGAAAAATGGATTTTAATGAGAAAAGCTGTTTTTTTCTCAATAATACTGCTCTCAATCACGGTCATGGGTAATATTAAATGTTTTTAAGCTGATCTGCGAAGTTTGATCGAAGTCGCTAACCGTGGAGACAAGCGATTTCAAGTGTATAAAAACTTCGGCACGAACGAAGTTAGCCTTGCCTTTCTCGTTTAATTGGTGGTTGCACAATTTGCATACAGCCAATTCATTCTCCTCACTTATTTGAAAATGTTTTAGAATTGAAGCTTTGTCAAGACGTTGAACCATGTGGAACTTATTGGAATATAGTCACAAATGCTGTAAAACTTGGGTTTCATTTATTGTGGCAATTGTGTAGCAATTATGATGGTCACACTTACAAGGAATTGAAGCTTCGATGTTTCTTCTAGAATCCGTTATGCACTTGGACTTGTTCTGCGCTTGTTCTTCAAAAGATATTAAGATATTGTTTTACATACAATTCAGAAATAAACACAATGAAAAATCACACAAATTATTATATTAGGATATTTGGAATGTTGAAGTCATGGGCATTGCAAAATCTTACTATTGGTTTTAAAATAGTTGAATCGATGATTTTGGTCGAACTTTTGCTGCTGACATCCCGACGGGGAGGTGTCGGAAAAATTACAATCTATTTTTTCTGCTACCACCCCATCGGAATTAAATCAGCTGTTTGTGCCTGTCAAGTAAGCGGCGCCTCGAGCTTTCCGACGCTGAGGCACTCAAATTTTAGTTTGTCTGAGTTCCACCGAGCGTAAAGCTAAGTTCACACAGGCAAATAATTTGACAAATTTTTAGGAAATTTTGATAAATATTTGGCTAAATAGCCATGATTGCAGATTTTGCAGGACTTAAATCATTAAGTATGGTTCTATTCACTAATGATTTGATCAAATATAACCGAAATTTAACCAAATTTTCATAAAAATTTGTCAAATTATTTGCCTGTGTGAACTTAGCTAAAGAGGCCTGTCGGAGTTTTACGACAGCTTTCCGACACCCTTTTTTTTAAATGGAGTTAACAACCAGTTAGAATAGGTAGGTAGTTTTTTTTTTGATGTGTGGGGATTGTTTTATGGTACCTTTTTGAATTATTAGTCCAAGAGGATTTGTAAATTTTCTTTCATTTCCTTTAGGTGTTTGCTGTCGTTCTGCCTAAAGCTAGGTATCGAGATACTTGAAATTTTTGCGGAGCCCATCTAATTACATAGCTCAGGAAATCCGCTCGCGAAAATTGTCAGAGCGCATTTCCTGAGCGAGTACCGAGACACTCGCTTTGATAATTAACATGGACCTGCCAACTCGTTTTCTTGAAAACAGCTGATAAATTGTCGAAGGGGGTCATGAAATTATGAAACTTGTTTGATAATTGTCAGAGGTACCTATGAAAATTGAGCCCGCAATGAAAAAAGTTAAAGCAAAGAAGACTAAAAAAACAAAGCTACAATTATTTGGAGAGCTCCGAGGTGGACAAACGTGTGGAGGTGATCAAAGTGTCGCTACAATTTTTATGGAATCTGGCCAATAAAAAGCGTTTTGATACGGGCAGAAACTTTTTCGGTATGCTCTCCCGTTGATGTGGTTGGTATGCCATTCGCTCAATGTGTGCACACCAAACGAGTCCAAACCTCCGTAGCCTCCACAGCCCACGGCCAAACAGCACTGAACCTTTGCAGTCTCCATAGCCTATTATAGCAGTGTTTCCTCCTTCTAATCGTTTGATGCGTTTTGGGTTGTCGCTATAGCAGTATGTCTTAGGGGATAAGTTCTGCTCACGCAGGCCAATACAATAACAAGGGACAAAGTTTATACCTTCAGCCATGACCTATGACCTTTGAATTTCTCCCAGTGACTTCCTTTATCAATAATCTTAACTCTTTAATTTTATTTGAATTAGCCCGCCAATTTCTTAAATAAGCAACAGCTGAATTATTTGCTGTTGCCTGGTCACACTACATTGTCTGAGCGGCTCGTGAAATTATCAAACAATTTCCGCTACGCAAAAATTTCGAGTGTCTCGATACCTAGCTTTACCAATAAAATTTTAATATGCCTTGAAGTAGGCTCGGGCAGGAGATTCAACGCTATAAACACTTTATTGAATAAAGTTTATTCGCAGTAGTAGGAAAGGTCGGTGTGATCGCTTTGAGTTCTCAGAATAGACTGACCTTATTCACAAACTTAGAACTATCATAAACCTACATTCCCGATTCCATTTTGTTCCACTTTCTCACTTTTGTCCTGAGCATGCCTGAGCTGTCTATAGCATCTTCTCCCCAGCAAGAAATATTACTGGTAAATACTTGTCAGTTAACTGTTATGGCTAACCGTTAAAATACGGCATGTTTCTTGTCAAACGCAAATGGGCGTCGGGAAGATTCTAACCGAAAGTCGACCTATCGGTGAGCGTACGTGTAAGGTTAGTCCTACTAGTTAGAAAACCAGTGAGCTAACTGGTATAAATAACGGTTTTGGCTTAAGTATTTGTATTAGGACTATAACTGGCAAGCAAATTCGTCACTACTAACCTAAACCACTACTAAAAATACTGGGAAAAGTAAAACTCAAAATTTGCCATTTTATTCCATATTCGCATTATGGTTTCTTACACTATGTGACATTTTTAATATAATAATTATGTAATGTGTGCATCTTTTGTTTGTGCCTGCTGTAAAACAGGTCGGTGGATTGTATTATTCTGATTATTTTTCAACATGAGTTCACTAACTTTTCACTTCGACGACCACGCGAGAAATGCCCAGAGTTCTCAAGAATTAAGCAGCTGATTATCGTCTAAGTTATAACTTACGTTAGGCCTAACTGCAACAATAACTAGAAGAGGAAGAATTTGCCAAGCCGCTAGGCGTAACACATAGTGAAACATGACTTCGGCAAGCATTCGGTGTGGTTATGCTGTTTGCGAGACGTTCTCTATGTCGAAGCAGAAAGTTTTCTTCGAGTTTTGCTTTGCGTTTTGTACTAATATTTTAAAGAAGCGAACTATAATCTTTCATTTCTCCCAGATGATCATTTCAGCGCCTTAACTATAATGCAACTTTAACTTTTTCAAATCGGGTGTCACATTTAAAAACTGCCCGAAATTGAAATACTTTTGTGTGGTCCAGCCTTCCCCCTTTGGGGAAAATTATGTGAATCTAGTACTGATTACATGCTATTGTACATTTGCTTGACAATTAATGTAAAGTCTATGTTAGATCACGTAGTCTTTTAATATTTCCTATACACATTTTGTGTTTCAATCCATAAATTTTAATTCATTTTTTCTGGATTAACCAACTGAAACTATGTCCATTAAGAAGATTTAAATGCAACAAAATTTGTAAAATAAAAAGAACCATTGGGCTTCATGCTAAAGTGGTTTTAATTAATATGCAACCACCCCAAATGGCTGGTACACGAAGATTAAGATTAAAAAATTTTGCTATAATTTGATGAAAATTTATCTTTAAAGGCCAATTTAGGCGATTTTGAGTTTGCTGAAAATGCTGCAAAATGGATTTTCCGCGATATCTTGAAAGCAAGAGCTGATGGAGAAAAACCGAGACCAGTTTTGGAATCAGTGCACAAAACGGGTTCAGAATTTGTCATCGAGAAGGCTGGACCAAAATGGCTGTTGGCATGTAATGCATATGGACAAATTATGTTATGGTTTTTTAATTTGACAGAAAAAATATTTGTAATGTAAATGAAATCTAAAATTGGCTATACAGCTTCAAAGGTGCCAAGCCCAGCTCCTCTCAATCTCTTGGATGGTAAGCTTTAAAGTTTTTGCACAAAAGAAAGGGACCTACAGTTTAACGGCGAATCCGAACGGCAAAGCTTGAGCATTAGCTTTTTCTTTTTTTTTCTTGTTTAATGATATTTTTTTGGCAATATTTGGTACATAGAACTTAATCTATTTACAAATAGTTAACAAGAAGGACTAATATATACAGGGCTAAGGCAGTACGGCAAACGCCTGGAATAAAAATTAGCACGCAGCACAGTTCCTAGGGGACACTTTAGCCAGGTTGATGAGGTGGCCCGAAGGACGCCTTCCGTGGACCCAGAGATCGAGGGGTGTCTTCGGTTAAGGCGTCTTCTGAACCTGTTAGTAGCCAATTTAGAGGCAAGACTGTTGGTGTGCGACATCAGTCGGTCATGATACCTGCTGGTATGCAAATTGATTTGGGCGCATAGAGGTAAAACATCCAGATCGCGGTATAGAGTCGTATGTCTGACATACCATGGAGCGTCCGCGATGCGCTGAAGTACTCGGCTTATTGAAGATTCGAGATTCTTGAGTGTAGCGGATCATGCCGTACCCCACAGAGGGATCCCCCAGGTCCAGGAAGGCATGATAATAGCCTTGTATACAAGGATTTTGCACCGCAATGAAAGTCCGCTGCGAGGTTTGAGAAGCCAATCGAGGTCCTTGGCCTTAGCTGCAACTGTAGCTGCTGATCGTACCACATGGGCTTTTCAGGTCAGTCGCCGGTCCAGAGTCACACCAAGGTATTTAACTGAAGATTCCGAATACGGTACTCTCGACCCTAGTAGACGCACCTGAGCAACTTTCCCTCGTCTCTTGGCGAAGGTGCAGTGTTAACTTTTTGAACGATTAATGGCAATGTTCCAGCGGTTCGCCCAACGACCAAAGCCATCCAGGAACTGTTGGACCTTAACAGATGCTCTTTTGCGGCTGTTGCCAGAGGCAAGAAAAGCGATGTCGTCAGCATACGTGGCTATGGAGGTGCGATGGGCTAATAAATATGGCAGATCCGGGGTGAAAGAGATTACAGTACCGGTCCTAGAACACTTCCCTGAGGTACCCCCCCAAAAATGCTATCTTTTTCATGGCTAGTTACTTCACAGCTGTCGCCAATAGCTGGTGAAGGTTACCGTATGTGTAAAAGTTATTTTTTCTAAAGAAAGAAACAATTTTTTTTATCTTGAGTGCTGAAAACGATGAACAAGGAGAAAGAACTCACCAGGAAATGATGTCAATTGAGCCTACTCAAAAGGCAATTCAGTACGATGGCGGTTTACACAGGAATATAAGAAACGTTCCCTTAATGATAGGGGTGCATAGTTCGCCGCAGGTTTTAAGCAGGAACGAGATAGACTGATTTACCTATAGTCACTTGCTTTTACCAAGCATTGTTATGAAGACTACTTAGGTTCAACTTGATCTAGAGAAAGTTTTAAACATTTTTTGAATATTCTACAATTTGGCTTGCCAATTTGTTATATGACAGCTATGTTTATTCATCCGACTTTCATTCAACTCGGTAAAATTGTGCTGGAGCAGCTATTATTATTAGCCATTATTAACTGACAAGTTGAAAAACACTATCATTGAAAACAAAAATTGTTTTTCTCACTTGAACTAGTTTTTCGACCAATCGGTCCTATGGTAATAGGAAAGGTAATAGGACTGATTTTCTTTCGCCGCGACTGTAGTTGTGCGGAAATTTTAAGCACACAAACCAAGAGATTGAGAGAAGCTCGGTTCGGCCTTCTCTTAAGCACTTCCACGTAAGAATTGGCGTTGACGGTTTGTCCAGGAGGAACAAATTCATGGTGGACGATGCCTTTGATGTCAAAAAAAGACAATGAGCATCGATTTCCTTTGGATTTGCTCATTTCGCTGCTTTTTCGGCTTGCACCACTCACAGAAACACGTCGCGCGAAAATGCCAGTCCTTATTCTCCAGGTGCTCGGAAACAACTGACCAGCCGGTCGTTCGTTAGCTGGAACGCCCTCTACCGAATCCAGTCGGTCCGCGCACCTTCAGTTTCACGCCGTATCAAAACTGCAAAATAAAGTTGATAAAGCCATGTCCGTCAGTTTATCAGCATATCTCACAATTTTATAACAAACTTAGCGTAAAGTCGCAAACTTCTATGAGAATCGTTCGAATAACTGAACTATCTGTTCTGTTTATGGTTAATTTATTTTATATGCTTCCATTTAACTTTACCAAGATTGATTCAGTTCGGATGTCCATTTAGCTTCCATACAAACCATTTTATGGTTTGTCTGTGCTCGTCGCCTTGCTTCGACTCACTTAAAATTATCGCTAGCACATTGCCTCAAAACGGGGCAACCTTTTTTTTGCACGATTAATAGTAGTACAAGCTTGTCATAGCTTGTGGCTGAACGAGCCGCCACGGACGAGGCGAGCTTGCTTGGATTACTCGTGAGCAAGCTATGAATCGTAACAGCCCGCAGTAGATCTTTGATTTCGCCAAAAGAAGCTGTTGTTCTCTGATATACACGATTTTTCAAAAAATTGGTTTTGGTCAGCGTCTGTAAACTAATCAACTATTAATATATTCGGATGATAGTATTGCTGTGAAAATTTAATAAGACCTGCAATGGTACTGTGGCAGCTCTGGCCACACTAATCATCGCAGCAGCAACGTGCGGCTTGCACATTCTCCATCTCTATATCAGTCTGGCTTTGGCCGCGCGCAGCGGCGCGTGGCGTCTACTCAACTCAACAAGAATTGTTAGCATTTAAGTTATATTAAATAAACTTATTACAACTGTATAAAATACAGAATGGCATTTCCAATTGCCACATTGGTGACCCGCGACGATTGAAACAACAAACACGCAATCTTCTGCTACAATTCTTTGAGGCAATAAACACCCCGGCCGCAGACTCACACACTCACACGCACTGTACATATACACGCGATTGATGTATTTCACAACGGTGCGAAATTTTTCAAAATGGCGACAAAACTGTTAATTCATTGGACAACATAGTGATTCACCGCGGTTCCAGTTTATTCTAGTCCAACTCAATCACTCACCATGGATTCTGCCAACCAGATCCTCGACAGAAGCGGCGATTTAAGGTTTTTTGGACAAGCGAGTCTGCACACACTCACACGCCCGCAAGCATACACACACATACATGCTGACGGCGTCTGCAGCTACATTCAAACCCATTTTGGCGCGTTCTTTTACACACGCAAAATAGAATTCGAGGTTTCATTCGTTCATCGATCGTACACTCTGGTGCCCACATGTCCCAACCATGGTCATTCGACAAAGGCAAGCAAGATCCTTGGCACAGACTGCGGCGCTGCTTACGCAAACATGCACACGCCTGGAAACCACACACGACAGACGCTGGCAAAGCAGACACACACAGACAAACGAGATTTTTGTCGCTGCAAACACTCACGCAGACATCTCCACTGCTGGCAACCGACCGCTGCCCACGCATGCTGTCCAAGCGTATACATCCTGCTTCCACGTGCGGATAACATTCCACGCCCTGCTGCAGCCCACTTCACACGATTTCACACTGCACCAACACGTAACCGATCTTACGTTGGTCAAACATCCGACCAATTTATTAGAACTTACATCGTATATAGCCGACCCTGCACCTGCACGTACATTTACTCGATCGAACGTTGGTTCGACATTCACCAATTCCGCCGATTTCCATTGTACGCAGCCTGCCAGACGATCGTTCCCACTAATGAAAGTACGTCGCGCAGCTGAATTTGGATCTTCATCGCATCCTTCATCATCGCCGATGTTCATGCAAACGGATCCCCATACCAGATCGAACACGAGCAACCTGCTTCAACTCGAGACGCTCTTTGTTTGGCAATAGACGCCAGCCTGAGTTTTCCTACAAGTTCTCGATCTCAACATTAAGTCCACAACGCGTGGCAATCAAAGTCCACAACGCGTGGCAGACAAAAGTCCTCGACGTGAGGCAACCTCAACCGTACTCGAACAACGACCTCATCAAGAGGAAACCATCGAAACAACTACTCAAATCTGTACTCAGTGCACATGCTCAGTACTACAGATACAGTTCGTCGATTCAACGACTATACCAACAACTAATATCACCTTGAGAATCATACTCAAGCATCTCTCAACATTGGGACTTGTACTAATCCTGTAGATGATCGTCCCGATCATACATGCCGGATATGCACATTTTTTGTAACATTCGTTCCCATATAGTCACTGGAGGGGGAGTACTGTGGCAGCTCTGGCCACACTAATCATCGCAGCAGCAACGTGCGGCTTGCACATTCTCCATCTCTATATCAGTCTGGCTTTGGCCGCGCGCAGCGGCGCGTGGCGTCTACTCAACTCAACAAGAATTGTTAGCATTTAAGTTATATTAAATAAACTTATTACAACTGTATAAAATACAGAATGGCATTTCCAATTGCCACAGTACTTAACTTCTACAGGGCTTTCTTTATCTTTACGATTTAATTTTTTATGTAATATTTGTTCTCATTGCTAGCTTGAGTGTGGCCAACATTCGACCAAAAACGTACTAACACACTTTTACGTCACAGAAGGGACCACATATCACTTCTGGTGGGGACCCTCACGGGTCACTGTCTTATTGGCAGACATGCAGGCGTCAATTACTTTGATTTTTGCAGAAGTTGCGGACACGAAGAAGAGGAGGAGTCGGTACAACACCTTTTGTGCCATTGCCCCGCCTTGAGTGGAAGGAGACTCAGGACACTTGGTCAACCTCTGCTACTCAACCTCTCGGAGACATCCGGGCTAGAGATCCCAGCTCTACTCAAATTTATTCTGTCCACACAATGGTTCAGTAACGAGGACCCACCTCAGTATTAAAAAGGGTTAACAGGGAATAAATATGGCATCGCAATGGGCCCAAAGTGGCCTAAGTGGGAGAGCGGCTCGTCGCTCTCAGCCATCACAACCTAACCTAGCTTTAATCACAGCGAAAACTTTTTCTAAACAAATTATATTCTGTGTCCTACTGCTGGCAGTAATTTACTGTCAAAGCACTTTGTAGCGACAGGTAGCAGTAAACTGTAATTTTGATCCACTTCAGGGAAAATGCAACTCTGCTTGTTGTTTCATTCTTATATCCGAATTAGTTTGATTTTAACGGAATTAACGAAACATGGATGAAGGCGACAAGATTTTTCCAGTCCTTCGAACATTGCTGTTTTTAGTTTTAAATTAACCTTTTAACTGATCATGAACCAAATTAAACAATACGGATTTAGATCACAGCAACTGAAGTATTTTGTATTTATCGTTAACAGTTTGAAACAGAAATTCAAGGCATGAGCTCGAAAACCTCTTTCGAGAGGAAGGACGATCTGCAGTTGTGTCGGCTGGGCAGGTAAGATGAGCCTTCTTTACAGCTGCTACATCGCCCACGCCCTGGTTTACGACTGACAGTCAACGCGATAATCTGGATAGCTTTTGTGGCTTTTCCAGCTTTGTAAAGATCATGAAAGCCATTGTCTTCGATGCAGACCATTCTTGGGATATATCCATTATTGTAGCTATATATATATAGACTATTGTGGAACGAGCAGGTTCTGGAATGCGAAGATTTGTGTGAGGAGGCGGAGAAAATTGTTGCTGTACACCCCAAAGAGTTTGTGGCCGATTTCTTTGGAGAGGATGTAGATGTCACTGCGGGCCGCAGTTAAGTAGTACCAACTGAACCTCCCACATTGTCTACGCCACGGACAATCACTTTTTGCGCTTTCTGACCAATGACAGGGATGAACGGAAATTGTTGAATTATAGCCACTTGAATGATGTGCATCAGCATGATTCCTACACCATTTTATTGATCGAATTGCGACAGGCTCTAAATGACAATGCATAAGTTTATCGAATTATTCGGAGGCGCCCATCGGCACCACGCATATCCTATTTGGAAGAGATTCACTCACAGTTGCGTTTCATTGCGCGTTCACAGGTGCTTCGAAACAAAAGCCAACGAATCGAGGACCAATGAATGCAGGCCTACCAGGATCTATCAACTGTCTGCGGCAAGACTGCCGTTCTAATTGCTTGCCAGCAAACAAATGCCAATCATCTGCGTCTCTTCTTGTTCTTGGGCGCCGATCCCTACATCGTCGATGATCAGCATTAAAATTCTGTTTCACAGACGGCCATCGGCGGAATTATTCAGCAATTCAGCTACCTAAGCAGGGTAGTACCTGTTCATGGAGGTACCGAACTCGATGTGTAGTAGCTCCTTCAGAAAGCTAAGGGTGCCTTTCGAATGCTGTAAACCGTTTAGCAATGTTCATTCTATCTACACTTGCTCAAAATCATGCTTTTCAAGTCAAACATAATGCCAGTATACGGGTCCTCCACATATTCTGTATATTCAGAGCGACGAGCAGAGAGTGCTGACCCCACACAAGATTAGAATGAGAAAAAGAGTTCGCGTAGAAACAGACACGGTTGGACAAATCGGGTGAGTTGTTACTAGATATTCAGGTTAAACAAAACAACATAAGTCTTGATTGCTTACCTTACCAGCATACCTCAGTTGTGTTATTCTTCCCTATTCAGTAGTTACTTTATGACAAAACTGCTATTTTATTTTAAGTCAAAAGTCTTTAAGTCTTGATTGCTTACCTTACCAGCATACCTCAGTTGTGTTATTCTTCCCTATTCAGTAGTTACTTTATGACAAAACTGCTATATTATTTTAAGTCAAAACAAATGACACATTTGAGATGTGCAAACGACACACTCGGCGGTGTTAAAGAAACATCTTCCAACCAAATTCCAACTAAAAAATTCTAATTAGCTGTTTTCAAACCAAACCTATCGTGTTTTGTAAGGATATTTAGCAAATCTAACAACTCAGTGGCTTCCTCTGTGGATGCTGCCGTCATCTACGTGACAGCCATCGGATTATAGGCTGGCAAGTTATACCCTCGTTCCACTGGATATTATACCTAGCAAACATTTTTCACCAAAATTTTAATTTTTGCAAACTATTTAAATCGGTTGGTAGCAAATATTCCAACATTGTTCCGGAGTGCTCAATAGATGACTTCATATTAAAAACAGCAACAATGTCACGGCATATTGTAACGGCAAAACAAAATTTTCACTATGCGCCAGATTGGAGCTGGCTTCAGAGTTGGTGCAATAACACTGCAAAATGAGAGTCGATTTTCACCCATTGGACCAAACCAACTCTAGCTAAAATCGCCATATAAAAAATTTCTATCGACGCGTTATCGAGATATTATCAATAAACGGTTATTCGATTTTTCCAAAAGTTTCCTTCACTTAAACTTCACTTAAAAGCTCTAATCAAACCATGGCCTAACGAAAATTTGGTAATTGTCGATTATATGTCCTTCCTCTCCGAAAATTCCAAAATAATTGTTTCTCGATAGACCGAGAATTATGAAGAATTTACGCGTAGAAATTAATTGGCGGTCATCCATGGTTTCTTTTTAAATGAATTTAAAAATTTGCTGTTGGCATCAAGATTATGGGGAAATATGCTGTCGTGCAGAGTAAATAATAAATACAGTTTTTAATTTAGATAAATTGCACCATATTCTGGACAAATTTACTCCAGACTGCCCAATAAAAAAATATCTGAAAGGATTCAAAACCTAGAAGCAATACCTTTTCATTGGGTTTACCGTGCAAAGCAAACAGGCATATTCTAAACTCAAATATTGAAAAGTCCAAAATAGATTTGAATACATTCAATGCGACAATGATTTGACCTGTTTTTAAATTATTTCGGAAAAAGAAAATTATTTTTGGAAAAAATTAAAATTTAGTTGAAGATGAATTATTTTGGTCAAACTGATTTCAGTTCAAAACATCCCTCAACTAAATGATACATATATCCGCATCAAAGGCTTTTAAAGGCACTGAGAATCTGACTTTATAACAAAAAATAAATACATACTTTTTCAAAGTGAATTTGTGTACTGTTGGACTGTAGGCTTTAATGTTATTTGCCAAAGATATGTCGCATTTATTTTTTTTTATTTTTTTTTAGTGAAGTCAGGGAAGAGGGGACATAGATCGTTTTCGTCAGCGTTTTTTAATCTTTTCTTTATACTTAAAGGCGTTCTTAATGATTTTATTGGAGCATTTTACCAATGTGTGACGTGGAATCTTCAACTAATTGTCAGTGCTCGAGTAAGAGTTGGTATAAGTGAGCGCAGTTCTCAGTGCCAGTCTTTAAATGGAGTCTACAGTCTGTTGAAACGCTTGAGATGTGAAACATTTCTAATCAACGGTGTCACAGAAATCTCTTCCAACCAAATTCCAACCCAAAACCAATTCTCGGTGTCACAGAAATCTGTTTCGGTTGGTTTTAAGTCTCTCGTGTTTTGTTGGGAGATTTGGCGAAATTCACCACTAAAACAATTTTGATAAGTAAAATTGGTATTGCAAATGACATCAACATTATTCTTTTGCATAGATTGCATCAAATGAATTAAATTTTTTAATTGTTTTAATATTAAAATTTGCGTTTCAATAAATGTTTGCAAAACCAACCGAATGTTGACAAATCAACTCGCTACTCAACGTCAGTTGGCGCCCTCTACACATGGTGACGCTCTCTGATTACCAACAAGCGCTCTCTGAGTACCAACATGCGCTAAGGGTTGCCAAGTTTCATTTAGTGATTGGCGCAAAAATTTTTTTAAAATTTTTCATTTTATTTTAGAAGAATATGACTAGAATTTGAATTATAATTTAAAACTGCGTCGTAAAACATGTAACACAATTAACAAATTCCATTTAAACATAAAATTAACTCAAAACTAGAAGATGGGAACTTTTTTTGCAAGAAAGGACAACCCTGTTTAGAGATTTGAGAGAAAAATCCCATTAGCATGGAACTCGACTTTCAAATAAGAAAATGAAATCTCTTGAAGTTCTGGGACACCGACGGATTTTTCGAGCGATTTGCAAACCAACCGAGGCCAAAATCTCTAGAGATTTCTGGGACACCCCCGAATGTAAAGCGTTTGTTGTAATGATGCTCCTGTTGTAGTATTGTCGCTGCTACACAAACGACACAAAGAAACAGAAATCTTCTTTCTATTGTGCTTCTCATGTTTGGTTAATAATAACTTTTATGATAGAAACAATTAAGTCTTAGTCAAAACTAAAAAACACGAGCTTTCTACAAAGGAAATTCCGCGAAATATAGGGGATTCACTGAAAAAAGGGCTAATAAGGGCTATTTTTTATCGGTATTTTTGTGGGCTTTTTTTTCTTAAAATCCTTAAAAACAATATACAGACAGAAATTTAAAGAACAGTAAAACTGTTTTTATTTTTTTTATGGGGAATACTAAACAATAGAAAAAAAATCAAAATTTAAAAAAATCGCAATAGTAATCTCATTTTTTTTATCAAGAACAAAATGTGTTGTTGTGGCGCTATTATATTATGCAACGCATAGAAGAAATCATCCCCGACCACATAAAGAATATATATTCTTGATCATCATGCCGAGCTGAGTCGATTAAGCTTTGCCCGGCCGTCTGTCTGTTTTTACGTTTCATATTAAATGTTTTTAAGCTGATCTGCGAAGTTTGGTCGAAGTCGCTAACCGTTGGGCAAGCTTTTTCAAGTGTATCAAAACTTCGGCACAAGCTAATTTAGCTTTTCCTTTCTCGTTTTAAGAACTGTAAGTATAATCCTAAAGGGGGTGCGCTCCAAACGCCTAAAAAATATAAAATAATGCACCAACAAATTTTAAAAAAAGAACCATTTTCATAAAAAAGAGCCAAAATTTTTTTCTTCCTTATTCATGTTATAATTTCAATATATCTTTTTGTCCAAAACGTAAAATCGCACATCCATTTCATTTCTTAAGTGTTCATAAACATACAAATTAAAATTAAAAATTTTTCTTGTACCTTTTAATTAACTTGTTAACATTTAAAATAACCAAAACAGTCAATATTCATTATTAAATCCTAAACAAATTTTTTCACTTATTCGTGTTATATTTTCATTTCATTGAGAATTCTTAAGAGTACAAGTAAAAACAATCAATTTTGATATACCTTGTACTCATTAAAAATGAGTAAAAGGGGATCATAAAGTTTTGCAAATGCACGTAACAGCCAGAAGGAAGCACCTTCGACCCCATAAGGTATACGTTTATATTCTTGATCAGCATCAACAGCCGAATCAATTTAGCCATGTCCGTCAGTCTGTCTGTATGAACGCGTCGATCTCAGAGACTGTAATATATAGTGCCACAATTTTTGGCATGTAAGTAGATATGCAAGTGCGCCTTCCCATTTTTTGAATTAATTTAAAAAAAAAAAGAAATCCAAAGCTAAAGGAACCACTGTCTGTGCTGTCGGGGCACTTGACCGAAACAATCTTACTTGTTATCTCTAGTTTATAGATTCGAAAATGTGTGCTGTCAAATGTGATTTTCTATATTTGTAAGTTATTTTTAGACCACACATAATTTGTATATGTATATGTATTCTTACGGAGTTTCATTCTGAATAAAATCTGTTTCTCAATTTGGTTTTTATTAAACTTATGGTAAAAACATTACCCTCCGCCGAATCGAAGCTGTGTGGAATTGAAAATATATTTCTTATATATCCAACTAATTCCTACAAGATTTCAATATTAACCCAATTTTTTTATTTCTGCCAATTCTTCGCAAAATAAAGAAATATCTTTTCTTTTTGTAACTTAGCTTCTGTCAACTTTAACATGGCCCATTGGAAATAATTTCAACAGGATCCGGTCAACACAAATTCTTCAAGTTTTCACTTAGTGGCATTATTTCAGTTTCTTTGCCCAAATTACGTTGGCTGGCATAATGAGATATTTAATATCCTCTCGTCTAAAATCAAACCGCCTCATTACTTTCAGAAGCAGCTCCAAGTAAAAATCGCGTATCGTTTCCTTTACTTTTAAAGTTGTGGATTTTCCTGGGCATTCAGACCAACAAAAATTTTGTCAACGCGCCATAAATAAGAATTTAAGTTCCATATTCCTTAAAAAATATGTATGAATGTAATATGTGTATTTTAAAAATATATCTTTCAAACTATAAAAATATATTTAAGATATTTACAACTATCAATTAGTGTTCACAGCGAAAAATATCCTGGATCTAACTTAGGTTTCAAATAATTTTCCACTTTTTCGATTAAGCCAATTATAAGAAAAAAGAGCCAAAACGAGACAATTTCAATAAAAAAGTACCAGTGCACCAACAGGAAAAAAAAACACCAGTTTTGGTGGAAAAACACCAAGTGTGGCAACCGTGATTCATATACCATTCGCAAAGGTAAAACAATAATAAGATATAAAATCGATAGTTACAATATCTACATACGTTTATTTACAAACTTAGGGACAGGGGTACATCTTAAACAAATCATTGGTAAAGTTGACACAGGATAACACACACAACGTAGTAGGATACAATATGACGTTCAACAATGATCATATTAGATATATGTATGTTATATACGGTGGAAATAATCCAGATAAATCAGTATACGTTCGTTATTCTTTTCACAATATGATAGTTCTCAAGATTTACAACGTGCTCGCTTCGATATGTGGAATGTTGTGTAAGCCGGTATCGGGATTGGACCAGTAGTAGTTAGGTGCACCTTGGCTGAAGCAGTATTTCATATCAAGAGTTTCTCCATGGTCCACATAGTACATAAGGTAAAAGTTGCACATTTCGTGTTCGTTTGTTGGGCTGCAAAAAGGACATTATGGTGAGTTATGGTGAGTTCAATGCCAGTTTTCAAAAATTCCTTTTTGCAAAGTAATCCGAAGTTACCTACCCGATTACAGTTACCCGGTGGCGGTTGCTTTTCATGGTACACCTTACTGCCACATGATCTCCACTTAAAATGGGCGAACTATCCGTGACATTATAAAACATTTGGGGTGTGAGTGGATCTCGCTTTCCAAGCTGTGTCCATTCCTGAACTCCACGGTCGTTTGACCGCACTTTGTACCCAGATACAACTTTACCCAATCCATGGGTGTGTACGCGATAGGCAAATGGATGCAGTACTTTATTTTCGGTTATTTCGCATGCTGTTTCCAAACGTTCCGTTTGCATTGCAGGAATGGCTCCATCTGTGCCTAGCAATAACGTACCAGCTAATTTCTTAAGCCTGTTGAACAAATGTGCCATCAGAAATAGCTCAAAATGCATAGAATTGCAGACTTACGGTTTTTCAGTGTATTCTATAAATATGCCAGAGTCATCTGTAGCACCATCTATCGGGGTATTTAGGTTTAATTGGGATGCATATAATTAGTATTTATTTTACCCCTTACCCTTGAATTTATCAATATGCGCGTAATGAACTTGTAGAACCAAATACTTGGTTGGGGAATCCTTGCCTACCTTAAATCCAACTCCAGGAGGTAAGCCTAATCGTGGTGCGTCTCTAGCCCATGCATATAAAATCTTAAATAAAGATTAGAATAAAGAAATGTGGATTAGACTTGATTTAATAAGATTGTTGATGCGTCAAAATTAAGACAATAGTAATAACACAGTGTTAGTTGCATTTTTTAAATAATTTATCTTATTTTACATCTACGTATCGATAAAATGCTTAGAAATTAAACTGATATCTCCAAATTAAAAATTGAAATTAAAAGTGAGCACATTCCGCATATTTTGTTATTTTGTTTTCGACAAGAAATAGCTTTTCCTTATGTTAATAAACATAGCATTAACATTAATGTTAACTTCTTAACATTATGTTAGCAGACAGCGCATGCTGATCACTAAAGTTTCGCTCATTAAGGAAAAGCTTACAAGAATGCAACGCTTTTTAAAACTCCGTTATTTATTATCCGACGGACATAGTTAAGCTGATGTTAAGAATAAATGCAAGAATATATATACTTTATGCGGTCGGAGATGCTTCATTCTATCTGCTAAACACATTTTCACGAACCTACCCCTTTTACTCAACGAGTAATAGGGATATAATTAAATAATCATTTTTGAAGAGGGTCCAAAGGTTGGGGTGAACACGTACAACTGTACACGAACAGTGTCTCAGTTTTTGTCATTACTAATGAAGCAATCAAATTATTAATGACTCACTAGGGGAAATTTAAATTTAAAGTTTTGGTGAAGCAAAAGTACATATATGCAAATATATTTATACTAAACGAGAAAGCCAAACAAACTTCCTCTGTGCTCAGCTCGTCGCCCCGATCAAGAATATATATAGTTTATAGGGTCGGAAATGAATATTTCTCTGTGTTGCAAACTTCTTGGGTATAAAAATGCGGTCCAAACTGCAATCTCGACAAAAAAAGTTAATCATAAAATTGTTGTCGATGGTAAACAGCTTTACGACATATTCATCAGATTTTCTTCAAACTCACCAAAATTGTGTTACAAAACCTGAACCGAATACCGAAAAGAACTAGAACCTGAACCGATATTTCACATTTTTCGTATACCGGTATCTGAGAAACGATATTCTTAACACCGAAAAGACCGAAAAGAACCAACAACGTGGTTGCAAAGCGGGCACTTAGTTTTTGGGGGACTTCTACGTATTTTGGTTAAATCGTATGATTTTAATAAATAGTCTGACTTAGCAATTCTTTTGTATTGTCATATAGAAAAACGAAAAGCCAGTATTTTTGAAATTGTTGCATCCTATATTCTTAGATCCTCATTTAAGTGTCATGATTAGACAGCGGATTTTAGGTTAAAACATATTTTTAATGGGTGCTCCAAAAAAATTCTGTTTGCGGACAAATTCGTTTCATGAAAAGTAGATTATTATACATCGCTATTCGTAAGTACTAAAATCCGTTTTCCGTTAGGAGCACTAAGTGTAAAATAAGTTTATTTTCGGACCTTGAGTAAAAATGTAAATGTAAATGTTGGCTATGCAGCTCCTACAACGGGCCAAGCCAAGCTTCTCTCAATCTCTTGGCGTGTGTGCTTTAAATTTTTCGCACAAGAGAAAGGGACCTACAGTTTAACGCCGGATCCGAACGGCAAAGTTTGAGAATTTGCTTTTTCATGGCTAGTTACTTCACAGATGGCGCCAATAGCTGGTAAAGGTGACCGCATGTGTAAAAGCTATTTTCTAAAGAAAGAAAAGAACTTTTATTATTAGATGTTCAGAGGCGGGATCGAACCCACGACCTCCCGCCCAGCAGTTCAGCACACTAACCACTGGGCCACACACGACCACAACCAACTGGTTCCAGCTTGCACAAAACAGAAGCGAATGGAGATCGTTAATCGCAGAGGCCCAGACCGTCAAACGGTTGTGATGGCCAATAAAGAAGAAGAAGAATCATCTTCTTTGGCTTGTTTGATTACTCTTGTCGAGCTGATTAAGAATATTTTTGTCTTTTGGTCGTCAATGGTTCCTTCACTGCGGTATAAGCAAAAGACTTTTATTGTGTGACTGAAAAAATAAAAGTCCCTAAATAACTGTTTTTATGTGACTGACTGTGGGCACTCAAGAGAGAGAGATCGAAGTGGCTGTGTTTTTGTCGGGCTCCCAATTGCTTGCCAAGTTTTCGCATTTACATCCATCAAAACCAAATAACCAGTCGACATACCAGAGGAGGCACCATCGCAGCACGCCGGAGAACCAGAGTTGGCAACACGGACTGCGGCTTGGACCATATATTTGCATTTGCAAAACTTCAATCGCGCGTCCCTTACCAACAACAACAATACACCGGTGAGATATTTTTGCCCATTTTATTGGTACTTTGAGAGAGACAACAAAAACAGGAGCAGCTGATCTGCACTTACATTGGGCTGTGAGACGCGAAATCACTACCTAACCGACGCAACAGCTGATAGCGAAGACACAAACCATTTACGATCTTAGCAATTGGCGCGCTATTTAAATCGCAATATGACGGGAAAAGGAGGTTTAATGCGCACTCCCCCAATCGTACCGTCGCAAAACTTGGGTACCCCAACTCAAACAACCAAAAGAGGGCGGCTGGAATTCTCGCCAGGGGAACCCACAATGCACGATCTAATGGCGGTGTTGAAAAATGTCGCCACGAAGGATGACGTGGCCGAGATCAAAGATCAGTTTGGTGTGCTTTCTGTGCAAATACAAACGCTGAAGGAGGAAAATAATGTTCTAAGATCGGAAATTGATCAGATCAAACGTACTGCAGCTGCTGATCATAAAGAGCTTATTAGGATCATTGAACAAAATAAGAGAAAAAATCTTATTTTTAGGGGAATCAAAACGGAGGGCCCACCAAAAGAGGAGATAAAACGAATATGCAGAGAGAAGCTTATGTTGAGCCACGTCCAGATTAAAGAGACGCGCATAATTTATAAGCGAGAAAATCAAATGGGAATTATCGCAGAAATGGATTCAGAAGAGTCTGTTAACGCTGTACTGAAAAATGAAAATAAATTGATCGGCACGACTATTTATGTGGAACAAGACCTCAGCGATGAGAGGCAACAACAGAAGCGGGCTCTTATTGGGCTTAAAAGACAACTGTTATCTATGGATGGCTCACACCGAATTGCCGTAAGAAATGATAGAATTCGCATTGGAACAAAATGGTTAAAGTTCAACCAAAACCTGGAGCTAGCAAGCGGAGATCAAAAGGCAGCAGAAATTCTCTCAGAAACATATGGCGATAAAATAAATGGCATCTCACTTGATTTTAAGTCACTCCTAGAAAGTAGTATCCAAAAAAACTAAGTAAGAATATAAGCCTCTCTCAAAATGTAAACTTACCAGTATCGTCCCCTTGTAATGATCAGATTTTAAATGTCTTAGGTTACAATGTCCATGGGCTAGCTAATAAGTTACTACATCGAAGTTTTTTCACCTACACCTTAATGGAGACACATGTGGAGGCAGAGCAAATACAAAATTATGCTTATCTGTTTAAAGCCTTTATAACTTACTGGGAACCAGCAAGTAGATGACGTCGATTCGGACGAGCTATAGGCGGTATGGTTATGGGTGTCAGCAGAAAGTTGTCAGAGAACGGTGTAAGGCACAGTCATGAAACACTTTGTGGAATTCAGCATATAAAGATCCAGACGTCACACAGCACATACACATTTATACCATTATACCTCAGACCGGCTACTTGGGCAGCAAACCTCGATCAGATAAGGGAGTTATTTGAACAAGAAGTAGAAAATGCAATAGTGATTGGCGATATTAATGCGCGCATTGGTGGCGAGCAACAATGTTTTAACGAAGTCATGCTAGAAACGTTTATAAATGGTGTGGATACAAGACATTCTAAAGATGCAACTGTAAATGCAAATGGAAGGAAATTTCTGGACTTTGCAGATGACAGAGGACTGACAATTTTAAATGGCAGAACAAAAGGCGACTTGGATGGAGATTTTACCTTCATAAACAGAAACGGGAGCTCAGTTATAGATGTATGTGCAGTTGACGGAGCGATACTAGAGCGTGTGATAAGCTTTGAGGTGGAGAGCAAAATCTGGTCGGACCACATGCCTATCCTGCTGAAACTTATTTTATTGGGTTCGACACCATCTGGCCAGAAGCCAAACTTGTTGCCAAAACTGCCGTGGAACGACAAAAAAGCAGAAGAGTACAAGAAAAATGTCCAGAAACATGTAAATGTGCTGCAAGCTGAAAAGCAAGAGTTGTCCATTGAGGACATTGTAACTGCAATTAAAAAAGCGGCGCCGTTCAACAAGGGTGGTTATTCAGTCTATTTTAAAAAGAAATGGTTTAACTCCAAATGCTATAGGAAGAGGCAGAATGTGTTTTCGGCATTGCACAATTTTAGAAGAACAAACACTGCAGAAGACAAATGGATTTACACAAAGGCGCAACAGGAATATAAAGTGTTATGCGAAAGTAGCAAAATAGAGTATGATCGAAACCTTGAAGCGTGCATTACCTCAATGAGGGATAGCAAAGACTGGTGGAGGATAGTCAAAGAAATTAGAGGAGTCAGTCCGAAAATAAGTTCTGAAATATCTGCGTGGAATTTCAGAAATCACTTCAATAATCTGCTTAACCCTCAACAAAACGCCATGGAGTTTCATTATGCACCGATGTATATCGCGGATCCGGACTTAGATGCAATGATAACAATGGAGGAACTATTTGCAGCACTAAACAAAGCCAAGTCCAATAAAGCTCCTGGAGAAGACAGAGTTCCGTATGAGTTTTACAAAAATGCACCCAATGATTTGCTCAAACAAATAGTCACTATTTATAATAGAGACTTTGATAGCAACAGTTTGGAAAAATCTTTTGTCAACAGTATTATATTTCCAATACATAAAAAAGGAGATATCAATGACCCGATGAACTACCGAGGTATATCCTTTATGAACTGCGCTGCGAAGCTACTAATGAGTATATTGTCGACGAGACTAACAACGTGGGTGGAAAAGCACGACAAATTAAACGAGTTTCAAGCAGGATTTCGGCGTGGGTACTCAACGGTCGACAACATATTCAACTTAGCCTCTATAGTCCGCATTAAATTTGAAGAAAAATTGAAAGTGTATGCATATTTTGTAGATTTTAAGGCCGCTTTTGACCGAGTACCCCGCAAACATCTCATATACAAGCTCCAAAGACAAGGTGTATCAACAAAAATGATACAGTTTATCGAAAAAGTATACTCGCAAACGTATTGCGCTGTTTGGACTGGGTGCGAGCTTTCTGATAAGTTTGAAACAATTCACGGAGTAAAGCAAGGATGCCTTATGTTACCGCTGCTGTTTGCGCTTTACTTAGATGATCTGCACGAACACTTAGGAGGTGGCCTGTATATCGACAACACAAACATTAGGGTATTAATGTACGCAGATGACATTGTGATAATAGCAGACAATCGCTTAACCCTCCAGCAAATGATCCATAACCTCGAGACATACTGCATATTGTGGGGCATGGAAGTCAATAAGGCAAAATCCGAGATTATGGTGTTTAGAAAGGGCGGCAGACTGGCAGCATCGGAGAACTGGACGTTTCAGCAGGAACAGGTCAAGGTGGTACCGGAGTACAAATACCTTGGTGTTATCCTGACACCTACAATGAGCTTCAAGAAGCATGTGGCAGCCAGGACAAAAGAAGCAAAGGCGAGTATAAACTCTGTGTGGGCGAACTTCATCAACAAAGGAACAGTGAACCTAGCATCTAAATGGAAAATCTTTAACTCAGTGAGCAGAACAGTGCAGTGCTATGGAGCACAAGTCTGGGGTGGAGAAATTAAAGAAGAAGCGGACCAATTGCAGCGATATTTTCTAAAGAGAATACTCAAGCTACCAGAATGCACACCGAACTACATATTGGGAATTGACGCAGGACTAGAAGATGGACACATCTATAGTCTAACACTTCATCTCAAATACTTGTCAAGAATAATATTTGAGTATGAAGATTCCAGACTCCCGCATATCCTCGCTGAGAAAATGATGCGAAATAATTCGGGGTGGTTTGCGAGGCTTAGAGAAATGTTCGCGTATCATGGCATATCACTCGGAGACAACCACTCGCTCTCAGATTGGATTGACCACAATGTTCGGTTCCTAAATGCATCAAAAGCAGATAACCGCACGCAGCACATGAACAAGGCGTTAGTAAGTACTACAAGGATATATAAGGACCTTAATTATGCAATCGGACCCACATACTGCAACGAGTTCTTCAAGCAAAGCGAGATAATTTGGATAATGAAGGCCAGAGGAGATCTTTTATGGTTAAACAGCTGCCCAAGAAGAATTGTAAATGGAGGTATTTGCTCACTTTGCAATATGAATGAGCAGGAGGATATGCATCATTTTGTGGGCCGATGTCCATTACTGAGGGAATTTCGTTGGCGATACTTTAAAACTTGTACGTTTACTGAAGAAGAGGTGCTTATGACCCTGAATGGGGGGATGGGATGGAATAACTTGGCGAATTACATAGAGAAGGCTTCATATTATAGAAGAAACGTTATTAATGAAAATTTTTAAATATTTATAAAAAAAAGAATAGGCTTAAATATGTAAATGTTTTTATTTTATACAATTGAAAGAAGGCTGACGGTTTTAAACCAAGCTTTAAATGTTTGTTTATTATTAGTTAATCAATGTAAAGCTGTTAACTATGAAAATGAACCAAAATGAAAATAAACAGCTATCTATCTATCTATGTGACTGAAAAAATATGTCTCTGAATAACTGTTATTGTGGGACGAAATTAAATAAAAATCACAAAATAACTGTTAATTTCGGACTTTTTTAATAAAAATCACAAAATAACAGTTAGTTTGAGGACTTTTAAAATAAAAATTGTAACTGTTACGGTCCCTGCTTCAAACCGTTTTAACGTGATTTACTAATCACTAAGTTGAAAACAATGAACAATGCCAATTAAGACAAAAATTATTTCTGATCTTTGAATTAGGCCGCTTTTTAGCTATGGGTCCTCCATGGTGGTAAATTCAATATTTACTTAAGAAACTGCTTTTGTGATTGTGATCTTAACGAATCGCGATAAAATGCCATGGATGCCCATGTAAAGAGAATAGACCACATCACTAATTTGAAAATAAAAAGCAAAACGGAACCAAATTAGTCAAGATGCAATGATATCATTAGGTCCACTATTTTCACACAGTCAAATTAATTTGTCAAATATGGCGAAAATTTGAAAAAATAAGTTTGAATTGTGTGTGAACGTCATATTTATTTACAGTCAAACTCATTCGAAACCGATTTGGCGAGTTTGACAAATCAAGTTTTCGATAAGTTTGTGTGCTGTCTGAACGCAATGTGAACACAGTTTGTCAATCTTTTATCGCATTTGTCGAGTTTGATCTTGCAAGTCAAGTGTAAGAACAAACTTTGGCAAACTTGTGATGATTGCCCGAGTATCTTAATTGCTAGGACTTTTGTAAATCAGTTTGGTTATCTAATTTGAATAGGAATTAGCATAGTCTTATTTTATTCCCAAGCACATGGTCGCCCACTAGTTGTCAGACCTTTAAGCGAAGAGGACACCTTGAAATTGATATCACTGGTGGAAAAGCGTACTGCAATTTGGAATGCGTCCGATGGCAATTATTCAAATAAAATTATTGGAGCAAATGATTGGGTAGATAATCATGCAACGTTGCAGCGCCAAGTCAAAGAATAAATACATTTTTTTTTTCTTCTATTTGTATCCAATTCAGTTTATTTTATAAATGTTAAGCAGTCGTACAATTCCAGATATAAATGTATCGCACGAAGTCGATAATTTGACGGCGGCTATCGACATACCACAATAGTTTCTTTGAAACACAAATTTGCCGCACACCAAAGTTACGAGTGTGAACGCTAAGCCAAATTCAATTGAAACTTTCGAAATTTCGGCAAATTTCGAATTAAATTTATTTGACCACCAAGACAAATTCGAACACATATCAGTCAAACTCCTCCATGACATTTGTGTAAATTAATTTGACTGTGTGAACTTAGCTTAAGTACAGAACCCTGGCAGATGCAATGCAAAATCTAAATTTCATAATATTTTTATGATAGGGCTCTCGTCATTGACTTAAACTTTCGCTCGTTCACAAAACTTCTGTAATAAACTACGCATACCGTACGAAAAAACGGAATTACAGACAGATACAAAAAATTTACCGTATTTGTGCTTTGATTAGTACGCTACGAACCATCTACAGTGCTTGCCTTAGCATAGTACTATTAGTTGTATTTGTTGAATTTTTAGAATTAGAAATTTAGAGTTGTACTTTGAGCAGAGCATTTTTTTTACCTATTTTTACCTATTTGGACATATTTCGGTATATGGTTTTTACCTACAAAAACATATTTTGGATATGATCATCTTAAAAAGTTACTAATAATTTTATTAGTCCAATTTTCGAATTTCGAATTTTTTAGACCAACAACAGAAAAAACTAAGGTCCGATGTCTTGTCATGATAACCTTTGAACAAAAAAGTACTTGTGCTATCAGAGGCATTTCTCGTCTTAGTCGGGAATTACACGGTGATGAAAACTTTATAAAGTTTTTAAAAAAGCAAATGTTTGGTCCGGGGGTTCAAACCCCTTGGAAAGTCTTAGGATCGCTTCTCAAACTGGTTTCTTTACTTATCAAACCTTATGTTTTTTGGTAAGAAATAAATTATATTTTAGGTAAGAAAGCTTTCAGTTAACGAAGCTATTAAAAACGATTATCAATACCTAAATGGACCTCATTTATTATAGCAATAATTCCTTACCATTATTATATATTTTATTAATATTATATAATTTTGAAATGGCAATGCTCTGATTCAGCACTACAAAATAATATTTAAACGGTCAAATTATTGTGATCATTTTAGAAGCTCTTAAAAAAATTGACGAGAGATATTCTTTGAACCGAGCCTTTTTCAAACAGAAGCGGTCCAGTGCGGGAGATTAAAAATTGAAAAAGTTCGGTTTTCGGTCCGGTTTTATTGACTCATAAACACGAACCAAGCTAGTACTGCGTGTTTGGTTCGGGGAATTTGGAATTTGGTGTTGCTCGTAAGTTACTAAAATGGGAAGTTGTATTTGAAATCAAGATAAGAGTTTTGCATTATAATCAAAATATTGTTATGACATAAAGAAGAGATAAACATTCAACGATTCCAAAAACGTCTTGTCGAGCTCTATAGTTTGGCTCGCTCGTCTCTAATTTTGTATTTACATTTGTTAGTAAGTTACATTACGAACATTAAAATTTGTTTTAGTACTATACAACAAGGAGAAATGGCTAAGATGAGGAAACTGTATTTTGTCAAAATACAATTTTTTTAAATGGGACAACTTGTTGTACCCCTTTAAGCAGGCCATCCACACACGAGTTTGTTCGACGAATTTGTTCAGTTCGACGAAATGTTCGTCGTTAGTGGAGGTGTTCGTGACAGTTTTTTTGTTCGACGTTTTGTTCGCAGAGAATATAAATGTTTCTATCTTGCGAGTGTTCGTGCGAACATGTTCGTCAATGGATGGGAACATTTTGACGAGCATTATTTGTCAAAACTATTTGTAGAGTGAACAAGTGTCCAAATGAGCAATAAATTGTTGCTAGAATTTATTAAATGCCCCCAAATTGATCAAATAATGCTCTAAGCTAATTTGTATCGCCATCTAGGCCATGATTCTGTTAGTTTCCGCTGCCATATTTTCATGTTTATTCGGTGAGATTTCGATGCAAATGATGTTCCTGAAAAATGTTCGCCAAGTTAGTGGGCAAATGAATTTTTGTTCGCTGAACAAGTTCGTCGAACAAATTCGTGTGTGGATGGCCTGCTTTAGGCAGTACTGCAGTGTTTCGAAATATCTACGTGAAGAGCCTTAACAGCTATGCATTTCAATGGTGCTTGCAACTTGTTAAATTATGTAGATTATCTGTTCAGAATTTTTAAGCGGGTATTCTCCATGTGCAAAATTTTTTTAAAATTTTCTTATAGCTCAGATATTTGAGAATGTCGAATGTACTTTAGAAGATATAGCCTTATTTGTCGAACAATATCTTCGCTAATACAAGTTATTTTCACATTACTTCAAACGCATTTATCGCGAAACCACGTTTTTCGAGCTGGCTGCCATGATATCTCCAGTTACACTGAACCGATTTTGATGATTTGAAAGTGGAATCGATGCGGAATTGTCACCATTCTGGTCTGACCCTCAAACATATTATTAGAAAATTTTGTACTATTTTTTATTTTACTCTATACTACAAAAAAGTACCCAAGATCAAATTTTAATTTTTTAATAGCCGTCATTTTATTAGACCCCCAACTTTGACGGCCGAGAACTTTTTGAACAGCCCTCGTATCGAAGTATTAAACATATTTTAAAATTGAATTAAATAGGATTTTTTTTAAAAAGGTCAAAAAACATCCTTGACATGGAGAATACCCCCTTAAGTGGTCGGTTTGACAGGTGTCGAGCATATACTTAGGCCTTCAACGATTGAAAATGCAATACAAATGCAAAAAGGTATTAATTTTTTTTATTATCGTTATTCAATTCTCCGAAAGCCTTAGTTAAATTCTATCGCTATTTCATAAAGCTAACTTATTTCGCTCAAGTTTACCCAAAACGAGCAATAGCTTGAAGCTTTGAACAGAAAAAGTTAAGTTTAAAAAAGTAAGTTGATTGCTAATAACATCATGGATATTTTCTCGTGAAATTAAAATAGCCGCAATTTAAGTATACAAATGAACTACAATCCCAATGAGGTTTTAAATGTGTTTTACCATTAAATTGCACATAATTGCTCAAGTAACAAGTTGGTTTCGGCAGCCCCTTAGCCCTATAGAAGGTCCTTTGCTTAGTGTAATGCTATTTTGCTATGTGGCCATTTGAAAATCCATTTTTTTTTTGTAGCAACAAAAGTAGGTGAACATTTGTGCTGATATTCGTGGTATGGGTAATCAAAGGGGACTTTTCCTAACATATTCTATTTATTTAATAATTTTCTTTTAATATTTCTAACTTCGAATAAAATAAAATCAAAATGAAGGTGTCCGCTTTACTATTTTTTCACTTAAGGGGTTTGACCCGTGTTACAGCCGTTTTTTTTAACTGTTTTTTGGGAATTTTTTTGAAGAGCGGTTAAAACTTAGAACTTTGAATTTGTTAACATATGTTTAGTAACTATATGTTACTAGCTATGGAGGATCATTGGACAGATTGTTCAACCACCTTGCGGAGCTCAAAGGCAAAAATAAATTAATTACAACAATTGGAAAAGCAAAAGCAACACGTTCAAAAACATAGCAGAATTCTAGGCTGAATCGTGGTCTCGTCCCATAGCAAATTGGAGTCCCCAACTCGTTATTCGGCGATATCTAGATTTATAAGAAAGATACAAGAGTCCGCTGATGATAAGATGTGGTTATCTTTGAAACAGCGATCGTTGTACGGACATACCAATTGCTATTCCAAATTGTTGTAATTAATCTCTGTTGATTTGTGTTGATTACATTGAATTGTAACTCTCCACCGACCTCGAGCCAGCCAAATGTAAAACTATGTTTAGTAACTATTGAAGTAGAAACTTTTGAAGTCAAAGCATCAGAACTTTTCGTAATACTGCGCGGGAAAGAAGGCCATGTGGAAAAAAGGTACTCCACTGGTCAACACGATTCCGGCCGACTGAGTGATGTGAAATTAAAAAGGAAAATAACATTTTAATATGTTGGACTGTTGCTATGAGCTAAAGTAGGATAATTGGAAAATATTGAAAAATAAATATTTATTATATATTAAATATTAAACTAGTTTGAAAGTTTCTCTTTATAGGCGTTTTTATATGTGTAGAGGTATTTTTTGCGCTATATCTTTCAACGACATTGGATATAGTTTCTTTATTTTAACCACATATTCTACATAAGTTATAGATGAGATTTATGAAAAAAAAAAATTTAATTTTTAGAAACCAAAACACCGATCAACCCCTTTAAACAAGACGGGTTTTCCTTTTTATACCGATCAAATTATTGAGGGGGGGTAGATAATCAATATTGAACTTACTTGGGAATGCGAATGTGGACCACAGGGACTTGCTGTTTCCTCTTCGGACGCTTGGGCCATTTCTCCACAGTTCCTGTTAAGAATAAAATTCAGTTATAGGCTGTTTCCCAATATATTCAACCCATTCCAAAACTAATGTAAACTAAGGTTTTCCATCAACTTACCAAGTTGATTTTGCTGTTCCTGGCTCTCCACATCCATAGAGCAACATATGGTGAGCCGTGTTCATGGTTGCATTCGGATTGTAACCAACTTTGTTTAAATAATATAATTTGAAAATATTTTAGAGCGCAAATTGTAAGATTGTTCAACGTACCAATATAGTATGTTGTTGTTGGATCGACTTTAATAGGAGTGCACAAGTACAAATCCGGCTATAGGTCATGGATTAGTAGAAATAAGCAAATATACATAATATATTAATTTTTCGGACTATGGCGTTTGCAACAAATTAAAACTACAATGTCTACATAAGCAACACATTCACTTTTACGGGACTGCACAAGATTACTGGGAAATGTATAAAGAATAATGTTGCTAAGAAAGGTAAGCCTAATTGTTCAACTGCGAGTCAACTACGTACTGTAATGGTATTCTTGGTAAGGCAATGGTAGCGAAGCAAGCACCAACTCTACCTGCTGCACCAGCTATTCAAATGGCTTTATTTAAACATAAGACATATTCTATCACGATTTTATATAAAAAACAAGAGCATTAAAAAATTTTTCACCTGGGCTGTTTGGTTTTTTGGGCAAGGATTTGGCATCCACCCCGGAAAATTTATATTATTTATACTATAACAAATTCTTATAAAATCGTTTAATATACATATGTATTTGTATACTTTCGTATAGATTCGTGTAGAGTTTTATCGTCAAGTTGAATGGAAACTTTCATATCTATTTTAATAACATTCCATTACTGGTATTGTAAGTCTGCTGAATCGTTTGTATGTCTGGTTGAAATTAAAGTACATTTTGGATCTAGGAATGGTCTTTGCATCTTAAAATACTAAGTTAAGGCAAAAGGCACGGACATTTTTTATCTCTTAGTTTGATTTGAGCTTAATTTTGTGGGATTACTGATAACTAGACATCGGATTTTAGGTTAAAACATATTTTTAATGGTTGGTCCAAAAAAAATTCTGGTTGCATACAAATTCGTTTCATGAAAAGTAGATTACTTTAAAACCTTATTCGTTTTGCATATTTGACATATTTACATATCTTCGACCTAAAAGCATATTTGAGAATATGCTTAACCTATTTCGACCTATTTTGGAATATGTCATATGCTTTTACATATTTAGAGAGTAAATATATGCTCCCAAGTAGGCTTCTGCACATCTAAATATGCCTTTTATTTTCAAAACGTTCAAAACGTAACTTACTGGGGCAGCAAATACCGTATAGAGGCCAATACTAAAAAAAGTTCCCAATTTCTTGTGTTTACCATGCGAGCAAGCAAAATCCGTTTTCCATTAGGGACACTTAGTGTAAAATAAGATTAGGTTCGGACCTTGAGTAGATTTGTTACACTCTGAAAGGCACGATAGAGTTTACAGAATGGAAAAAGACGGAGGAAAAATCAGAATCTTATTTCAAACCATCTTACCGTGATTTGCGATTCATTAAATTACAATAAATGAGGATTAATGGCGGTATTGCACCAATCTTAAATTTCAATTCAGATGAAAATCATTTCTGATCTATTGCATTAGCGCTCTTTTTAGCTAAGAGTCCTCCATGGTGGCCAACTCAATATTAACTTAAGAAATTACTTCTAAGTACCATAAATAACTGCATCACTATTATTGTGATCTTACCGAACCGCGATAAAATACCATGGATGACCAGTGGTGAAGAGAATGGAGTACAGCATACAGAATGTTTTGTACAATTTTACTATGACTGAGATACAACTAATTTGCGAATTTGCCAAAAAAATACCAAAACGGAACCAAATCAGTTAAGATGCAATGATGTCACCTGGTCCACTTTTTTCTCGTTCAACTAAGTACAGAAGCCAGGCAGTTGCTATGCAAAATGTAAATTTCATAACAATTTTATGATAAGGCTCGCGTCCCTGACTCAAAACTCGTACGTCAACAGAACACATTCACAAAACTGAATTTTGCGGTTTGTATGTCATACGACGCATACCGTACGAGAAAACGAAATTACAGTAAGATACAAACTACAGGTATTTACTGTAATTGTGCTTTGATTAGTGCGCTAAGAGCCATCCACAGGGCTTGCCTTTACATGGTACCTTCTTGTCTTCGGTATTTTTGATCGTTTTAATCATAAATACGGAATTCGGAGTGGTATTTGAGTAAAGCATATTTTGACCTATTTTAACCTATTTTGACCTATTTTGACCTATTTTAACCTATTTTGACCTATTTTTGACCTATTTTAGCATATGCTTTTTACCTAAAAAAAACATATTTTGGATATGCTCATCTTAAAAAATCACAAATATTTTTATTAGTCCAATGCCAAAATTTCGAATTTTTTAGACCAAGAACAAAAAATAACCTAAAATCCGATGTCTACTGATAACACTCCAATCAATGAATAATCTACAGGTTTCAGTTTCAGTCTATCGCATTTGCCTTTCATCTGTTTAGATACATGCTACCACCCACACATGCACGTAAATACTCACATAACTACGTACATATATGTAAGTATATGCCATATGGTAACTTTTTCTACTTCACAAATTCGTGTCTGAAATTAAATTCTTCTTGGCTTATGCACAAGCAGCCTGCTGGCTATGTTAAAGGCTTCTGCATGCGTTTATTTATATTATGAATTAACATACAATGTATCTAAATGCCACATTTAAATGTATATACAATTGCATATGTATCTACACCATATGTTGAGAGAGCGCGGGAACTTACCGTTTTTGGCGAAACCAAGGGCATAAGGAAGGGAAATGATCCAGTGACGTCCTTTGCCTTGTTACTGTCCACCTCATTGTAGCGATAGTCATATTCTCCGTACTTGTCCTGATCCACTAGGCCAGACACAGCAAGCGCATTGATAAGAAGGAAGTAGGAAAAAGTTGATATTACTCCCAACTCTCGTGACATTTCTGAACCGTTAAAAATTTCGGGTTTTAATCTTTATTTTTGCACTTTAATTTAATCTTATTTTAAAGAAAATAAAACAAAAAATTCCCCCTATGTGGAAGAACAAAATGTATGTATGTATGTGTTTGGAATCGTTGACGTAGGAAGAGGCTGAGGCTGAGCTCAGTAGGTTAGGGTTGCTGTCGATGCTTAAAGCCGATAACACGTTAAAAATATACTAACAACAAAATACCAACAGTGCTGGAAAAGGCAGGAACCTGCCACAGGGCGCCACATTTTGATTTAAAAATATGCAACAAGTTAAATTCAAATTGAAATTTGAATATATCAATTATGGACATTTCCACAGCTACGAAAAAAAATAAAGAAAATATTTAAATAAATGTCCGCATATTGGTTTTTATAGAGCACTTTAGTAACACTTTATTTAGTGTAAAAGCTGGGAGATGTAGACAGTAAGGTCCGAAGATGCAGGCGGACAAAAAGACATACCCAACGTGACAAAATACGGAAGTGAGTATTGTCTACTATCACAAAAAGGCAAATGTCTGCGGAACGCGTTAGAGTTTTTAAATGCAACTAATATTAACATGATCTGCAATGATAATTCGGTGATATATAAATAATGCTTTTTATACCCTTGTAGGCTACAAGAAGTAGTCATCCGATCCGGTTCAGACATACAAGCAGCGTGCAGACAACAGAAGACTCTGCGCAAAATTTCAGCTCGATAGCTTCAAAACTGAGGGTCTAGTTCGCGTAGAAACAGACAGACGGACGGACAAAGCTTAATCGACTCAGTTCGTCACGCTGATCAAGAATATATATACTTTATGTGGTCGGAGATGATTCTTCTATGCGTTGCAAACTTTTGGGCAAAGTTATAATACATTTTTCAAGTGTAAAATGAGATTTTAAGCACTCAGGGAAAAAAAACTGATCCACTTATCTCTCAGCTTCATTACAGAAAAGACGTGATTTTCTCTAAAATGATATAAAAAAAATTCTTCCTTTTCTACTCAGGAAACAAATTACGTTTTAACCGCATTACGACTTTTCGCTTGAGATGATCCGGTAACGAGTTATGATGTTCACTGAAGATTCTTTGTCAGAGACTTATAATATTTTTAATTTAATTTTTTTTTTAAAGATACTTCAGATGTTATACTATATCGTGTATATGAAATTAAAAAACCAACATTAATCGCATCTCCAAAAAATATGTTGACGACCTATTTGCCATAGTAAAGGAGGACCAAATAGAGAACACCATCACAATATTAAACACATATCTTAAGGACATTAAGTTTACCCTTAAGTTGGAAAAGGATAGTCAGTTACCATTTCTTGACTGCATCGTTTACAGAGTAGATGATACCCTTAAACTGGATTGATACCAAAAACCGATGGCATCCGGGAGGTTGATTAATTATTATTCCAGTCATCCCAAACACATGACACTAAAAACGGACAGGAATTTTGTAAGACGAGACTTGGACACTACCGACCCAATTTTTCACCACGACAACAAAAAGAAAATATTCACAATCCTTAAAAATAATGACTCCAAATCACACGAAATATTCTCTAATGAAAGCATATAAATTCTCTAAAGTATACAAATCATTAGTATATGTATATACCAAAATTGTCCGGGAAACTAGCCAAATCCGATTGCTACAACAAAGACAACGTCAAAATCGCGCACGAACCCATAAAAACAACGGAAATGGAACACGAAGAGAAAAATAGGAAAATATGACAAAAATATTGTAATTTACAAACTACCTTGCGCTGGTGACGGGAAAAAAGGAATTCCAAAAAAAGTATACATTGGTACGACTAAAACAAAACTAAAAACTAGAAAATCCGGCCACAAGTCTGATATTAAAAGAAGGAATGAGACAACGTTCCAAAAAACAGCATTTGCGGCCCTTTGTATAGAGAGCGGACACCCGCCTGTTCTTACAACAAGAACAACATTACAATAATCGGTTCACCTTGGAAATGCTACACATTATAGGTACACCAATACATATAAGGCTGAACTACAAGACAGACACAGAAAATTGCGTGCATTTATACAGACATTTAATTGACCACAACAAACAATCACATTAGTTAGTAACTCCACAGCTGACTAAGCGGACGCTGTGCCTCTTTTGTACGTACAATTTCAGGATATTTCTGTTATATAGTTTACAGCCCTGAAAACGAATCCCGAAGGGGTTTGAAATATATTGGAAATCAAAAACTCGTATTTGTTTGTTTTTAAATAAGCACGTAAAAAACATTGACCTCAAGCCAGCTAATAAAAAAAAACATAATTTGTCCTTAAAAATGAGCAATTAATCAAATTTCTGGTTAATTTTGTTCACCACGCTAAACGATCGTTTAAATCACAATCGTGATTTCGGCTTAAAAGCTGAGGCACATTTATTTGCATCTGCCCACGGTTAAGGAGTGTGTGATGGAGTGGGAATGTTTGAAAGAGAAACCAGACCTAGAAACCTCCAAATCTCCCATGGACAATAACTTTTAAAATCGCAATGAAATCGAAAAACTGAAAATTATTGAAATAAGAAGAAACAAAGTACTACCAACTATTTTTTTCTAAGATTTTTAATATTAGCAGAAAAATTTACAGAATTTCTTAAACTTGCAAAAAAAATCGATTTTTTTAAAAAAAACCCACAATTTTAATGTTCAAATCCAAAAGTTGGTACCTTATCAGCAAAATCAAAACTTCGTGTTTGGTTTTTCTTTAACGTCATTCAATGCAGCTTACATTAAAACAAAGTTGGTTCGAATAGGACACTTAATGTGGCCACACGACCAACAAATGTAAGAATACCTCTCTAATACAAATATCTTGTGAACCTGACGTGCTGGAAGAAAACGGACAATTTATCTGAGTTCATCGGCCAAAAATACATAAGGAACGGTTGCAAAGTTCTCTGTTGCAAAAAATGGCCTTTTTTTGTAAACTTGTGTAATCTTTTAAACTTTAACTAACCATTTAAAATAATAGAAAACCATTGAATTTGTCTTCTTTTGTTTGTTATCTTGATTTCTTTGGTCAGAATTTGGACTATATACTTGAATAATAAAAGTAGTAAAAGTTCTTTGGAGTCAAGTGGTCAAGGCACATATCACTTTATAATTTGTTTTTCTACAAAATAAAAAAGAATAAAGATATTTATTTTTAATGCTAGGTCTGTCTATTAGAAATGATTTTTTTTTTTAGAGAACATGCATCAAATCAAACAGCTCTCCACAGCTGATCAGTGAAATTTTGAAAAGTGGCGGGCTCTCACTCTTTCAGTCAGCTTGTATTTGTTTTGATTCTGAATTGTGCTTTCTAATGCTACAAGTCAGTTTAAGTAATTTTACCAGTCGATTGATATTCTTAAGGCGTTAAGCTAATAAAATACCTTGCCTTTATAAATTGTGCATTTTGTTGTTCTGACAAACATCTGGCTCTGTACGTACATATATATATATACATGAACAATTTGTACGGTCTCATATTCAGTTCGCATGCGCGAGTAAATCGATTTTCAATAGACACAGTTTTAATGTTTGTCGTGTTTACCTTTACCTACTTGTATAACGCTATGCTTAAGAACAAATCATTTAACTCGTCGGATATTATTTTGAAATACCTATGGAGCATAAAAAGTCACCATGGAGGAAATTTATGGTATTTTGTTTAAATAATCTATTAAAACTGCGAACGCTTTAATGTAAATACTAAACAAAATTAAAATATGGCCTAGTATAGTACCTCTATCAACGTAAATGCCGTAAAAACTTACAAGTTTGTTGATAATAATGATAATTTCCAGAATTGTCATTCTGTGTCCTTTTGTGACCCCATTTAATGTGAGTTGTTTTTACCTAATAGAGGAATTATAAGCTCCCACGCAATATGACGTATGCAGCATTCTCATTCACTAAGCCCCAATTAAAAAACTTGATGCTCAAAAAATTCAAAAATCGTAGATTTTATTTGCTAAAATAAATAATAAATTTCCATATTGAGTGATCGCTTTCATTAGTGCTACAAATTTTAACAAATCATCATTTTTTTCGGTTTTACAGCCCCCAAAAATCCAGGCCAAGCTTCTCTCGATCTCTTGGCGTGTGGGCTAATAATTTTTCGCACAAGAGGAAGGGACCTACAGTTTAACGCCGAATTCGAACGGTACAGGTTGAGAATTTGGTTTTTTCATGGCTAGTTACTTCACAGCTGGCGCCAACAGCTGGTGAAAGATACCATCTTAGTTTAGTGAAATGCCCTTCACTTTTATGGCTTCTCTGCGAGTGAACAATTCAAGATCCAAGTTGTCTGAAATTAAAGCTTTGAGCGATTTATAACATTTCAAGTGCAACATTTAAGTGTTCCATTATTGCACCATTTCTGGATGGATAAGTAAAACATCGACATGCTATCAACAACGTTGTTGTGTTAGTTTGCAGGAAAAAGAACCATTTCTTCTACACAAGGAAAAAAACCCCGAACAAACGTTACCAAAAACAGTGCATGAACGGTTTGTCTCATTTGTGGTACAGTGCTCTCACTTCAAGAACAATTTTTTGAAACAATTTCAAACAAATTATTTTTATTTTTTTTTTGACGGTCCGAGAAGCCAAAGATGTCCGAAAAGGGTGAGCGTAAAAATCGTTTTCATGAGGAAGAGTAAATTGCGCTGACTAATACCGTAGAGCAGGGGCGCCCATGCTCATTGCGCAAGGCACGCATGTGTTGTTGTTTTACGCAAAGGAATAGCCTGCGCGTATACGATTTGCGCATGCCGTAAGCCAGCAAAAAACAAAAACCAATTCTTATGCCTGCTCTGTGTTTTGTTGTTGTCGCGCTCTGACCTGCAACAACATCATATGTGTCTCTCTTCTCTCTCTCCCATGTCTCTTGCAAACTCGAACCCAACAACAAATTGCTTATGCGTACGGCTGAACGCTTGTCGCGCTATCGAGTATGATTTGCGTAGCAACGACCACACATACACACAAACAAGAATCGGTTCTCTCTCTCTATCTAATTTTGTTGTTATTGCTTGAAATATATTTGGCGTATGTGTGTTGTTTTGACGCGCGGGTAAGCTCGTTCTCGGCACCCCTGCCGTAGAGGCAAAGATAAGTATTTGGGACCTTACCAGTAAAAATAATTTTGATGCAGTTGACATGGAGAGTCTCCAGCAGCAGTCTAGAAAGATCTGCACCAAGCATGTTCGGGCCGAAAGCAATAACAGTGATTATAAGTTTTTCCAAATAAAAATCAAATAAATAATATATTTAAAAAAAAAAATTGATTACATTTTTGATTGCTATTGTACGCCACCAGATTCGTATTTCAGCTGGAGAGGATGTTTCGTTTTGGCGCCAAGTGCAAATAAATCTGTTGGCGTCCCTCGTCATAACGGGCGTGACAACTGTGCCGACCCCAGTCATTACCCTCTGAACCAAGCCTGGGACTTGCTGAGTCTTAAATTGAGTCTCAACGTGGAGAACTATATCATTCGAAATGGTCATGTCCGAAAGTTTGGAAAGTTTGCTTTCCAGAATACTCATAGCGCTGGTAAATCTTCCCATATTCCCTCCTAGCCGCAAATAATAAGGCAACTAAGAAATTGATGGTTGCTTCTGGCGTCCTCATCTCTCTTCCAACAAGATTTTTTGTGCGCCCTAACAGTTTGAAGTACTTTGTACCGTGCTGTAGCAAAAATTCAAATCGAGTTTATATTGTTCCCTTTTTAACTGAGTTTGATAATTGTTTTTTCCGGGGAAAGCTAACACTCAAAAGGATTAAATCAATGCTTGAAATTTCTTTGCACCAATGCACACTAGCCGATTGAGCGATTGTCAAATTATACCGATTCCATTTCGTTCAGTACCCTTTAAAGTAATTAATTTTTGAGAATTTGAAATTATATTTGATAAAATAAAATCCACTTTTTTAAAATATTTTCTTTCGACACTCTGTCCATAGTATGTACCTACAGAATTCCACAAACCGTTATTCAGAGTTGTTTACTTCCGTATACTCCGATTTTCTTTGCAAATTTATTGATATTTTTAATTGAAATTTTTTTTAAAGTGTATGTGAAACCATGTGCTGTCTTATGTACAATGACCATTTTTACATACTTACTTTGAGTTGCACTGTTGCTATGGGGAACCAAGGGATGGAGAGCGAACCAGAAAAAGAGAGTGCAGCTAACCAAAATCCTTACCTTTCTTATCTTTCCTAATATGTGTATTATAACACTGTCAGTTACTTCGAATGTTGGCAAGTTTAGCCGATCAACAAAATGCAGGACTTCTGCTCAAGTTAGCAGCAGTTACCAACAAAAGATTGAACAATAAGAATACAGGGCGAACTGTCTTTAGTGATTTTTATTCTATCTGGATTCAATGTAAAATATAAATCAAAATCAACTCGGTATTGACTAATCTTTTGTTCAACGAGTTAAGATTACCTTTATTATTTGTTGTTGGGGAAGAGGTGCGCCGCGACCTATACTGGTCTATTGTGCTACAGAGCTTACAACTCTCCTAGTAGCCCTATTTCCTGTTCAAAAGTCAGGATTTTTGTGGGTTCTAAGTTACTGCGCCTCGCTAGGGCATTGCTGGGTGTGTGTTATTCTCAACTTGTACATGTGGCTCCGTGTGTCTGCAGTGACAAATGTAGAGCCCTGTCAGAATCCTGAGGGCATTCTTTCCTTGTGGAATTAAGATTTGGAACCTTTTAAGGTTGCTTAAGCTTCTCTCATCTCCCTGGTGCTTACCAAGTAGGCTGTTTTAAGCGTATTCTCTTCCTTTCTTAAAAGCCCTTTTACTGTGCGTTGGCCTATATTGCAGTAGGGCTTTCGACCTACCATTGCGGTGGCTGCACCCTTGTGTGCCAGTTCGTCGACCAGTTCGTTTCCGGGGATATTGTTATATCCCGATATTTTGACCCAGCGATGGTTGTTTCTGCTGTCTATTTGGTTCAATTTGATTCAATTCTAAGACTAGCTTAGAGGTGAACTAATTGCCGCTGAGCGCTTGACCATCGGAGAAGATAGCCATTTCTCTATTATGGTAGTTCTTTCCCATATTAAGTTCTGCAAAACGGGAGCTGGCACATACTTCGGCTTAAAATATGCTTGTGTACTCTCCCATTGGCGCATATATTTTTTCCGTTCTGGTCCTACTACCCCAACCGTTAGACAGAGAAGACGCTTTGAGGCTTCTGGTGTCAAAAACCATATTTTTGATAACCGAAGCCAAGCGTTTCGATGGGACGGAGCTTCCCGATGTAATCAGATATATCAATGCCATAAGTCATAAAGCACTGGCAATGCGTCGTTCTCTTCCATTCAGTACTAAATGGGCCCCAATCCAGGATAAACAACGGCAAATTAAAATGCAGCTCCCATAATTTATTCTCCCGTCATGGTGATTATTGAGATTGACCTCCCATATTCTTCATCGCATCGACTACTAATGTCTGCTTTGGTTGATTTTTTATCTAAAAAAATTCGATATATCGATAATGTTTTCGACAAGCATAGTGCTTGTATGGGCCCTTAAGATATAATGGCTAGATTTTTGTGAAACGTAGACAAAGCATGTAGTTATGCCTAAAACTCTTAAGCTTCGAGTAATTAAATGCCAGCGCAGCCATTTAGACCAGTGTGTAACGGTTGCCCGCCGCTACATTAGACTTTTCTGTATTCAAGGTAATTCGAGTGTGTTCTATACTAGTGGGATTTCGTATTATTCTAGGTAGGCTGGGTTGGTGTTTCGGCGGTTTGTTTTCTTTAGAGAGTCGAGATGTGGGCTGCAATTTTAGAGTTCAGGCCCTTCGTTTATAACGATTACTTGGCCTATCCACGCACTTCGGATAATAGATTCGCCTTTTCACAATTAGCTCGCTTTAAAATGATCGTTCTATAAATAATGCTGATAAATTTAAAATAAGATAAAAATATCAACTATCTCTTATTATTTCAGGTGAAACGGCCATGCATTGCTCCCGCTCCTATCAAGCGACGCCAAGGGTATTAAATTTAATGGATACCAACTCTTTGAATATTCCGCCACCCAATTTACATTCGTCAAAAGCGATAAATCCCAATAAGGCGGTATTCACCATAGATGCGAATACTGGAAAGATTTTCATTGTGAACAACAAGGCGTGCCAGCTGCTGGGATACACTTCACATGAATTGCGAAACAAGACCTTCTTTGATTTACTCAATTGTAAATCGGAAAGCCACATTTCTGCCTTGGCTGAGATGCAGATCGACTGCGATGAGGGAATCGTTGTTCTGTTGAGTGGAAAGGTAATAGAAATGAAGACGAAGAACAACAGCAAGATTGTGGTCTCACTGTGGATTCGTCAAATAGACAACGAGGGACGGAATATTGCTGTAGCTGAACCAGTTCAGCGACACATTTGCCAAATAAGCATTGATCGTCTAGGTGTGATCACAAGTGCAGACCCTACTACTGCTACGATTTTTCTTTACGACTCTGCCGAGGACGTTATAGGGGTTAGCATCACAACTTTAATACCGTTTATAAAGCTGCCCGATCCCGATGGCAGAGAGATACCAAAGTATCTGCGCAAGCAGAGAGCCACAGGTCGAACCACAGACAAAGTAAAGTTTCCGCTTTGCTTGCTTATAGCACCATACGAGCCTTCTCCTTCATCGTACAGCAGCAGCACTAGTTGCTTTAACATAACGATTTGGGTATTCCAAAATCTCAGTGGACTGATTGTTGTGGATGAAATGGGCAACATTCAGACTTGCAATCAGCCATTTTCTTTGCTAATGTTTGGATACGGTCAGGATAAGGTTACGAACATGCACATATCCTCAATATTACCGAATTTCGGAAAGGATTTGGCCGAAGACAAAAGTCCAAACGTATCCAATACTTCTATTGCCAGCAACGATTGGGAACCTGACACCGATCCTCTTGCTCTCGATAATGAATCTTCATTACAGTCCAGCAAAAAATCATCGGGTGTAAAGCTGGATACTCAAAACTCGCTGGGAGATCTCACCCACGACGCCGCATTCATAAGCAATGGCGGGGCCAGTGTCAGCAGCAATCAGGAGGGCAGCACTGAAATGCTTTACATGGACCGACAGACCAACGACTGTGCGATTGACGATATCCTCACACCTGTTAATGCTTCAAATTGTTTTCCCCCTGGGGACTTTGAAGAAACCCAGTTCCATGACATGGAGCTGGACAAGATGAAGTCCACCTCAATAGATGCATTTGATTCTTCAAGTACGAACCCTCCAACGAAATTGCTGAGCTGCATGAATGGCAGCTTTATCGGAGAAGCAATGCATGCGGATGGGACGGTGATAGACGTTGTCTATTCTGTGTCGCTTCAGATATTACCTTGCTCCAGTCGAGTTTTCTGTATTTGGGTGTGCCGGGATCCTAACACTCGCTTCGAAAATGAAAAGCATGATTATACAAATCTTACATCGACATTCAACAGCATGACCAGCACGATTGAGCAGTCCTTGGGGCAAGTAATTAAGACTACAGCGGCCCAGAACTCTAGCCGCCCGAACTCCCTGTCCTTGATGTCTAAGTATGAGGACGAGCTGTTCTCTGGGGAGTACAGCAAGCATTACACCTCGATTCAACAAATAGGCAAGGGGGCCTACGGTTATGTAAATATGGCATTTCGCAACACAGATCGCCTCTTAGTAATTACCAAGTTCATTCTTAAGGAGAAGCTCTGCTCGCAGTTTATGGTTAAGAGTCAAGACGGCAAGGAAGTTCCCATCGAGATTCATTTGTTGCAAACTCTGAAGCACAAAAATATAGTGGCAGCATTGGACGTTTTTGAAAATGACCTTTTCTATCAGTTGGTCATGGAGAAACATGGTCCTGGAATGGATTTGTGGACATTTATTGAGCGGCGTCCACTGATGGACGAGAAACTGGGAAGTTTTATTTTTCGCCAAATCGCTGATGCTGTGTACTATTTGCACGAACTAAAAATACTGCATCGTGATATAAAGGATGAGAACATTATCATCGATCACAAGTTTAACATAAAGTTAATCGACTTTGGATCTGCTACCTTCATGGAGGAAGGCAAATACTTTTCAACATTTTACGGAACAACTGAGTATTGCAGTCCGGAAGTGCTGGCCGGCAACAGATATGCTGGTCCCGAGCTGGAAATGTGGTCGCTGGGAGTCACACTGTACGTTCTGATGTTTTTCGAAAACCCATTTATTGATGTTGAAGAAACTCTCAAAGCAGAAGTTCAAATACCAAACATGGTGTCGGAGCAGTTAACCGCCTTACTAAGCTCCATGCTTAATAAAGATCCAAAATATCGTTGTACAATGCTTCAGCTGATTAACGATCCGTGGGTGACTCAAGAAGTCAATGGATCGCTTTTTAATTTTTCGTGGATTGTACCATGCAAGGCTCATGAGGCAAATCCAGACATTTACTTTTCGGGACACTTGTACACCAGCACGTCGGTATTGTCGACGATTTCGCCACAAGAAACGTTTTCGCAAATTGAAGAATGTTCCATAGGCGGCAGTGACGAAGAGAAACCTGCATCGCATAAGACCGGGACTAAGTGCTGTGCAAAAAAGGGTAAGCAGAATTATATTTAAAACCTAGCTATATAATCGGTGCAAAAGTGGTGGTATCCTTTGAATATTTATTTATTTCAGTGGTGCCCAAACTCACACAATCAAGCGTTGCGCTTGTGTGCGTAGCAGCGAAACACTAATAAACGTCATGACGTCAAACTTGGGCAACAAGCAAACAAACAAATGTCTTGTGAGAGAAGAAAATGCCGAAAGCACTCATCTTGAGATAGCAAGCCGCCGATGGGCTTTTGGCATTTTGGACACCACTGAATTATATGCAAAATACTAAATCGCTTTTTTCGAAGCGGGATTTAAAGACACTCTTACTGCTTCTAAATCGCAGCAGTGTACCTCAGCGAATGCTCAGACCCTCTGCTTATTATTTTAACATTATTTATAACTATTGTACCCTTGAAATAAGTCACGCATATTCCTTTCCTAAATTTACTTGTTTACAAAATATTGTTCTTGCAGTTGCACCCGATCAGCTGGAAGTGTTGTGTGTAAAGCATCTTCAAGTGAATTCTTCAGTCAGCCAGCATGAATTAAGATCGCCGTTACTAACTTCTACCAATACCGAAGTGGAAAATAAGATTAGCTGTTCCAAATCGGAAAACAATATATTTGAAAACAAACTTGAGCCCTGTGTTTCTGTCTATAACGTAGTTAGCTTGCACGATGTACGCTTAAAACCCAATTCACTTAATTTTAAAGTTAAAAATCTTTCAGACGTGGAAGGAAACAGCGATGTATTCAGTTAGAGAAAATTCAGGAAAGTGTTACATTGGGAGAATCCTAAAGTCCAATGACAATGATGTGTGACATTTATGATTATTCGTTGATAATACTTATATAGAAGTGAACCATGAGATTTTATATATTTCATTTTGAGAAATACTCGTTGGATATTGCACCTTTGATAAATTGTAATATTACAAAATGTAATTATTAGAGTTTTATGAGTTTAAAAAGCATATTGTACATACTTTGTAAATATAATGAATTATTGAAATGATTACTAAATGTGTAAATGTAAAATATGCAAAAGGAAAAAAATGATAAATAAATACGAAGAAAGTGCAATGTAAACAAATGAAAATCTGAATTATTATTTAAATCGTCTGGCTGCATAAATATTAGTTAATGGGCGAATTTGTGTAGGGTGCGTTGCACGTGTACTTAACTTCGGGGAAAGGTACGAGTATTCCGATTTTCGTTCATTTACAATTTTACATTTCTTTTTTCCTAAACCTTTGCGAATCTCTCTGTCCGCATCACCAGGAACTATGCTTGCTTTGTCTTTCTTGCCTCCGCCCTTGAATCAAGCTGCTAGTAATATTGTTGATAACCCACTAACACCGAGATTAGACCATCCTCCAATTGTGCCGTCTGAATCTAATGTCTCTATTTCAGTCCCTTCTTGGCGTCCTCTTCTTAATGTTATTGCACCACGTAAGCAAGTTTTTGTGTCAAGGTTGTCCCCTGAAACTACTTGTGAGAATATTGCCGCTTATATTGCGAGCAAATCCTCAGCAAGTGTTTCTATTACAAAGTTTAGCTTTGCACAACCTCGTGATGTAGCTTCCTTTAGCATAACTGTTTCAGCTGAAGCATTTTCAATCATATGTGACCCAGAATTTCGACTGCCAGATATGATTGTTCATGAGTTTAAGCAAAGTAATCGAAATAGGCCCATTCCTGTCAGTTTGTCCGCTTTTAACTGCTCCTCTCAGCCAGGGATCAACTATAGTAGGGTTTCAAAAAACTAGACATAACTCCTTGTCTTCATATAGCCTATCAGAATGTTAGGGGTTTGTTATACAAACTTTCTACTTTGTTCTTGAATTTGAATTTGACATTATTGCATTTTTAGAGACTTGGTTAAATCGAACAATCTCTGATTCTGAAATATTGTCAAATGATTTTTTTATCTACCGGCATGATCGACCAGTTCGCAGAGGTGGTACCTGCCGTAAAGGTAACTTTTCTAACAATCGCTTTATTTATTACCTGCTCGTATATCCCTCCATCAAGTTTACATGCAACATATTGTATTAAAGATGTTTTTACCCAATTAAGAGACATTGACTCAATGGTTGTCGTTGGTGATTTTAACCTACCAAACATCACTTGGTCTAATTTTAATGGGTCGACTTATCTTGTACCATCAGCACATCATGACTTTTTAGATAGTCTGTTTCCGTCCCAAAGAACTTGTGAGATGGTTTTAGGGGGGTCTAGCTGTTGGGCCATCGGACGGGTCGCAGGTTGCGGATAGCGAAAGGCCTTCTTATGGAGGTTAGCTGCGAATAAGTGGGTTTACCCCACAAATAAGCAGTCCCGGACAGCCAGCGGGTGTCACACCGTAGTGCACCGACAAGGCGCTTGTGTTGCCGCCTTCTATAAGTAGCCTCACACACACCCAACTCCCACACACTACCTACCCCTCTCCCATCCCGCACATCTCACACCGGGCCGGACTAAGGTGTCACTCGGACCGTGCCGAGAGTCAGCCTGGCTGGAGGCCCGGGTAACAAATAGTCCAGTCTTGAACGGTGGGCTCAGGCAAGTGGCGACCGCCTGTTCTAAGTAGCCTTGCCACTGGTGGGCCTCGGCCGGTGGTCGACCATACAGAAGCCCAAAAACAAGGAACTTCAAGCATGAAGAAAACCGCTTGCAACCGCTGTCGCAAGGCAGTTTGAAGAGAGGCAGATGGACCAGGAGCGTCCAAGCCTCGTAAGAGATGAGACGCACCAGTGCGTAGAACCCCACCACGGGGTCCCTACCGAGCTCCTGCGGTAGGAAAGAGTAAAGGAACAAAGCATGGCCACACACCGGAGGAAGCCCTCCGGATGGCAAAGGAGCCTCGAACTGGGGCATCAGAGGGGCAACCACACACCCCTGCCTCAAAGAGAAGCAGCGCGGACATAACACCGCCTACAGCTACGCCGAAGCGTCAGTGCACAGCAGTGACGTCGAAAGACGCCATGGCTAGCACCCCCTCACAGGCAGTAGCCTATGAGGAAGACGCGAACGGCGGGCCCGTCACGTCCAGGGCTGCAGCAGAGGCTGCTGCAACTGGCAGTGAAGAAAGGGCAGTAACTCCCCCCTCAGTGCCCATTCCACCCCAAGCAACGTATGCAGACGTTGCGAAAAAGGTGAGGGTAGCAGTAGTGCCTGAGGAATACCCTCAGGTCAACCTCAATCATGAGGAGCTGTCTGCACTTGAGGAGGCGATACTGGAGGAAGTCTTCCTGGCATGTTGGGATACGCCCATCAGCTTCGCAGGAATTCATTTCCGGCCGGGTCATCTAATCATCGACTGCAACGATGAGACGACCGCGGAGTGGCTGATGAGCAACGTGTCAAGGTTGTCAGAATGGAAGGGAGTACCCCTTCTCGGTAAAATGGGGGAGAATATCCCCTCGCCCCATTACATTACCGTCTTCCTCCCAAGGAGTGCCGCGAAAGCGGATGAATGGGTCCTCACAATGCTGAGGAACCAAAACAACATCGTGACTCACATGAGGCGGGTCATGTCACGAAAGGACCAAGGGGGCGGAGCCCTCATGGTCATTGGCATCGACGAAGTTTCGATGCAGGCCATCGTCTCGATGGGTCGCCAGCTAAACTTCAGGTACGGGAAGGTCCCCGTACATGGTCTCAAGAAGACCGCGAAGCTGGCTGGACAGACCCGTCAGCAAGAGACTGAGGCAGAACAACCCGCCGAAGCGGAAAGTAGCGAGACTCCGTGTGGTGTTCGGAGGCGTCGAGAGCAGCCCTGGCTCTCCGCCAGATAGCGCAGATAATTCGGCGCAATGATGACTCCCCCCTTAGTCATCAAAAGCACCAAGCTAGTCCAGGTGAACGTTCACCATGCGAAGGCGGCCTCGGCCGTCCTAGCTAGAACGTTCACCCGACAACACCTAGGACTAGCTCTAATACAGGAACCCTGGTGCAATGAGGGATTAAAGGGCCTGTATACGAGAGAATCCACGGTAATTTGGGACCAAAGGCATGCCTTCCCCAGAGCCTGTATAATGATAAGGAAGAATATTAAATATACTATCCTTTCAAAATTTCTCTCTAGGGACTGCGTCGCGATAGCGACCACCGAAGTAAAGCAGGGAAAGACCACGGTCATAGCCTCTGCCTACTTCGCTGGAGATAGAATGTGTCCCCCCCAAGAGGTGTCGGCCCTGGCAGAATACTGCAGGAGCAAAAGCCTGCCGCTCGTTGTCGGATGTGACGCAAACGCCCACCACGTCGCATGGGGAAGCTCCGATGTAAACGATCGAGGTGAGTGTTTACTAAAATTTCTATCCAGGCTCGACCTGGAAATATGTAATGTAGGATCTGTCCCGACATTTGTAACTCGAGTAAGGGAGGAAGTCCTTGACCTCACCTTCTCCAGCAAGTCAATTAAACCTTTTATAAAGGATTGGCAGGTCTCATTAGAGGAATCTATGTCGGACCATAGAATTATCCAATTTAGATTGGAAACTAGCATACAGCAGAATATCCCTAGCAGGAATCCCCGTAAGACAAATTGGGGAGGCTTCCATTCCACGCTAGGAAATAATACACCTAGGATTCGGTCACCGAAGCATCCCCTAGAACTAGAAATCTTAGTCGACGAACTAAACAAAAGTATAATCGATGCTTACGAAGAGAATTGCCCTCTTAGCAAATCGAGAAAAGAAAATGATGCCCCTTGGTGGAATCCTACCTTGGAGAAACTCAGAAAGAAGACCCGAACTCTTTTTAATGAAGCCAAAAAGAATGGGGACTGGCACAAGTACAAGCAAGCCCTGACACTATACAATAGTGAGATTAGGAAAGCCAAAAGAAAGAATTACAGGAAATTCTGCGAGTCTATAGAAGACACGAAAGAAGGAGCAAGATTGCATAGAGTCCTGGCCAAGAAAAGCCCGGATGGCAACATCTCGCTCAAAAAGGCTAATGATGCCTATACAGTGAGCAGCGAGGAGAGAGTACGTCTCTTGTTGGACACCCACTTCCCGGGAAACATCCCCGCGGAAGAATGTGTCGACCAAGAGCACTGCTACCAGCCTCGCAGCTCCGACTGGGCAGAAGCCAAGAAAGTTGTGTCCGCAGGCAGACTTGAGTGGGCAATTGGAACATTCCAGCCCTTCAAATCCCCCGGACCGGATAACATTTATCCAGCATTCCTGCAGGAAGGAAAGGACATACTCCTACCCATCCTCAGGAAGATCATCACCAGCAGTCTGGCAACTGGGTATATCCTACGTGCCTGGCGCAGAGCAAGGGTAGTCTTCATCCCCAAGGCAGGGAAGAAGGATATAACTAACCCCAAGTCCTTCAGACCCATTAGTTTGACATCGTTTTTACTGAAAACGATTGAAAAGCTGGTGGACAATAGCATACGAAGTACGCTGTTAAAGGAGGCACCCCACCAACCAACACAGCACGCGTACAGAGCAGGCCGTTCCACCGACACGGCATTGTATCAACTCGGGAAGATGCTCGAGAAAACAATAGAAGTCAAGGAAGTGGCTCTATGCGCCTTCCTAGACATTGAGGGAGCATTCGACAACACATCCCATAGTGCTGTCAAGAATGCCCTGATCAGAAGAGGAATAAACCCTACTGTAGGCCGATGGGTAGACTCACTACTACGATGCAGAGAAGCCTCTGCAGTGGCGGGTGAAGAAACCATCACAGTCACCACAACTAGAGGATGCCCTCAGTGGGGAGTTCTCTCCCCATTGTTGTGGAGCCTACTAGTGGATGAGCTCCTAGAAAAACTCGCCTCCCTGGGCATAACATGCCAAGGATACGCTGATGACATTGTCATCGTTGCGAGAGGAAAATACGAGGAAACCCTATGTGACATAGTCCAGAGGGGTCTGAATGTCACGTCTAATTGGTGCAAGGAGGTTGGGCTCAACCTAAACCCTGCGAAAACCATTATAGTACCATTCACTAGGAAATACAAGCTAAGTAGAATGAGGCCAATACGCTTATCCGGCTGCCTCATTACACCAGAAAAAGAAGTCAAATACCTCGGCGTTGTCTTCGACAACAGGCTGAGGTTTGACAAGCACTTAGAGTATTCACTCAGTAAATGCACTAGAGCACTATTCACATGCAGGAGCATAGCCGGAAAATCGTGGGGCATGGCACCACAAATACTCCGATGGCTATACCTTATGGTTGTGAGACCAATGCTCACTTATGGAGCTGTCGTGTGGGGAGATAGAGCAAACCTCCTCACAGTAAGGACGCAGTTGCAAAAACTGCAAAGGCTAGCATGTATATGCATGACTGGAGCCATGCGTACCTGTCCGACAGCGGCAATCGAGGTTTTGATGGAGCTAACACCACTCCACCATACCATCGGCCTGAAGAAAAAAGCAACATTGCTTAGATTAACAACAGAAGGAGTGGGTAGAAACCACATAGTAAGCCTCAGAGACTCTGAAAAGCTGGAAAAGGAAATCCCCTTAATCCTCCAACCCAGAGACGAAATGGTGGCCGAGTATCACTTTGACAGGAATTTCACTGTACACCAAAGTAATAAGAGAGAATGGATCTCACTTGAAGAGACACATAAAATGAAACCACACACAATTATATGGTACACAGACGGGTCCCTAACACCCCAAGGAACCGGACTTGGGGTAGCAGGGCCAGGAACGAAAATATCTGAACCAATGGGAGAATTCACAAGCATATTTCAAGCAGAAGTATGTGCCATCTCCCGTTGTGCAGACCGTAATATGGGGAAGAACTACCATAATAGAGAAATAGCTATCCTGTCCGATAGCCAAGCAGCGCTTAAAGCACTCAGTAGCAATAAGTTCACCTCTAAGCTAGTCTTAGAGACAAAGTACAAATTGGACCAACTAGGCAGCAGGAACAACCTGACCCTACGATGGATACCGGGACACAACAACATCCCCGGAAACGAATTGGCCGACGAACTGGCACGCAAGGGTGCAGCCACCGCAATGGTAGGGCCAGAACCCTACTGCGGCATAGGCCAACACACAATAAAAGGACTTTTAAGAAAGGAAAAGAATACACTTAGAACAGCCTCCTGGGTAAACACCAGGGGAATGAGACAAGCTAAAGCATTAATAGGGAACCACGACCTCAAAAGATTTCAAAAGTTAATCCAACAAGGAAAGAATGCCCTCAGGATTCTGACAGGGCTCTACACGGGTCACTGCAGACTGAGGAGCCACATGTACAAGTTGGGAATAACAAACATCCAGCTTTGCAGATACTGTGAAGAGAAGGAGGAGTCCTCTGAGCATTTACTAGCACACTGCGATGCCCTATCGAGGCGCAGACTCAGCAGATTTGGGAAACACATTCTACACCCAAGCAATATCAGTAACTTAGAACCCACAAAAATCCTGACTTTTGTACAGGAATTAGGGCTGCTAGGGGAGTTGTAAATTCAGTAGGGGGGCACAATAGACCAAAATTGGTCGCGGTGCACCACTTCCCTAACAACAAATAATAGATAGTCTGTTGGACATGTCGTTTTTACAAATTAACGCAGTACCAAACAATTTAAATAAACTGTTGGATTTCGGTTTCGTCTCTGACAGCACGAATGTTGTTGTCTCTAGGTTTGCCCCTTTATCACTGGCCGAATATATATTTACCATCCTACGCTTGAAATCTCTATTTCAGCTATTGGACCTACCTCTTCGACTGTTAAGATTTCCAATAAGCCTTTCGTTGTTTTCGTAATGGAAACTTTACGTTATTTAGGGCCGATTTCTGTTCTTCCAGATAGCTGCTATGTGACAGATAGTCATCGATTTTACACTGTTATTTGTTAGTTTATATGACAGATAGCTCTATGTAGAAGATGTGAAATCGGCCCTAAATCAACGTATTGTGCAACAGGCTGGACTCCTTTGTACAATTCAGTTAATTTAGACTTTCCTTTTAGTTTTTTTTCTATAGTTCCATTATTTCTCGTTTAGATATCTGTGTTCTTAAATCTAATTTAAAAAATATTAAGTCTAGATGCTTCAAAAAGTATAAAAGTTCTGGTTCTGCCGTTGACTTTTCTAAATACTCAATTGCAAAATTGAACTTTACACTTTTCAATGCTGAGTGCTACAGGAAATATCTTGTCCGCTGTAAAATTCAATTCGCAGAGGACCGTAAGCAATTCTACAGCTTTGTTAACTCTAAACGATGACTCCACAGTCGTTGACCTATTCGCCGACTTCTTTCAATCTACTTATTCCTCTACGCGCTTTCCTAATACTTCTTATCCTTATAACCCTTATAACATTCTTCTTCTAACTCGATAACTGCTCCCTCGATTTCCGAAAGCTCCTTACTTTCTCATTTAAAATCACTAAAACCTTCATACTCCCCTGGGCCTGACAACATTCCTAGTTGTGTGCTCAAAGAGTGTTGTATTTCTTTGTGCAATCCGTTGCTTAAGCTTTTTAATCTATCGTTAGAATCTGCTATTTTTCCAAATCTTTGGAAAGAATCCTATATTATTCCTCTTTATAAAAAAGGTGGGAAGTCTGATATATCCAATTATAGGGGCATAGCTAAACTCCAAAATTATTTGAACAGATTATAACCTCTTCCCTACAGCACTGTTGTAAATCGATTTTTTCACCTTTTCAACACGGACTTACAAAGCGTCGGTCAACTGTGACCAATTTACTTGAATTTACCTCAATGGTTAACAATGGGATTCCTTTTAAAAAAACAAACTGATGTCATCTACACCGACTTCAGTAAAGCATTTGATTCCGTGAACCATGATCTTCTCCTCGTTAAACTTGATCGTTTAGGATTTCCATCCCCTTTTCTTCTTTGGATTTCTTCCTATTTAAAATATAGAACTCAAAGCCTTTCTCTGTCACTTCTGGTGTGCCACAAGGCAGTCACCTTGGCCCATTCGCCCATTCCCCACAATAAATTCGAATTCTCGGATACTTATGTACGCCGATGATGTAAAACTTATTTTATCTTTCAACGACCCGATGCACTCCATCAGATTGCAAGATGATTTAAACTCCTTGCAGTCCTGGTGCCTTATTAATCAGTTACACCTTAATTGCTCCAAGTGCATGTTCATGACTTTCCATCGTTGCAAGCCTTCGCTGGCTACCTACTGACACCGTCTGGTGTCCGCAGTATAAAAAGCATATAGATCGTATTGAATCTGTTCAGAAGCAATTCTTGTTTTTTGCCCTACGTGGCTTAAATTAGGACCCTAACCGTCGTCTGCCATCGTACTCTAACAGACTCTTGCTTATTGACCTTCCTTCGTTAGCTAACCGTAGAACAGTATTTGGTCTTTCTTTTGATGTAGATTCATCTGAACTTTTAGGTCGCCTTAACTTCTCCGTTCCTTCTGGGCCAACCAGAAACTATTTTCCATTAATATTGCCTAGATGCACAACTGATTTTGCAAAGCACAATCGATTTCGAGTCTTATGTCAAAATTATAATGATCTCTATCACCTGGTCTCAACAGATCTCTCTCTTCACTCTAAAAACGTCTCTCTATAATTATCTTAGGGGAAATCTCGGACCACTCCTGGCTGTGAGTAGGGGCATAGCTTGCCGGACTGGCTAAAAAATCTTCCCCCACCGGGTCAGAGATTTCTAGTTATTTTCATATTTTCAAAGGGCATAGCAGAATAAGCATACAAAAACTGCCCCCACTCCGATCAGAACCAAAATCAAATATGTTGTTACCATCAATGAGAAACTCACTCTCCTAAATTTGTAGTCTTCTAATCGCTATTGGAGTAGAGTTATGAGGGCGGAAAGGTAAAACAAAAAACTCGTTTATCTTAAGAACCGCTTAACCGATTTGAATGCGTTAAAAATATGTTATTAGTGTCCACCACAGAATTCAGAAAATTATTTTTGCACTTTTTTATTACCAATTCTTAGGCACAAAAAATATTATTAAAATTTTCAAATAATTTTTTCGAGGTGTAAATCGATTTCAACTCTAATAGTTTTTTGCTGGTTTTTTCAATAAGAAATCCTTAACAATGTAAAATTTTTGCACGGTCATCGGGAATCATCTTCATAATGAATGCCAATAAAACATGTGAACAGTTTTACAAATATATTTTATAATACTGAGCACACTGTAACTACTCACACAGAATTGACAGAAAATTTCCCCTTTTTCCCCTTTTTAAGTTGATTTACAGTGTGCCTAATATGTATAAAATATTAATAAAAAAATACTAATTTAACGTTTAATTGTATTTCACCATGAGGTACACTTGGGATGTGTTTGCAAAAATTATATGTTGTTAAAGACCTCTTGATGAAAAAACCAGCAAAAAACTGTCGATGTCGCAAAAGGCTAACACCGTAAAAGAATTATTTGAAAATTTCAATAATTTTTTTTGGGCCAAAGAATTGGCAATCAAAATGTACAAAATTTTTTTTTTTGAATTGTGCTGTGGACACTTACTACATATATTAAACCCATCCAAATCGGTTATGCGGTTCTTAAGATAAACGACTTTTTTTATTTATCTTTCCGACCTCATAACTCTACTCCAATAGCGATTAGATGACTACAAATTTAGGAGAGTGAGTTTCTCATTGATGGTAACAACATATTTAATTTTGGTGCTGATCGGAGTGGGGGCAGTTTTTGTATGCTTATTCTACTATGCCCTTTCTCATAAATTTTGTATTTTTAATAGGCTTGTTGATAATATATTAAAATATCAATATATCGATATTTTTTACAAAAAAATTAATATTTATATCGAAATATTTTGTTTCCTGATATATCGCATATCGATATTATTTGAAAATATATTTTTTGATATTGTGGTTGGTCACACTACACTTCAGAATCTTAAAAAGAGACGATGAGCGCGGCAAAGAGCTTTTACAAAAACATAAACTCAGATAATGCCACCTGCAGCCTTTGTGCAAAAATAATTAGGTCAAGTGGTAACAGCACTAATCTCCTGTCACATTTGAGGAAACATGAGTTTCCTTATAACACCAGGTAGCTCGGTTCCTTCAGAGCGGCTGGCCTCCGCCATAAAATGCGTTGTCTGCGACACGCGAAGCCGCATGACGGATATTCATATAAAACAAAGTTTTTTTTGAAATCCTTAAAGAAAGAATTTTGGAGCTAAAATCATGTTACCAATATATGTCATTTTTCGAGAAAATTTAACTTTTTTATTTTTTAAGAAATGAAATGAAGTCTTTTAAGTTTTTTCTTGTATCCTTACTTAAACTATTCAACCTTATAGCGCCCCATACATTTTTAGCAATTCTATCATGAGGTGACTTCTGCCAACACACTAAGGACAGACAGAGACAGCTGATGATTGAATTGGTATTCATGAAATAGCTTTATATCGTCAACCAGCCTCCTTTGTGGTGTTGTGCGTGTCTTGTTTTAGAGAAGTTTTGGACAAAATCCAAAACTTAAATGACCTAGAGCCTGCTTAAAAAGTTCTATGAATAAAACTAAAATAAATCAGATGTAAAGAGGAAAAAATTTAGGAGATAAAAATAAAAAAAATACTAACTACATATAAAATTTTTGCGCAAATCGCTTATGTGTGTTAGTGAAATATGGGTGTATGCGTCTCACGCACGCATTTGTGCAAATCGAGACAAAAATAAAAAAGGCTTTGATTTTTTGTGTTATTTGCGCAAACTTTTTGTGGTTAGTGGGCACATTGTGCAAAAACAGAAGAAATTAGGCTTTTATTTTAAAATTCATAGAAGTTTATCGTTCCTGAACTGCTCTGTGGATCATAAAAGCAAAGGATTACGCCAACAGAGGGGTTAAGAACTACCAATATGCAATTTTGATAGTAAAATACAAAGAGTGCTACCCAGACTCCATTAACTTTACTCGTCGAGCGCTTGCTTTCAAATGAAAATTGCGCAAATACTGGTGTGGTGAGTGGGCTAAGTGCGTGTGAATTTTGCGCAAAAATTTGTGAGATGTATGGGCCGCTTAAGATCTCTGTTCTTTAATGGAAAAAAGTTTGTTGTTTTATTTTAAATTAATAAAAAGCTCAAAAAAATTATAATGCATTTAAATCTAATGTTATTTTGGGGGGTTTAAGATTTTTATACTGAAATATAAAAATATCAAAAATATCAGATATATCGATAAATTTTGGTGATAAATATTGCAAAAAACCTGATGATATTTTTAAAGAATGATAATCATCGATACGATATTTTTTACATATTTTCACAACCCTAATTTTTAATTAGTTTTAAATTTCACTTTTAGTTAGTATTTTTTTTATTTTTATCTCCTAAATTTTTTTCTCTTTACATCTGATTTATTTTAGTTTTATTCATAGAACTTTTTAAGCAGGCTCTTGGTCATTTAAGTTTTGGATATTGTCCAAAACTTGTCTAAAACAAGACACGCACAACACCACAAAGGAGGCTGGTTGACAGTATAATACCAATTCAATCATCAGCTGTCTCTGTCTGTCCTTAGTGTGTTGGCAGAAGTCACCTCATGATAGAATTGCTATAACCGCTTGGGAATCCCAAAGGCAGGCTTGAAGCAAAATCCGTCATCAGCAACAAACACCAAAAACACAAAGGCCTTTGTGTGTGTGTGTGTATCCCGTGTATCGGCCCTTCTGCTGCTAGTGGGGGAAATTCTTTCCCCGCATTTTTTTGAAATTTTCATTGTGTACCGAAATTATGCGAAACAAGTAATAGTTTAAGGTATCGATCGTGACGGGATAAGATTAAGTTTAAAATTGGAGTTCGAGATCGAGGTGGAGAAGTCTTGAATTCGGAATTGATGGTATGAGATAATTTATATATGTTATTAAGTAATTGTTTAAAGAATAATTTGGAAATAGATTTGCATTTCGATTAAAAGAGAAAATGGAATTAAAATGGTTAAAATATTTAAAGGCTTCGAGTCATCAGAAATCAAAATGCAAATTGGCAATTGCGTGGTAGCACTTTTTAAAATGAAAAAATTAAGATTATTTAAGCCATTAATTATATATAATCAGGGACCGTAACAGTTATAACTTTTATTTTAAAAGTCCTCAAATTAACTGTTGTTTTGTGATTTTTATTAAAAAAGTCCGAAATTAACAGTTATTCAGAGACTTATATTTTTTCAGTCACACAATAACAGTTATTCAGAGACTTTTATTTTTTCAGTCACACAATAAAAGTCTTTTGCTTATACCGCAGTAAAGGAACCATTGACGACCAAAAGACAAAGATATTCTTAATCAGCTCGACAAGAGTAATCAAACAAGCCAAAGAAGATGATTCTTCTTCTTCTTTATTGGCCATCACAACCGTTTGACGGTCTGGGCCTCTGCGATTAACGATCTCCATTCGCTTCTGTTCTGTGCGAGCTGGAACCAGTTGGTCACACCAAGCTTGGCAATGTCTTCCCGCACCTGGTCTTCCCATCTTAGTGGTGGTCTTTCCTGCTTGCCGCCTCCATAGTCAGCCGCCTTCGATTTATACGCTTTTTTTGCTGGAGCTTCTTCCTTCATTCTGGCGACATGTCCTAGCCAGCACAGCCGCGCTTAGACTTAAGGCAAAATATTTTAATATTAGTCTTATCTGTACTCACGCGCCAACAGAAGACAAGAAAGACCCGATCCGAATCATTTGATACCAAAAGAGGTTTTAGGCAGGGTGATTCCTTATCGTGTGACTTCTTTAATCTGCCGATGATATACTGCGCCGGTGCACAGTGGTCGATTTCATAGGCCAAAAATAAAAAAATTAACTTCAGAAATTTTCCACTCTAAGTATCAAAATTTTTTCTTAAAAGAACGGTTAAACAAACGGTAAATTCATTTTTGAACTATCCCGGCCGAACGCGCTACGAATAAAGAGAGAAAAGTGACAACAAAACCAATCGGGCTGTGCAGTGAACGGAGCTTTAATTTTGGCCCTACAAGAAAATTAAGTTTTAATATTAAATCGCGTTTAATTAACGTCAACTAAATTTAATATTGAAAATTAAGGTATTGACTACTTACTAAGTGATTTTTGTGGAATAATATGTTTACATATTATTTTAAAATTATTGTTTTACCGATGACCTGTCGAGTGGTGTATTTTTCTTAATGCATTGATTTGAGTTAGAGAAAATGTTGTGACCCCTGTCTTACCCTCAAATGAAACTTTTTTCTTAATATTAGTTAATGTTTTCTTTGTCTATATTATTAAACTCAGCCGCCACCTTTTGCCTCCCTCTGTGTTATTCGTGTTTTTCTACCACCCATTTTTGTGTTGTCTTGCTTATATGTGCCTAGGTATGTGCGTGCGTGTACTATCGTGCGTGAACTATCGTGCGTGTACATTCTTGCTTACGTATATATTTTGTTTTTGTGTTTTCATTGTTTGTGTTTTGTTCGTCATTTTTGTGCTTTGGTTTTAGTATTATCATTTTCATAATTTCATCGATCTTTCGATTTTCCTAGCAAAGGCGTGTTAAGTAATATCACTCATAAACTAAGCCAATTTAAAAATGCATCAGAATCTACTTATCAAAAGCTTCGCTAACAATAAAGTTCATCTTAACTTTTTACCCTGCTATAATAACATTTTAAAGGAAAAGGAAAATAGTTTCAGTATCTGTAGCTGAAGTTGAGTTACAAAAATTTTTGGATCACACTGCGTCGCTGATATTAGAGTTGCAAAGCGATGTAATTAATGAACTCGATGAGTCCTTGCGATGGGAGGGAGGTGCCGTGGGTAGTGGTAATAGTTGATTGATGGTAATATTATTGTTTATTACTTATTATAATTATATAAAGCTAAGAAAAAAATTTAACTTTGATATAGGCAGTGGAAGTATTTTTGGCCGCTGATTCCATACAAGACCGACCACTGTGCGGTGCCAACATGACAACAGAACCAGCGGGGGGGCTTGGTTCACTTTTTTGCTCATAACTTGAGAACCGTTTATCTGAGCTTTATCATTTCTTCGGCAAATCGATTCATTTTGCTAATTACTAACTATCTCTAGAGGGTACGAATCATCTATCTTCAAAACTGTAGGAGATATACCGTTTTTTCCAAATTGCGGGGGCGGGAGGGGGCGTGGCCAAAATTTGAAACAAACTTGATCTGCGTGAAGATAAAAGAAGCATTTGTCCCATACATGTCAAACCTCTATATCTTACCATCTCTGAGATCTAGGTGTTCATACAGACGGACGGACGGACAGACGGACATGTCTATATCGACTCGGCTGTTGATGCTGATCAAGAATATATATACTTTATATGGTCGGAAATGATTCCTTCTGCCTGTTACATACATTTGCACGACTTTAGTATACCCTTTTTACTCTACGAGTAACGGGTATAAATAGCCCTTTACAAGTCGCTTATCATCCCAGTCCTGCAATATGGCGCAGAAGCATATGTGATGGCGATGATTTCCTTATTCAAAAAAATGACGAGCTATATGAGCTCTATGGGGAAAACTGTCTGGTCAAGCGCATAAAGCAACAGCGGCTGCGCTGGCTAGGACATGTCACCAGAATGAAGGAAGAAGCTCCAGCAAAAAAGTGTATAAATCGAAGGCGGCTGATTATGGAGGCGGCAAGCAGGGAAGACCACCACTAAGATGGGAAGACCAGGTGCGGGAAGACATTGCCAAGGTTGGTGTGACCAACTGGTTCCAGCTTGCACAAAACAGAAGCGAATGCAGATCGTTAATCGCAGAGGCCCAGACCGTCAAACAATTGTGATGGCCAATAAAGAAGAAGAAGAATCATCTTCTTTGGCTTGTTTGATTACTCTTGTCGAGCTGATTAAGAATATCTTTGTCTTTTGGTCGTCAATGGTTCCTTTACTGCGGTATAAGAAAAAGACTTTTATTGTGTGACTGAAAAAATAAAAGTCTCTGAATAACTGTTATTGTGTGACTGAAAAAATATAAGTCTCTGAATAACTGTTAATTTCGGACTTTTTTAATAAAAATCACAAAATAACAGTTAATTTGAGGACTTTTAAAATAAAAGTTATAACTGTTACGATCCCTGTATATAATAAAATTAAAATATTTTGTATTGATCCAAAACAAACAAATATTAATAAGAAGAATTTGGAAATCAGCTCTCCGTTTGCTTCCGCTCTCTGTGTGCGGTACATACCAAGCGGAGCACAGATGATCCGCTTCTAGCGGATGAGCTGTGCTCCGCTCCGCTCTCTGTGTGCGGGGGCCTTTAGGTCCCTCGAGCAGAGCTTGCAGAACTCACGAATTTTACGAACAATATGCTCTGCTCAGCTAAGCTGTTGGTGTTCGAGCCTTATGTGCTCTGTGCGTTTGATTTTGTACAGCTGATATGCTACTCTCCGCTCCGCTGCCTGTGTGCGGTTTACCTTAGAGCCTACACTCAGATAGAATAAAATACTTTACACGAAAAAAAACGAGAGCATAAGTTAATGTCGGCTCGAACAGACTTCGATATACCCATTACTCATGAAAAAACATGTTTAACAGTGTTCTTGCGTTCCTTAGGGTGAAAATCTGGAAAGTATGCAACATTTTCTTAACTCGGCTATATATTATCCGATCTTGCTGTAAATTTCAGAGATTATAGTTATTGCTAATATAAATTTAAGTTATAATTTGAGCTCGATATCCTAAAGAATGTGTGAGTTATTCAACACTTTCTATTGTGGGGGCGGGGTTGGGCGTGGCCAAAATTTGAAACAAACTTGATCTGCGTGCAGACAAAAGAAGACTATATGTCAAGTATGGTAGCTCTAGCTCTTATAGTCTCTGACCTAGATGTGTTCATAAAGACTGACGGACAAGTCTATATCAACTCGGCTGTTAATGCTGATCAAGAATATATGGGTGATTCCATGAAAAATCGCCCACTGGGATTTTTTTTGGATCGAAATAATTTTTTCCGTATTCCTTGTAGTAAAATAGTATATACGTATTTTCAGCATTTTGGCGAAAACACTTAATTCGCGGGTAAAGTCGATTTGAAAATTTACATATATAAAAAATTTATTTATTTTTAATTGCTCGCTATCCAAAACCATTGGTAATAAAAATATTTAAAAAATCTGAAAATTAACATCTGAATCCAAACTTTCAAATAACTCACACTTAAAAATTTTAAAAATTTTCTTTGGGCTTCAAATCGCGAAAATAAGTAAACAAAAATTAATTGCCGCGAAAGGGTTTTTTTTTTTGTCTTCATTTTTTTCTCAAAATTTGGTCTTGTATGCAGTAATTTACTGTATTAAGCTGTAAATGGGAAATCCAATAGTTTCAGGGTTATGATCTTTTTTCATTTATTTAAATAAATTGTCTGTAACAATATCAGATTTAGTATGTTTAATTTTAAGAAGGTAATATTTTTGTGTTCGAATATAGTGAAATTTATCATCATAAAATTATTTTAACAGGTCATCGGAGTGGCATATTCATGCAACAGCCCACGGTAAAGGGCCTTGCGATGGAGCTGGATAAACACTATAAAAAATGGCTAGACGGGTAATCCTTCAAATTACTCTAGTTTACAGCCAAAAAGACCCATTTCTACTGAAAATTTTGTTTAGTGAAGTTTGGATTGGTGATCTAAAAAATCGATTTAAAAATTTTTCCATGGCTCCGTTTTTGAAACATAATTTTTTTTAAATTTTTTTGGTAGATGCACTTATATTTTAAGCCATATCTCACTTAACAATTTTTAGATTTCAGAAAGGTAATCGCGCTGCCAGTAATCGATTAGAACATTATTTTCAAATCAGTTCATTAGTTTGAGTACAATAACCAAAAATATTTAAAAAATCGATTTTTTGCTCGAAAATGCGATTTTTCCAAATCCAAAACAAACTATTTTTGTTTTTTTGACTTAAGAATAGCTCTTCTACGAAGAAAAAAAGATAACGATGTTCAAAATCTATGAATCAACACAGGAGCTGTAAGCAATTTAGCGCAAAAACTTGTGCTATTTTCGTGATTATTTAAAAATAAATTTTCGTTTCCTTCGACTTTTGTTCCGTTCTTGATTATTATTATTATTATGGCTATTTCATAAACTGCTGACTTCATAAACTGATGAAATATCAAAGAAAAATACAAATTTATTTATTGTATGCACACAAATTTGACTGTTAGTTCCTCTACTCAATTTGATCAATCTACGGTACGTGTGACACGATTTTACTCACCAGTACCTTATTTTTTTCGTAAAAGTGAGATTCTTAAGTAGAAAAAATAAAAATATTTTTCTTGTATTTTTTTATATTTTTCCTAGGCGTTTGAAAATGAAATTTCTTGTATTTTCGAGCAAAAAATCGATTTTTTTTAAATATTCTTGGTTGTTGAATTCAAACTACTGAACCGATTTGAAAATAATGTTCTACCCGATTATTGGCAGCTTAATTACCTTTCGATTTATATCTTACTTAACTTTATCTGATTGTTAGGAAGTGAGATATGGCTTAAAATGTAAGAATACCTACAAAAAAAACTAAAAAAATTAATATTTCAAAAACGGAGCCATGAAAAAATTTTTGAAAACGATTTTTGAAAACACCATTTCAAACTATACTAACAAAATATTCCAGTTGAAATGGGTCAACCACAAAAAACTTTTTTTTTTAAAACCAAAACATTTTCAGATTACGAAACATCTAATATTGTTAGTTTCTAAAAAAAGTGAATTTAAATAAATGAAAAATGGCCATAACTCTGGAACTATTGGATTTCCCATTTACAGCTTAATACAGTAAATTACTGCATACAAGACCAAATTTTGAGAAAGAAATGGAGACAAAAAAAAAATCCCTTTCGCGGCAATTAATTTTTGTTTACTTATTTTCGCGATTTGAAGACCAAAGAAAAATTTTAAAATTTGAAAGTTTGGATTCAGATGTTAATTTTCAGATTTTTTAAATATTTTTATTACCAATGGTTTTGGATAGCAAGCAATTGAAAATAATTAAATTTTTTATATATGTACATTTTCAAATCGTCTTTACCCGCGAATTAAGTAGGTATATTTCGCCAAAATGCTGAAAATTCGTATATACAATTTTACTACAAGGAATACGAAAAAAATTATTTCGATCCAAAAAAAATCCCAGCGGTCGATTTTTCATGGAATTACCCATATATACTTTATATGGTCGGAAATGATTCCTTTTGCCTGTTACATACATTTGCACGACTTTAGTATACCCTTCTTACTCTACGAGTAACGGGTATTAAAACGCTGGAACTGCTTTGAAATCAGAACAATTCTGAACAGAAGCCTTACTTATACGAAGTAATTAGCCTAAGTAAATTTATATATCTTTTGAAAACACACAAACTTTTAAGGTTTAAAGAAAAAAAAACTCTCAGTATTCATGTACTTTAAAAAAATGTACAGTGTAGTTTCAGAAAACTATTGGAAACTGTTGCAAAGATTAGATATAAAGGTCACTAGAAATCATCACTAGCATTTTTATAGTGAAGACGTTCCTTAAAAGCTTTTCAGTTTTCTTAGGCTTTAGAAAATAATAATAATATCGATATATCGATGTTTTTTGGAGGCGATACATCATATATCAATATTAAACATTTGGATTTTTGACATTATCGATATTGATATTTTGTGAAATATGGACAACCCTAAAATGCCCTTAGCATATACATGCATGTTCTCAGTTCCACTTCCACGGCATCCTTTTGAAAGTGGAATTTATTCATGTTCCCGCAACACCAAACGTAAAATTTTTCGTTTTAAAAAGTAATGATTTTTATATGGCTTCCTCAGTGAAGCACATTTTCAAAAAAGTTATCGTCGTCTCTGAAAATGCCGTTTCCTGTCCTCATTGTGTTGCTTCTGCATTTGCATTTTAACAATTTACAAAATAGCTGGCAAAAAAGAAAACAAATGTAGCAAAGGTTTTTTATATATTTCGCTGCTAGATACATTAACTCTAATGTTGGTAAGGGCTTAAAGCTTAAAGATTTATTTCGGTGACCATGCAAACTATTGTTTTGTTCAGACTAAGGTTTGCGGACTGAAATACGAACAAATGTTTTTAAAATTGGAAAAATACATTTGATGTCTGAGAAAATTACATTCCAGATATATTTCGAAATATATTTATGTATAATATGATATGTATATTATGATAAACCTGCTACGGCTCAAGATTTGAAATACATTACTCGCGTAATTCGTGAGATGCCCGTAGCAATTATGGAAAGAATGATTTAAAATTTTAAAAATCGTCAATATCCAAATTTACCATTTACGGTAGCTGCGGTCATCATTTGAATGAAATTAACTTTAAAAAGAAAATATCAGAGCTAGTTCTTTCAGCCCATAATAGAGATTCAACAATCCAATTCTGATTTTAGTAACTTATTTTTAATTAAAAAAAAAACATTTTAATGGATCGCCCTTTATGGCCAAAATAACTTTTGACTGTCTGTTGCATTCATTGAAATTATCGCTGTGCGTTATCTAGGCAGCTCATATTTGGTGTAATTCATGCTGGAATAGTACCGATACTTTTTCAATAAATTGTCTTTTTCCAAATGTGCGTGGCTTTTAGAAAAAAATTTTCTCAAAATGCACTTTTTTGGCATCTTAAGTGGCCATACTAAATTGTATGGGGGAAAATGTACATTTTGCAAAGGACAAAGGACAGCACATTAGTCTCTCTTACAGTTGCTAGATATACATAAAGTGTATTTTTTACTTCTGTGATCCTTTTAGAAATTGTAAGTGAAATTTAACTTGCATTTATACGGGTGTGTCACAGAAATCTCGTTAGCATTTCAAATTAAATCTGTTTGAATTTAAATGTAAAGGGGCTCAAATATGCCCGGCTGCTAGATTAGATGACAAAAGTTGAGAGATTTTAACACAGGCGCCAATTGTGCCCCACTAACAGCAGAAGGGCCGATACGGGATGCACACACACCCACAGCCTTTGTGTTTTTGGCGTTTGATGCTGATGTCGGATTTTGCTACAAGCCTGCCTTTAGGATTCCCAAGCGGTCACAGCAGTTCTGTCATAAGGTACCTTCTGCCAACACACTAAGGACAGGCGCAGACAGCTGAAGATTAAATTGGTATTCATGAAATTGCTATACTGTCAACTAGCCTCCTTTGTGGTGTTGTGCGTGTCTTGTTTTAGACAAGTTATGGACAAAATTATAACTTAATGACCTAGTGCCTGCTTAAAAAGTTCTACGATTTTCAATCAAAAAGGTCACTAAAGCAATTACTAAGTTGTTTTTGTTTAATGTGTCCAGATTTTGGCTATGCAAAACAAAATAGTGAACGAATAGTGAAACCAAAGAGTCAGCCTCTCTCATTTCGGACTATTCCATTTTCGATCGTTTCGCTTGGAATTCTGGTGCAGTGGTGCACAAGGTCAAATTGCCCTATCCCCTGGGATAAGGCGTAATAATTCTGCCAGCGTCGCAGCCGACACACGCATAGAAAGAGAGAATACGTGTACTCTATAAATTGCACGCACACACATATGTGTGTTTGTACGTAGCCTATATATGACATAACGACGTTTACTTCCCCTTCAGTTCCAGAATTCACTACTCCTCAAATTCACCAGTTTTTCACTGATCTGCGTCAACGTCGACGGCAGAGCTAAATTCTGTGTATATTTGTTGTTGGAATTTTGCCTAGAACATCGAAAAACAAAAGTCAGCGTGCGCTGCTTTTGCGTCGACGTCGGCAGAGCTCAATTCTGTGTATATTTGTTGTTGCAATTTTACCTAAAAAAAACACAAAAAAAAAGGCGTGACAATCGCTCTGCTCGCACAGGCCAAAAGATAAGAACAAACGAAGAAGTTTGAATACCCTTTAATTATGAGCAAGCAATTAAACTATATTTTATGTATCAATTTTGCAATTTAAAAACAAGGGGCTTGGACAGATCGTTCGTGGAATAACCTTATGATACACTATTATTATTATTATCCCTAAAGCAATATTTTATTTTTGGATCTTAAACAAATGTACACATAAGCATTTCAAAGTCGTATATGCCTTTCCATACCCTGAGTAAGCAAATGTGCGAAAGCGAGAAGGATAAATGCGCCGTTGCTTCTGCCCTTTGCGTTTGCGTGCCCGTCGTCAAATGCGTTGAAAAATCTAAGACGCACTTGTGTCTTTACTGGCATCGCGCGACGTTCAATGTGTCAAATAATAGTGGTTGTTTTTTTTGTGGCTGAAGTTATCTTATTAATGCATAATTGTCTGCAGACAAGTTGTGATGTGGATTGCTTCTTTTATGTATTTTTTTCATTCAATTCTATTATAAGTTTTCTGTATTTACTAGTTAAGTGTTTATTATGTTTATTTTGTAATATATTGATAATTAAAATGAGTGAATATAACAAATATATAATGTTGCCTGTTTGTGAATCGGGGGAAAAGTTTTTGGTTTATTATTTTATGAAATTAATCGTTTTATATTCCATTTGTTTGTATTCATCAGTTAATTTTGCAACAGTTTCTTGGGAGAATCCAATTTGAATTTATAGGTGAATTAATTGATGAATTCTGTTTCAAATTCATCGATGATTCCGGGGTGACTTTTTTGCAAAATTCATGCAGGAATCATGGGTGCCCCATAAATGAATTTTTTGGTAAATTCAGTAGTGAATTTTGCAAAGAAATCATGCGTGAATCATCGATGAATCTACCAGTGAATTCATCAGTGATTCACCAATGAACAGTCACGCGTGACCTCCTAGGACATGCCTATGTTAAATTCACTACATTTTCCCGTAGTGATTCACCGATGAATTGGCCTATGTCATCGGTGAATCATTGGTGATTCATTGGTGACGAGAACTGAAGGGTCGTGTTGCTCTGCTAAGCACACCAGCGCAAATCATGATAATGTGCGTTGTGCACCACTGATCTAGTGCCATTCACGCTTGGTCCAGTAGATGGCAAAAAGTAAAAAGGGAGCAATTTTATTCGAAATTAAGAACACAAAAACACAACCGAAGCCGAATTGCGTTCGATTTACTTTCAAAAAGTAGTGGAATTGAAAACATGCCTGAAAGTATTTTATGTCATCACTAAACAACCCGCACAAAAACTAAAAGCATGAAACTTGAAAATGCTCGCTTCATCGGTTAGCGATTTTGATTAAACTCCTTAGATAAGCTTAAAAACATCTAATATGAACCATGATCAAGAATGGTGAAGGTAGCTCTCACTAAAGATAAATATTGTACCAGCAGCCTAGATGGTCTCTCGTTCTCCCCAGGGATCGAATACATTTCGCGAACCGAACGCATGCCGAAGCTGAGCCAAATAGAGCAGAAAGCAGTCGCTCGCCAGAGTTCGAAGCGATAAGGTCGAAGCAAACTCACTGCCCTTTGTTTTCGCACACCAACACACTGTCACTTTTTCCTCGCTCTCGTTAGCCAACGCTGTCCAACGCGCAAATGCTCACCAAAGCTCATGGTGAGGTGTTTATGTATTATTATATAATGTGTATATCCTGTAAGTCGGTCGCCTGCAACATGGGCGATGAACCACTATTCTTATGCACATGTGGAGCACTCCTTCTTAGCCCTTCCATGGGAATACGATCAATAGATGGTCAATGTGGTTAGCTGCAACGTGGCTCATGGGTATGACGTTACTAATGTTCTCTCGGAAAAGTTCCCTGGACAGGAAATGTTTTCTCTAATAGCGAAGTGGCTAAGCCCGCAGAAACACTACCACTAGTCTTCTTTCCGCTGCAGAAACGAGGAAAAGGTGGAATCTGTTCCACACTTTTTCGATGAATACAAAAATTTCTCGACTTATTTATGATATATTCAAGCGCGCGAATTTTCATCAAGGTATCTGAGTGGACATATTTTCCTCACAGTTTCTAGATGTGGAAGATGGATACCTTCTAGCAACCGTCTTAAACTCACCTACCTTTTACCCAATAAATGAACACTACCCAGTTCCCTTTTTATTAACCTTTGAAGCGTTATTTCAAATACCAATTAAAATTACCTTCGCAAGCGAACTAATTCTAATGTAGCGGACTTCAGATTCCATTTTGCTGATGTTTGAAGAATAAAGTTCAGTTTTTCAGGCGCAACAAATAACTAAGTAACTTTTTAATTGTTTCATACAGAACAGATAATTAACAATTACATACAGACTACAAAAAACCCCAAACTATCCGAACGCTAATTGTCACGATACAACTATTTACTAAGAAACTGCCATTTATATTGCTCTTTAAATAAGTTTATAATATACAATTGCTTTAAGCTTATAATTCTTTTCTTACATACATACATAATTGAATTACAAGTGAATTGGCGGTCATAAATGAGCGCTTTTAAAATTAATATTCCAATTGTCAAAAATGCTAAAACTGGTTCTGATCTTATATGGTTTTTCTTTTCATTTGCCATTTAATGCACTGGGGGTAAGTTTAATGACGGAGTTGCAAATTACGTATATTCTCTTATGACGATGCATCATTCATTCCTTTGTCTGATCGAAAAAACCATACACTAGCCAAAAAAATCAATATAGGATAATTACTCAGCCGTGTTACCATTCATCTTAAGTACATTTTTTTTTTGAACTTTGCTCAATATCAGTTAAACTGGTATAACTACCGCAAAGAATTTTATTTCTGGATGTTTAAGTTTTCAAGTCACAAGAAACTTTATGAAGCTACATGAAAATCAGTTAAATTTCAACCGAAATTATTTCTATTGATCAAATCTGGTGTGAAAAATGAAATTAAGTTCTTAAATACAGTAAAATGTGTGCAAGAAGTATTGTGCTGAACAAGATTTATATTTGATCTGAGTTTTTGAACACAACTCGTATAAGTATTTGTTGGTTTTGGCGACCTCTTCTTGGTTATTTTAAAAATAGTTGATAGCAGGCTCAAGGTCGACAGCAAGACTCGTATAAGTATTCCAAAGAATTTTGAAACAGCGTACTGCAATTGTAAACCCTGTCCGAGCCGAAACGACCGGTGTGAAATTTATAATGTTAGTTGGGCAAGGACCCAAAATAGTTTTGAATAAGAATCATTTTAATGGCTTCCTCCAATAGATGGCGAAGCTCCGGCCACCCATATCCTTAAATTTTAAACTTTAAAATTGGTTTTGAACTTCAGAGGCCACCAAGCAAACGGAAACAATTACAATTTTAACAACATTGTTCTCAGTGCAAAAGAGGTTACTGGTTAAGTTCAGTTTTCAACATTTCTTGACTCCATTCTTATTTCCATCAGCTTTTATAATTTAAAGTTACTTTAAGACGTAAGTTTGAGATCTAAACTGGAATGTCATAGGTATAAAATTTTATCTCGTTAAAATCACAGTGATCTAAACAAATGATTCCTAATGGACAGCAAATGATCTATAGTTAAAATTGATTTACTATTAGCACAAACTATAAATCAAGTTCTAGCGACCTTTGGCAGTTGAAATACAAATTTAATACATCTTAAGACTCTCTAGTACGACCATCAATTGGGTTACATTGTGCGGTTATTCTGTATATTCGGTTTTTTTCATGTACATAGCTCAAACCATTCCAAAATACATTTATACAAATACACATATATATATATTTTTATATAAGAGTATACGGAAAATGCATCTAAAATATAGTTAGGGAGTGTTCGTAATTACGATCCCAGTAGCCTCCACTATATATCCAATCATCAGTTTTTGTATAGGGGCTCTCTACGTTTTTGAACCATCTGAAATCGGAAAATGATTGTAATTCTACAACACAGCCAAACGTTAAATATTTATTACCTCGGAGACCAATCCTGTTCGTGAGTGGATTTTCGATGTTTCCTGGTGTCTCTTTGTTTTTCTTCCAATCGTGTCTTTTCATTTGAGGCACCGTCCAAGTCGCCATTCTCCAGGCATAATATATCAGGACGCAATCGCGAATCGGTAGGGCAAAGTGTTTTTGGTGGTTTCATATTATTGTCCATAGCATTTAATTGCATGGCAAAGTTACTAAATTGATAATACTGAAAAGAAATAAATAAGAAATGAGTGAGATTAAACTACAACAACAACAAACTTTTTGCCTAGGTTTTCTAAATTTATGTTTCTACTTATCATCAGTAAAACAAACAAACTAAGCAGAAACAACAATAGAGGTCAGTTTTTCGGCATTTTCAAGAAAAAAAATCTAATTTCCATTAAAATAGTCTTCTTTGGAAAAACCGCGACACGCTAAGATACCTTGAATTAAGATATCTGTCGTGCGCTTTTAAAGATATTCAAGAATGAAGGTTTAACTCCTTCTGGAGTTACCTTAACCGATTGCACGATTGAAATGAATTTTTATACTATTATTACACAGGCCAACAAAATGACCATCTTTGTGAGGTGCAGCCCTGTTGATTTAAAAATATGATAAGTTTATGTTTACTGATTCCAAAACTGGTTTCGGTTTCGTTCCATCAGCTCTTGTTTCCAAGATATAGCGGAAAAACGAAAATCTTGCATTTTTGGCACTCTAGGATTTACGGAGGCCACACTAGGCATAAATGTCTGAGTTTATGAGCTATTTACGATAAGGGACATATCATTGCAAATTTAAAAAATCATAGGTACCATATAAGTCCAACGGAAAGTGTAATTTGGCCTTTGAAGAGAGACATTTTTCGATTTATAGCATTTTTATCAAAATAAACCATCCCGTTTATGGAAGCGCGGTAATTGGATTAATACATTCGCCATCTGAGCATATAGCCAAACATTTGATCTAATTTTGTGATTTTTATGGCATTTAAATAAGTTTATTTGGCAAAGATATGGCGTGTTTAAGACGAAAATACATATTCAAATTTATGGGAGGAAAACTTGGCTACTTGGGCTACTTGGTTCGGCATAAATTGTTTTATGTTTACATGTAGATGATAAATTATATTTGGAAACAAGTAGCCTTTTCACAATTCCTATAAAAATTTGAGTTACAAATCTAGTTTTCCTCCCATAAACGGGCAATAAAAAATGGTAAAAATGCTATAAATCGAAAAATGTCTGTATCTAGAGGCCAATTTAGACACTTTCCTCTGTACTAATATAGCGGCTATGATTTTTAAAATTTGCATTGATATGTACTTTATCGCAATTAGTTCATAAATTCAGATAATTATGCCTTGTGTCGCCTCTATAAATCCTAGAGTGCCAAAAAGTCGACTTTTTGGTTTTTCCGCGATATCTTGGAAACAAGAGCTGATTGAACAAAACCAATGATACAGTTTTATTCAGTGAAGTCTATATTAACATAATCTGTTAAAAATAGACCTGCACCAAAATCACTGTTGGCCTGTGTTATTCGGATGTTTGGAACGCATAGAACAAAGCATCTCCGACCACATAAAGTGTATATAATCTTGATCAGCATGATGAGCTGAGTTGATATCAGGGCTGCAAACCTCTTAAAAATCGAGAGGGGTTCACTCCGGGGTTCGAACCTGCGAAACTTTTTGGGTTCGGGTTCAAGGAGCAGGTTCACAAGGTCGCTGAACCTAGGTTTGGGTTCGAACAGGGGTTCAGGAATAACTTTGTTCTTCTTAGTGCCGATTTCTCCTTTTTCAGATAGCTGCTATGTGTTAAGCTCCATTTACACGACCTGTTCGTCTGACGAAAACTCATCTGATCAACTCAGTTTTGCTTTTACACATGCCTGAGAAGCTCAGATGAACCAGTTGCAGAACCATTGGTTCATCGGAATCATCTGTTTACATAGAAGAAGAAGACAAGAAGAATAAAAAACGAAATGGCAATCTGCGTTGTGATGCTTCTTAAGTTGCAATTTATTTTTTGAATTTAAATAAGAATTCACTTGACATAAAAGAAACTTGACCGATAGCCAAAATTCGATAAGAAATGTATATCAATTGTCAGAAAATGGCAACGCCAGCACACTGCAGTTAGCCAACACTGTAACTCGATAAATGCCACTCAGATGAGTGCTCAGGCCAAATAGAGCCGGTTCTATTTCGTCCGATCGCTCATCTGAGTAGCTTCATGTCTACTCAGACGCCTTTTTACACGGTCAGACAGCAAATCAGACGAAAACTCAGATGAGTAATCAGGTCGTGTAAATAGAGCTTCAGATAAGCTTACAATTTACTCTGCTCTTTGCAGGGTTATGTGACATAAGAAACTATAAGAAACATAAGATGAGAAATCGGGGAGAGGCTTCATAATATCATATTCGAGGTTGGATCTGGTGTCGACTGCACAACCGTTCAGTCTATATCAGGCCTGTACCCGTTTCTTAGTCCGATTAATCGGAATTTGTAAATGTTGTGATTTCTAAAAAACTATTAAAGAACTTGACCGTATATTTTTGCTATCAAGAGGATCGAATGATGATAAGTGGGACTTTTATGTAAAACGCCCAATAGAACTGTCGGTTTTTGGAAGTGAAAACATTTAACAGTTCCGATTCTGCATGATTTGATCGCAATCGAAAACGGGAACAGGCCTAAATATTTATGCTTGATACTGTACAACTTATTCAAGAACCTACCGGTTTTACTATAAGCAGCATTTCGGCCCTTCTGTATTAGTGGAGGAAATTCTATCGCCCCAGTTAACACAATTAGTATTCCTCAGCAATTTTTCATTATTACTGACTCTATCGCTGGATAAAACAAATATGCTTGTGATGCAGGAACAGCTGATACAACAAATATGACATCTTTAAGTTCTTTACAATAATAGTTTTTTTAAAAACTTTAAATCAAAGAGATTGCTTTTCATCTTTATCAAATATAAACATGATTAAGAATTATTAATTAAAGCTTTTTATTATTAGATTTTCTGAATATTCTGCAATATTTCAAGGCTTACAAATATTGGGATTTGGCATTCTTGACATTAATAGCATCTAGAAAAAATTTAATAGAACACGTGTTTTGAACCGAACCCGTTTTTACTACTTTTTGCTCCGGTTCAGGTTCGGGTTCAGGAAGAAAAAAATTGTTCTACTCCGGTTCAGGTTCGGATCGGACTTCCCAAAAATCCCGGAGTCTCCGACTCCGGAGCGGTTCAATTTCGAACCGGTTTGCAGCCCTGGTTGATATAGCCATGTCCGTCTGTACTTCTGTTTCTATGATATCTCCTCCGTCAGTTTTAAAGCTATTTTAACCAAACTAGGCACATTTGTCGAGATTGGCCGGATCGGATGACTATTATCTGCCATGTTCCCGTTTTCACTAAAGTGAATTCGAACTTTTTACATGTTCTCTTCTCTATTCAACAATCAAGGAAATCCGTATCAAACCTACAGTTTTTACGTACTCTTTACACGACTGATTCAAGTTAAAACGTTTTAATCTAATTAGCCAAATCAATTTTATGCAACAGCATATTAAACGAATTCGAATTCGCCAATTTTTGTCGAAAGTGAAAACCGGAACAGGCCTATATATCATATAGCTGCCATAGAAGCGACCGGTCGCAAAAGTAGTTTTAGTGCGAAAAACTTTTTTGTTTTCAAAATGTTCTCAAAATTGGATGAATATATCGTATTCATCTTGCTCAAACTTGCTCCAAGGGTATATAAGCTTCGGTAGAGCCGAAGTTAGCTTACTTCTATTTTTTATATTGCGTTCCAAAAACCCTGTTCATTTGCTAAATTTTGGAGAATTTGATCTTTAATCATTTAAAACAAAGTTAAAATTGTTGTCGTTGTGTATAATACGCGAACCGAGTTTTCATTTAAAAAACTGGGAGTGAGGTGATTCTTACAGAGGTCCCTTTTATCATAAATTAAGGGTCTTATACTGGGGTTTTTATACCCGTTACTCGTAGAGTAAAAAGGGTATACTAAAGTCGTGCAAATGTATGTAACAGGCAGAAGGAATCATTTCCGAACATATAAAGTATTTATATTCTTGATCAACATCAACAGCCGAGTCGATATAGACATGTCCGTTTGTCTGTATGAATACCTAGATCTCAGAGATGGTAAGAGATAGTGGTTTGACATGTATGGGACAAATGCTTCTTTTATCTGCACGCAGATCAAGTTTGTTTCAAATTTTGGCCACGCCCCCTCCCACCCCCGCAATGTGAAAAAACGTTATATCTCCTACAGTTTTGATAGATGATTTGTACCTTGATAGTTAGTAATTAGCAAAATGAATCGATTTGTCAAAGAAATGATAAAGATCGGATGAACGGTTCTCAAGTTATGAGCAAAAAAGCGAACCCCGCTACCCCCCACCCTAAAAAATGTTGCATACTTTTCGGATGGTCACCCTAAGGAACGCAAGAACACTGTTAAACATGTTTTTTCATGAGTAACGGGTATATCGAAGTCGGTTAGAGCCGATTTTAACTTACGCTCTCGTTTTAGTGTTGTACTGTGTAATGATACATTTTACTCATAAGATTAATTCCAGAATTTCTGTAAAGCTGTTGATAACCAAATGATTAATATTGTTCTAAGGGAGTCGAAGGACAAAACCTCCCATAATCCTCGAACGAAGGCTAGGTTGGTAAAACTGAAAGCCCAGCTCGGTCTATCTTTATCTCTAGTTCATGGCCTATATGGACTTGATAATGGTTGCGGTCAAATGGATCTAATCAAATGGGATCAAATATCGTGATTTTTCGGTGCATCTCACCATCTCAATAAATTTAAAATCTTAGTAAATTCCTTCTTGTGGTTTCCCATACAATCAACTTATTAAGTTTGACCTCAATGGTCGGGGTACTAAACACTTTTTTATCTATGGAAAATTTAAGGCTAGTTTCATCTTTTTCCCACAGCAACAGACAATGAATCTGCATAGTTTTCTAGTTTCACAATTAATTTAACCCGATCATCAGCCTTATTGAGTGTTGTACTTTGTAATACTTCATACTTTCCCGTACCAACCCTCTTTTAAATCAGTTTGAACCAGTTCAGAGGAGTTTTGGAAACAAATTATACAGTCATGCTCCCATTTTCGTTTTCGACTAAAGTTTGCGATTTTGAGCTAAATTTGGTCCAAAAATGGTCCAAAAAGATCGGAAATAATTCCTTCTGCCTGTTACATACGACAGCGCACGTCTTTTGTATACCTTCGTATTAAAATTTCAAGTACGAGTGTGAGTAGACTCTACTTGAACCAAGTACGAAAGGCTTGGAACAATCCTAAAAGGCTTGCGTCAATCCGCAAATGCTTACTTCAAATACGGATCCCGCTTGAAATCAAATGATCCTGACTCGAGATTGTAATAAGTACGGAATTCCACTGCTAAAGCGAGAGAGTGAATGAAAATCAAGAGCAAGTTCGAAACTGATAGAGAAAATGGGCACACATACATGAATTTTTTTGATAGCTTAAGATTTCTCGGTGGTGTCGGATGTTTGCACTACTAGCTCTAGCACTACCACCATGAGAAAGTAGCTGCTAAATTGCATTCGATGGGTCAAGTCTATTGAAAAGACTTCAATAGCGACCAGCCTCCATTGTAATATGTATTACTTAAGTTCTGTTTTTACAGTTGTATGTAAACAAATGACCTCGAGCCGGCTAAAACTTGCAGGTTGGATAAAAAAAGGTCGTTAAAAAATAAGCATTGTGAGATAAGTTTGTTGGTGTCAAAATGAGTTTAAACACCGAGACTTTAACTTGTTAAGTCATTCAATTTAGTTCAATCATTTTGTATGCAATCCTCTTTCGGTTTGAATGCAGTTCGATTATCGAGCTCATTTTAATCTCGGGAATTCTTGCACCAAGCCGACTGCGAGATCAAATCAAATACGAATATCGAGCTTAAATCAATATCGGACCTTCTTAATTGGATCCGACTGATCAAATTGAGGTCGAGTATCAAGAGAGAATCAATCCCGTGTGAGCTTAAGTTTTGATCAAGATAAGTATTCCGATATTGGAAAATCCGTACTAAAATTAGTCCTTCTCGTACATGGTTTGGAGAATTCCGGGCTTGACCGACTTCTGACTTTTTTTGGAATTTTTTTTCTGTGTGGTGGTTCAAGTTCAGTATCTAACCAGAGTAAACCGCTTCGTAAGTGGTTCAGAGCCTTATTTCAGTAAAGATTTGAGCAATTTGCTGGAAATTAGTTGTGCAGGTTGGAAATATTCAGCAGTCGAGCGAGAAAAATTTTTAAATATCGTACATTACACTAGGCAACAAGGTCCAGTATATTGAAAAGTTGGTTGCGATTCTAGATGATTTTCGTGTGCTGAACGCGCATCAGTTTTCGAAAAGGTGCATAACGTCTTCTTGTGGGGTAAGTTGAGATTAAAGTAGCTTATTTTGACTCTTGTTGTTTTGACACTGTTTGATAATACCTTATTGTACTATTGCTTAGCTTTAAAATAAATTTGCCTGAATAAATCTACTATTTTCTTACTTATTAATACTGGTTATGAATGTGACCTTATTTTGTACTGCCCATAGGTATCCTATGTGTTTTGTTTAATATTTCATTACATTTCAATACAAAGTACTAGCCTACTGTTGTGTTTTTGCATAGCATACTTTTGGGCAGCAGACAGCTTTAAAATTTTGGGCTACTTTATTTCAAAGTAAAGGAGTCGTACTTTCCGATAATATAAAAAAGAAAACCGAAACAATAGAACGGACTCGGCACTTATGTAAAATGAAAGCTCAAATAACCAAAAAAAAAGTCATCTGGAATCATCACCAATCCTTCGATATACTGAAAAAAGAGTGTGTGTCATGAGACGCACGGTACGAGCGGAGCTCTTTACGATGAATCCGATTTAAGTAATGGCAAAATACATTTGTTCAATAATAAAATATTAGGTCACTGTTGGGTCCCCGTTAAGTCACTATTAAGGAACAGTTATGTCACTGTTAAGGCACTCTTTAGTCACTGTTAAATCACTGTTAAGTCTCAGTCAAATCACTGCTACTTCACTGTTAATTCAATGTTAAGTCACTGTCAAGTCACTGTTAAGTCACTGCTCAGTAACTGTTAAGTCACTGTTAAGTCTCTGTCAATTCTCTGTCAAGTCTCTTTCAAGTCACTCTCAAGTCACTGTTAAGTCTCTGTAATGCACTGTTAAGGCACTGTGAAACAAAGAACATTATATGTAGTTTATAGTACAGAATTCACAACCCAGAATTCACCCCCACTTCCCGCATACCCACCAGATCCCCACCCGACAAACCCCAGATCCGCACCAGATTCCCACAAGATCCCCACCTTATCCCCTCGCTCTAAAAAATCTAACTTGATATCCTCTACTATTACCCCAGGCCAAATATAATCTGCAGTAAGTTCATACCTCGCTACTATTGGCAGGTCGTGGTCTGCAGCTCCACAATATAGTAGAGTCCGGAATATCCAGAGAGTATGCTGACTCACTCTTGGGTATGTCACCCTCTATTTCTGGTGGTGGGTAGTTATCATTCTAAAATAATTGGAATATACAAGTATAAATATTCTTTTTATTTTGTGATAAGATTTTCATACTTACATCCTGTATAGATAAACTGCGGAATGAGTTTAACTTAAAACTATTCAATTTGGAAAACATTCGTTTGGGAGTGCCGTCAGGGGAAGCTGAGTCTTTGTCGTCATTCTTCCGGGATCCTTGCTTTATATATTGATTATAGTTTTCAGCTGGACAGCACTTTATAAACTCAGTCCATTTCCCATAAAGGAAGAATAAGTTTTTTTTACTGTAAATAACTCGTTAACAAACTAGTCTCAAAATTGAAAGCTGTAAAATTTTGTTCATACTTCGCATCCTTTACAAATCCCTCAACTCTGTGTAAATTTTTTGCTGCTGATCCAGATGTTTTGAATGTTAAGTTCGCAATGTGTCCAGTGGAGTGATTTGTGATTTCCATGTTTCCATATTGCTCAATCCAAAGTTTTCCAACAATTATGTTGTGCACACAACAGTTAACGTTGGTCCAAGTGTAGGTTTCGTTCCATCTGTAAGTTAAAAACATCAATACAAATAAATACTAAAAGCATTGACAGGAATAGATATGTTTTATACGCCCCTTAAGGGTACTATAAAATTGGTCTAAAGGTCGAAGAGTTGTCTGTCTGTTGGTTTCTCTACAAACTAGGTTCTTCGTTTAAAGGCTAAAGGATTATTTTATCTTATACCTGACATAGGACCAAGCAAACTTATTTTATATCCCTGCAGAGGGCATACAAGAATTATTCAGTTGTCTGTAAGGCAGAAGGAAGCTTCTGCGAACATATAAGGCAGTTATGTATTTACATATATATTCTCGATCAGCATTTTGAGCTAAGTTAATTTTGCCAAATTCGTCTGTTTCTAAGCTATCTTCTCCCTCATTTTAAAAGCTATATTGTTCAAACTAAGCACGAAGTCTTAAATTACAATTTTGCTGTACATTTCTCGGAACCGGCCGGATCTTATGACAGACGATAGTCCGCCAAACTAGTTCTAGTGAGAAAAAGTTTTTGGTATTTAATGGAAACACTTCCAAACTTCGTATTTATTAGTAAACTATGATTTTCATAATTCCACCGAGCTTGATCAAACTCAGACAGCTATATTGCATAACTACTAGTAATTAAATTTCTTTTTTGATAGAGTACTTGAACAATCTCTCTGGCCTGTTAATACCCTGGTTCACGAATTCGAAAATAGGCCAAGGCGTAGATCTCGTTCTAACAATTTGCCTATTTCAACAGCCTCAAAAAACTAATTACAACCTTTTCCCTCCTCTACCAGAACGTTCGTGGTCTTCGAAGTAAGCTGGCCACGCTCTATACTAAAAGTGTCTCCTGTGATTACGATATTATTGCATTTAGCGAGACCTGGCTCAGCCCTGATATTTGCAATAGTGAAATTCTCACTGATAGCTTCACAATTTATATAAAGGATCGCCTTGGCCGTCGTGGTGGGGGTGTATTAATCGCTGTAAAATCTGACTGGCCCTCTGTCTTAATTGTTTCTAGTGTTGGAAGTGATGCTGAATTCATAGCCGTAAAGGTTTCTCTACACGCGTATCAAGTTTATGTCTCATGTTCTTATATTTCTCCTTCATCGGACTCTTTCACTTATCTGCTCCACGCGTCACATATTCAGCACGTTGGTCCTGTTGGTGCTAGGAGACTTTAATCTTCCGACTATATCTTGGACCTTTTCTGATGATCCAACTATTCTATACCCTTTGGAAAATAACGAATTCGTGGACTGCATGGCTGATCAATCGCTTAGTCAGATAAACTCCGTCCCAAATTGTAAGAACAAAGTTCTGGATCTTGTTTTTACATCGGATCCATCTTGCTCAACAGTCCGTAAAACGGTTCCACTATCAGTTCCCGAAGACTTGTATCATCCTACTCTACTACTTGATATGGAAGTGCCTAGCCCCGCCATTGCTTTAGTGTCGTCCCCACCTCTCCCCTCTTTCTGCTTTCAAAAAGCCGACTTCTCTGCTCTAAATCTCTCACTTTCCCAGTACGACTGGTCCTTCCTTGATCATTTTAGATACATCGACGGCGCTTCTCTCGCTTTTTACGACGTTCTCTTTGGCATTTTTGATGTCTGCGTTCCGCGCATTAACCCTCCTACTTCTTCTCGGTCTCCTCTATGGTTCACTCGGCTATTGACTAGCCTAAAAAATAAGAAGTCCCGAGCGTTCAAAAAATTTAAGCGCTCGGGATCCCATACTGACTTCGCAAAATATGAGGTGGCTCGTTTTGAATTTGAAAAGCTTAACGAAGAGTGCTATAAGAATTGCCTACTCAAGTGTAAGAAAGACTTCCATAATGACCCCAAGAAATTCTACGATTTTGTCCGCTCTAAGCGTAACTCTTCACAATTCCCCCCCTCCCTTCATTTTAATAATGCTAGTGCTGAGAACAAAGGTGACATTGCCAGCCTATTTGCCTCTTTTTTCCAACTCTGCTATGCTCTTCCGGATACGAACCACGTTGTTTCTCCAACTTACCCTCACCATATCAGTCGCTCTAACTGCATTCTTCCGCCATTCATCGATCACGATTGTCTCCTATCAAATTTAAAAAAACTTAAGACATCTTTTTCAGCTGGACCAGACAATGTCACTAGCTGCGTCCTTAAATATTGCGCTGATTTCCTCTGTGATCCCCTCCTTAAACTATTTAATTTATCTATTGAGCTCAGTGATTTCCCCCTATTATGGAAGGAATCGTTTATTATTCCTATCCATAAAAAAGGTTCTAGGTCTGATATAGGCAATTATAGAGGAATCTGTAAGCTGTCTGCCATACCAAAATTATTTGAACTCATAATAACTGGCCAATTACAACATTTTTGCCAACCCATCCTTAGTCCATCCCAGCATGGTTTTATTCGTCGACGCTCGGTTTCCACTAACCTACTCGAATTTTCTTCAATAGTAAATAAGGGATTCCTACATCGTAAACAAATTGATGTCGTCTACACGGACTTTAGTAAAGCGTTTGATTCGGTTAATCATAATTTACTCCTATATAAATTATGCTTAGCTGGTCTCCCACCCAACTTCCTCCGCTGGGTCAAATCGTACCTTTCCAATCGGTCCCAACGTGTGCGTTTTAAGTCTGCTGTATCTGAAATCGTTCACGTTTTCTCTGGAGTCCCACATGGCAGTCATCTTGGCCCATTGTTATTCAACCTTTTCATTAACGACATTCCGCAAGTTCTTTCCCATTCAACAGCACTTATGTACGCTGATGATCTCAAGCTATGTGCGTCATTTGACGACCCAGTTTCTCCACTTCTATTACAAAGTGACTTAAACGCTCTAAGTGCTTGGTGCCGCCTGAATCGTCTTCCCCTTAATATTGCTAAGTGCAATATTATGACTTTTCACCGAACCAAGCCTTATTTCTTCGAATACACCATTCATGGGGAACCGCTAGTTCGCATATACAAGGTCGATGATTTGGGTATACTATTTGAGCCCAATTTGAGCTTCAACAGTCAAATCTCGGTGATTTGCAACAAGGCTAAGAGCGTCCTTGGATTTATTAAGAGATGGTCCAAAGAATTCGATGACCCCTACACCACCAAACTCCTTTACACCTCACTGGTGAGACCAAACCTGGAATATTGTTCTTGCCTCTGGTCTCCGCATTACCAAATTTACCAGGATCAAATCGAATCAGTTCAGAAACAGTTTTTGATTTTCGCCCTTCGTGGCCTAAACTGGGACACCACTATCCACCTACCTCCCTATGAACAGAGATTGCGCCTGATAGACCTCCCATCACTTAAATCCAGAAGAATCTGCCATGCTGTAGTTTTCATCCAAAAGCTACTGTCCGGTGAGATTGACTCAACTGCTCTCCTAAGTCTAATTAATTTGTCAGTGCCACTTAGAGCAACTCGTCACTATATGCTCATCTATCTACCGCCCCGCCTAACGAACTATGCTCATCGAGACCCCTTCCGTTGCCTGTGCCTGGTTTACAATGAGTACTATCACCTATTTTCTATAGATAGCTCTCTATTAGACGTAAATAACTCCCTGATGTCACTCCTCAACTAAAACCCTCATGCAATGGCTAGTACGTACTCTGACCACTTATGCTGTGAGTTGGACCATAGCAGGCTATTGCCAATAAATTTGTCCCACCGGGTCAGAGTTCGCCGTTAGCTTAATCTTAAGTAAAGTACTGTTAGGTAATTATTGTTTGACTGAACATTGTTAAACTTACTTCGAAATAAATAAATAAATAAATAAATAAATACCCAGCGTAAATAATTATTTTAGTTTCTAGTCAATAAATATTATTTTAAAACATCCATTTTCAATGGAGTCTCTGTTTTTTTTCCTGTGCCTAGAACGTCCCCCGCCACAGAAACCAAAAATAATTGAGCAAGTTAATCACCTCTTCGCCAACGTAATAAACAATACTTAGGGACTTCTCATACACTTAGTTACCACTTTGCCATTTACTTTTGGAATTACTCACAACTGCAATTAGTTGATTACTACAAATGTTGATTGCGATTAACAAAGTGACTCAAATATTTTCTTAATCTTATAAAATATTGAGCTTACTTACTTAGGAAACTCGACGGTAACAATTCCCTTGGGATGAACTTCAACGCTTTTTCCCCAGAATTTAAGTTTGGGGTTTATAGAGCCGTGGAACTTAAAATCTTTGGATTCAGCATGGAATGCGGATACTGGAGGATGATGCGAGACCTGCTCACACACGATACGATAATCATCTCTCTGAAGCTCGTACGTTTCTCCAAGAAGTGGGTTAAAAGGTTTTCCTAGTCGGTCCCAGTTGGAAGCTAAAGCAGATACCGCAAAAGCTATAAAATATAATCAAAAGATTCAAAACATATTAGAACAATTATATTTGGTGGTTGATTAATCAGTTGAACGCCCTTTTTTTGTGGCGTTGGACAAAAACTCGGTATTTAGTTTTGTTGTTTGCGTTTCATAGTTTGCCACGCACAGACGAATTCATTTCTGACCGCATAGTTGTTATCTGTCTATGTCCGCTTGTCTGTCGAATTACAGATTATTGAAGCACCATAAGATAAGATAAGGCTGGGATAAGACTGATTTCCACAGGAACGATCGGACAATGATCTTAAATATTTGTTTTCAAGGGTATTTTTCAACATTTCCCATCCATTTTCAACGATTCTGTGAAGTTTGATAAAAACGGGACTTAAGCTTTAGGTATACCCCGATTATACACCAATAAATAATTTAATAAATGCCTGTCAAAGTAAGTAAAGTTGATGAGTAGATTTCATAGGGCATAGTTTCATGATTTTGATTTTTTTTTCAAGATGTCATAATTATTAATGTTACACTGCTCGACAGCAATTTTCCCCATTGAACCAAACCAACTTTTTCTAAAGTAAATTGGCCCGCTGATCACGAAAATCGCCATGAAAACAAAATCTATCGACGCGTTATCGAGATATTATCGATAAACCGTTTTTTCGATTTTTAAAAAAGTTACCCCCACTTAAACTCTCATAACTTTTTTGTTTTTTAAACGATGTTAATGATCTAAACAAATTTAAAAAGACAAAACTTGACCAAATAGTTTGTTTTCGGAAAAAAGAGCTGGGTAGAGTGCTTTTAACGCTATGGGCTCAAATGGAGAAAAAAAATGTTTTTTTTGCCAAATTTGAAAATTTATCGATATTAAAACGCTTGTAGATTCATAGTTATACAAAATTGTTATGTTTTTTTAATTGGACAGTAAAAACTATTCAATTTACTTTTAAACAAGCCCTCAAATGCAGAAATCGGAAATAAAGTGGAGTTTTCAAGAATTTTTTTGTGAAAATAGACAAAAATTTAGTTTTCATTCAAGGGTCGTTCTTTTTCGAACTTTAAGTGTGTGATTTTAATAATATGGCTTAAAATAGACTAATAACTACTTATTTTAAACTTTTTCAAAATATGGCCACTTTTTAGTATACGTGAAAAAATTTTATCAGGACGTGTCCAACATGGGAAAAAGATACCATGGTTAAAACCTGATGAGACCGTCTACTGCTGGACTCTAATCTCCGAAGACAATGTGCCCTATAAGAGAAATTCAAACTGGATTTCTTTTCCAACTTTTATTTCTGTAAATAAAAATAAAGACAATGTTGAATAATGTAGCACATTCAATGCAAATTTTAATATATTGCATCCTATTCTTTATTTTTATTGCACTTAAATAGAGAATAAGACACTAGTTAATACACTTTGAGAAAGACGTTTCCATAATCAATATCATTGTAAATTGGCATCTTGCTAACAGACGATTCGGTGGGAATTATGATCTTTATTTCTTGTTGAATAGACCGATACTTTCGATAGGCAAAAGGAACATTCAGTTAGATGATTGTTCTGCTCCCTCTAATGTCCTGGGACAATCAATGGCATCCGTATTTTTTTTCTTTGACAGAGAGGTTGAGGTTTAGGCGGCCACCACAGCCCATCAATCAAGAATTTGGTTTATGACCCTTAATAGAGGAAAAATCAACCTATTTATCTAAATTTTAACAAGCATTATTTCGTTAAAGATGACTTTTTAATAGGTACCTATAATTTTGAAAGTTGCCTTTATAGGCATTTTTTACCAACGTTGACCATTGATATCTAAAAAACTTGACGTGCAAGAATAATTTTGAAAATTGACTTTTTCTCAGCTTGAAAGCCTCCGTCGAACAGTATCAACCTCAATGGCCCAGTATTTGTTGAACTGTGTTATTGTCATGGTCTTATCCGAGAGTCTACAAGGAACGCATACAGCCGCAAAAAATGGTGGTCTATATTTTGAAAGTGTTAAAAATAAAATTTTATTAAGTTTGCAAGAAAATTTTATACATATTAGAATAATTCTATGCCTGAGCTTATTAAAACCACTCACTAGAAGTCAGAAAAATCAGTCACAGCGGTATTTGAATTTTGGCCTATTTTGACAAAAAAATTCTTGAAAACTCCACTTTATGTCCGATTTCTGCATTTGAGGGCTTGATTAAAAGTAAATTGAATAGTTTTTACTGTCCAATTAAAAAAACATAATAATTTTGTAGAATTTGAGTATTGCAGGCTCGAGGTTTTGTATAACTATGAATCTACAAGCGTTTTAATATCGATAAATTTTTAAATTTGGCAAAAAAAGTTATGAGAGTTTAAGTGGGGGTAACTTTTTTAAAAATCGAAAAAACGGTTTATCGATAATATCTCGATAACGCGTCGATAGATTTTGTTTTCATGGCGATTTTCGTGATCAGCGGGCCAATTTACTTTAGAAAAAGTTGGTTTGGTCCAATGGGGGAAAATCGACTCTCATTTTGTCGAGCAGTGTTATACCATAACAAATTTTGAGTTACCTCTAGAATTAAACTGCGTTGTCATATTCAGGTGCAAGTATCTTGGATATCGTTTATTTGCTTTCAAGTGATTTCATAATTACAGCAAAAGTCTTATATTCCGCCCTTTATTTCATGCATAATATTACAACCATTTTTCGTTGAAAATTAATTGCAGCATATAAAAATTAACTGCGTCTCCATTTTTGTCATGTGGCTAATAGCCTATTTCCATCAAAGAAACGAAGCTTCAAGAATAAAATGAAAAGAAGTGAAGAAAATGATGTAATTTCTTCCATACAAATTGTTGTTTCATTTTGGCATTCATTTCTTAAAAATGATGACATTCCCCACGAAGGAATCTGGTATTTTTTTAAAAAGTACTAGCTACTCTCTGGCATTACTCGCTACTCTCTGGAAACAGAAAGTGTCATCACCAATAACACAGTGTTACAAAAAAAAAAATCTGCACATACTTTTCACGAGACCCAGTACATATTGTTGGGCAGGTCGAGTATAGCATTTCCTCATACTTGGTTTTTTCCTAACACCCCCAAAATCTGAAGTTATGGCCCAAAAACCGCTTTTTGCTTTTTTACCTCACTTAAATAGATATAATTCGCGAATGGACCGTCTGATTGCTCATAACCTTATCAATTCCGATAGCCACGAGAGGGATCTAAAACATTATAATCAATGGTTTGACTAATTTAACGCGATGGCTGAGAAATGCGGCTTACAGATTAGGCATTTTTACTTTGACCATCACTGGTTTCACTATTTTATTCTATGCGATTTTTCCTTAAAGTTTGTAATAAAAGCCCATTTAATTCTCCGTCGAACGGTTGTTGTCCTAATGAATTTGGATACCGTTTAACGAAGTTATGCGCGATTTTCTGAGTACACATCGACAATCTAGTATTTTTTTTTAGTGTGCTAACATATTTATGTTTGCTTTCACATAATTGCCCCTAAAAGTAAACTCAGTTTTAATTTGGCGCCAGATTCAAATAATATTTTTAAATACTTAAAATGCAAATATATATAAACTTCCATGTATCAAAATTTTTTCGCAAATATTAACGGTCTTTTAATACTTTTATCTAGCATAAAAATAAATTGAGCTATAGTCAGTAGATGTGGGCTGCAAGTGGTTGTTATTATTTTTAATGAGCTGAAATTGGCATATTAAACAATAGAGCCGTGCACAGCAAGAATCCTTTACAGGTAGGCACGGTTAAGGCTTGTGAAAAGCAGATTGCTCTCGTGGCGCAAGCCTTGGCCACGCCTGGACATATCTGGTCTAATGCAGAGAATTTAGCTGCGGGTTCTATTTAATGATAAACCCCATTGGTACCTAAGAAATTACTTTTCAAGTCCACAAACAAGGCCCAATGATAACTGTCTAACCACGATTGTAGAGAACCGCGATAAAATACCATGGATGACCAATGATGAAGAATATAAAAACCACTATAGCAGGATGGACGAACCATTAAATACCAAATAATAACCAAAGTGGACCGCGCCAAGTAAAAATGAGAAGAAAGTGACATCAGCTTGCACCTAAGCACCGATGGGTAATGCATAGCTCGCTTGGGCCGCGACGCCCGGCCCGTTATCCTGTCTAAAAACTCAGCGCATAATAAAGTGCCTTCTTTTGAGGCGAGGACCCGCACAAGCTGACGTCGCAACAAGTGCAATTGGCTCGATTTGAAGTGAGTTAAAACAAATAAATCCAAGAGAGAGACGTCAGCCCGCATAAGCACACAGCGCAGCAAGTGCAGTATGGGCGACTTTAACTGGCTTATAAGTATATAGTATTTATTTTCAATGGTTGACAAAATGTTTTCAACAGTTTCCTGTTTTCGTCCATCCTTTTACAGTGTTTTCATATTCTTCATTATCGGTCATCCATGGTATTTTATCGCGGTTCTCTACAATCGTGGTTAGACAGTTATCATTGGGCCTTGTTTGTGGACTTGAAAAGTAATTTCTTAGGTACCAATGGGGTTTATCATTAAATAGAACCCGCAGCTAAATTCTCTGCATTAGATCAGATATGTCCAGGCGTGGCCAAGGCTTGCGCCACGAGAGCAATCTGCTTTTCACAAGCCTTAACCGTGCCTACCTGTATAGGATTCTTGCTGTGCACGGCTCTATTGTTTAATATGCCAATTTCAGCTCATTAAAAATAATAACAACCACTTGCAGCCCACATCTACTCACTATAGCTCAATTTATTTTTTATGCTAGATAACAGTATTAAAAGACCGTTATTATTTGCGAAAAAATTTTGATACATGGAAGTTTATATATATTTGCATTTTAAGTATTTAAAAATATTATTTGAATCTGGCGCCAAATTAAAACTGAGTTTACTTTTAGGGGCAATTATGTGAAAGCAAACATAAATATGTTAGCACACTAAAAAAAAATACTAAATTGTCGATGTGTACTCAGAAAATCGCGCATAACTTCGTTAAACGGTATCCAAATTCATTAGGACAACAACCGTTCGACCGAGAATTAAATGGGCTTTTATTACAAACTTTAAGGAAAAATCGCATAGAATAAAATAGTGAAACCAGTGATGGTCAAAGTACAAATTTCTCAAAAAAAGTTGAAAATGCCTGATCTGTAAGCCGCATTTCTCAGCCATCGCGTTAAATTAGTCAAACCATTGATTATAATGTTTTAGATCCCTCTCGTGGCTATCGGAATTGATAAGGTTATGAGCAATCAGACGGTCCATTTGCGAATTAAATCTATTTAAGTGAGGTAAAAAAGCAAAAAGCGGTTTTTGGGCCATAACTTCAGATTTTGGGGGTGTTAGGAAAAAACCAAGTATAAGGAAATGCTATACTCGACCTGCTCTACAGCGTGTGCTAGGTCATTTCGAAAGTATATTTTGGCTGTAACACTGTGTAATTTGTTAATTTGAATTTAAATAGTAGGCGCAATTTTGTTTAAAATAAAAATTAGTCAATAAAAATGGTGTATTTAGCTTTCTGCTGATAATTCAGGACGATAACAATGGGTTTGCCTCCAAAATTTCTGTCATGAAGGGGATGGTAGTTTTTGCTAAATATTCCATGACATCCACGTGAGTTTGAAAGTGGCGACTGTTATTTAAATCAAACTTTTCAGCTGTTTTTGACAACAATTTGTCAATGAAAACGGCAAAATTTAGAGATATGAAAAATGATAAGAAATGAAGCCAGTGGAAATAGGCGATAAATCGCAATATTAAAATTTTACGTTGAGCACAAAGGAGTTTTACCATCTAAAAAATGTTTCAAGCGCGGGAAACACTGGTTGAAAGTACAATAAGATTGATTCATAAAATTATTTTAGTGTTTCTGAGGTGGAAAGACCAACAAGAATTAACAAAAGCCCCGTGCGATTTTCTTTCACAAACTCATTTCCTCACACAAAACATAAAAAGGCTCTAAAAATGCATCCTATTTTACAACATATTTTGGCAACAAATCGGTTGCGGTGAATAACTCGGCCGATTTCGATTATGATTATACAATACGGGATTCCTGTATAGTTTAAAAAAACATTAGGCCAATTTAAATGACTTGACCGAAACCGAAATTCATATAGGTCTTAATCCCTGCTTTGAAGGTAAAGTTGGAAAAAAAGAAGAGCGCCGCACAGTGTAAGATTTTGCCAATCTAGGGGGACTTAATTGAAAAAAAAAATTATTTTTAAGGTCAATGAGCTTTTAGGAGTCAATTTAGATATGTTCAAATGTTACGAAAACAAACCCAAAACAAAACAAAAAATTTTTGTTCAGAAGATAACGGTACTTAAACCGGTGCATTTGGAATGCATGCAAAATTGCATTGCACAACGAGCATCAGTTGAGAAAGTTTAGTGTTGTCAATTGGATCGTATGGCCACTGTGAGCGGTCGAACTTATTTTTCCCATAATATTGGAAGCATTATTGATTTTTAGCGCCATAAAGGGACTTCATAAGTGGCATACAACATTTTTGTTATTTTTTGGAAATAAGTGGCAAAAAGTAGGCATATTTTTTACAATGTTTTGTTTTTGGTGGAAAAAAACTAACAACATTCAATCACATTCAAATCAACCAAAACATACGTATTTTGCAGAAAACTATTCTGAATCAGGATCAGAAATAAAAAGTTGCTATTATTTTGCACAAGGACCTTCAATTAAACAAAGAGTGAAATAAAACGGACAGAGTTTTTCGAGGTTTGGGTAAGAAACGCAAAAACCGTTAAGCTTAAATCACTTCTAGAGCACGCAGCGATTATTTTCGCAATGATAGTGATCATAAAAAGTTAATGTTGCATTTAAAACACATTCTTCCGTGAATTTGAGTCGAGGTGGACTAAATCTAGGGGAGATAAGTCCAGAATTATGACCGATAATGCAAGTTGCCTTCAGGGCAAAATAAAAGGCGATGCTATAGGATTGATGTCGCGCCTTCAACCTCAAACCGCATCGAAAGAGCTCTAAAACTATTTTCTGATCAATCTAGTGAAGAAAGTTGTGATTCAAATTCAGATTTTGATTAAATTTGTCAAAAAAAATTTCGCCTAATCTTTTTATCAACTTTGAGTTGTTTTTTTTTTAATTAAAAAAAATTCTGAAAAATATGGAATAAGTTTTTTTCTTTTAATAAATGAATTACCTTTGAAATGCATCCATTTTCATATTTGTACGGCCAATACTTTTGAAGTTACAAGCAAAAGCGTGAAAATTTAACAAAAAACGTAAATTTAAAAAAAAAAAAATATTTTTTTATGTTTAATTTAAAAAAAAATATTTTTAAATTGGCTAAAATCAGAACAAAAAATACTAACCTGACACTTTTTTGAAAAAAAATTTTTCCTTTATTTTATTGCGGATTGTATGTTAAAAAAGTGAAAATTTTCTGGTTTTTACGTACTTTACGCCCTTTAAGGTGCCACGCCCACTTTAACTTTTTGTCCAAAAATTTCTTTGGGAAATTTTTGAACATTCAGTCCAAAGTTCATGTCGATAGCTTGAAAAATACGACTGCTATTGAATTAAGTCCCCCTAGATTGGCAAAATCTTACACTGTGCGCCGCTGGCAATTTTTATACTCTGTACCAAAGGTGCATAGAGTATATTAAGTTTGTGCAAAAGTATGTAACAGGGGGAAGGAATCATTTCCGACCCTATAAAGTATATATATTCTTGATCAGCATCAACACCCGAGTCGATATAGCCATGTCCGTCTGTCCGTCCGTCCGTCTGTCCGTCCGTCTGTCCGTCCGTCTGTCTGTCCGTCCGTCCGTCCGTATGAACAAACAGATCTCAGAGATGGTAAGAGATAGAGGTTTGACATGTATGGGACAAATGCTTCTTATACTTGCAGGCAGATCAAGTTTCAATTTTTGCCACGCCCCCTCCCGCCCCCGCAATTTGGAAAAAACGCTATATCTCCTACAGTTTTGAAAAAAGACGATTTGTACCTTCTAGTAATTAGCAAAATGTATCGATTTGCCGAAGAAATGATAAAGATCGGATGAGCGTTTCTCAAGTTATGAGCAAATAAATAAACACCCCTCCCCCACCCACTCCCACCCTTAGAGAGAGAGAGAGAGAGAGAGAGAGAGAAAGGGAAAGGGAATTAGAGATGAGCGCAGCACCAGCATTGCATTTAGCTTCTACTCCAGGTACATAGTATGTTACAGTCGGGCTTGACCGACTTTCTCACTTGTTTTTTTAATCGCGCGTGGAAAAGAGTTTATAAGTGAGTATCCACAAACCGCTTGAAAAATAAACATTGAAGTAAATAAACATTCAACTAGAACTTAATTTCAAATCAAAAATACTTGTACACTTCACTTAGACCGTTTATTTATGCACATCAATTTTTATTTTGCTATTTGTTTGCTCTATAAACTTGGAAATGCAATTGCATTTATGCTTTGTAGTTGTAAAAATTGGCTATACAGCTCCAAAGGGGCCAAGCTAGCCAAGCTTCTCTCTTGCTTTGTTTTCTTCGTGGCTATTTACTTCACACCTGTTGCCAATAGCTGGTGAAGGTGACCGGATGTGTAAAAGCTATTTTCTAAAGAAAGATGTTCCGAGGCGGGATCGAACACACGGCCTCCCGCCCAGCAGTCCAGCACACTAACCGATGGGGCACACACGGCTTTGTGGTTAAGTCGCTTTTCTTTTTTATTTGATATTTTACAAAAAACAATCACATATTTTCGTTTCGTATCGCAGTTTTATAGCTTAACCTTATAAATAATAATCTAAACAAATATACCTGTTGTGACCGACATAGCATTGAACAATTAATTTTGGGCGATAGGTCCAATAACTCACCTGCAACATATTTCATTCGGTCGTCTGCACTTTCTTGGCGTGCTGCCTGACTTAAAAGCTGCGCATATTCCATATATTCACATAATCTTTGTAGGAAGCTCAGTGGTTCATTTAGCATAACTGGCATTGTAATCTTGCTTAAGTCCTTTCCAATACAGTTCTTAAGAATCGCCCAAATACTAACTTCTTTCCGTGAGATCATTGGAGCTGGAAGTTTGGTTCTGAAAAAAAGGTGGTTTTTATTAAACATGGAACTTTGCAGTTTTTATAGAATCAAGTTTTAGGAGTAAAGGAGTGTGTCAGAAAAAATTTTCAAGTAAATTTTTCTCCAGAGGTGCCTTGAAAAAAGGTGTTTTGCGGTGCACATCAGAACTCAAAATCTACTGAACCGATCCAAAAAAGTAGATACGCATTTTAAAGGTGATGAATTTCTCGAGGAAATCAGGAAGAGTTTTTTTTCTTTCTATTTTTTACAGCGGTTAATTTTACAGGTTAACATATATTCTTTATGTGGTCAGAGATGCTTTCTTCTATGCGTTACAAACATCCGGACAATTTCAATATACCCTCTCCAAGGGTATAAAAACCTGGTCTGAATATAAGAAGCATTTGTCCCATACAAGTCAAGTCTCTTACCATCTCCATATATCTGTTTGTTCATACGAACGGACGGACGGACAGACGGACATGGCTAAATCGACTCGGCAGTTGATGCCGATCAAGAATATATATACTTTATAGGTACGGAAATGCTTCCTTCTCCCTGTTGGCGCTGTATTGTGCATTTTGTTGTTCTATGTGCTTGTTGGCGGTCAATTGCTCTGCGTGTGTTAGCATCTGTCCGGCGCGCTTGTCTCTGCTTCAATTGTTGTTGACTTCAAAAAGCTCGTGCCTTTTGTCTTTGAGAAGAACGCAGTTGCCACATTCTGACATACGTAATTTCATGTAATTGTTGATCTGTTCTTGCAACTTTGCTTTAACTTTTTACTTTAACAACTTGTGGCCGGGCTTCGCGGACGTATGCGTCGCGCCCCATCTTAACTTAGAGCTTCAGGCTTATTTACAGAAAAGAATCCGTAGTTAATGCTCACCTCTCAGTAAATTTTCCATTTTCAGCTTCTGCCATCCTTGGAATTAAATGCGTCCCCGAATATAGTCGAAACTTCAGAAACCAAAAACTGTTTGTTGAATACCAAACAATATTATAGTTCGCGAATTGTTGAGAACAGCGTTGAAAGGACTCCACATGCAGTCAAAGACGGGTTGTTCTACATTAGTGGGGGAAAGTGTTTTGTTTAAAGATTACAATGTTGTAAATTTGTATATATCGCGTTCATATATGCATGTGTTGTCATTAGCGGACTCAAGGTAGGTCAACAGATCTTTTATTCAACAACTTACTTTAATTGTACAATTTAAAAATAAATGCCACAACACGTAACTTCATTAACCATTTAAGTAATTAAGTGCGCTAAATACTGTCCCCTCTCATATGTGCACTTTGATTTATTTAGGTAGTCACTTAGTTAAAGCTGTTATTCATTCAGTATTATCGAAACTAGACGATGTGACGAATCTTTACTTTTATATGTATACATATACGCGCGTACATATAAATGTACATTGGCGAATTTGACATGTGTTTTTAATTAACAAACCCACAGCATAGAGCAAAAATCTGTTAAGCCTTTGACAAATCTATTGAGTCAGTGCACAAACGGAAAGATCCACGTCTTTAATTTAACTTACATACTTTATGTTTGTAAGAACTTATGACCAACAACCGCACCAACTTAAATTTTTACCTTTCTGTTGAGGCGATTTTATTTTTTGGACATTTTAATCAATACAGAATGATAAGAAAGCTTTATTAGAGCTTTGGAAGACAACTTTTGGTTCAAACGCAGAAGCTTTTTAACAGATGTAGCAATTTTATGAGAATGTAAAAATACCTGCTGCTGTTAGCTCGCTTTACACTTTTAAGGTATTCAGATGTTCGTTCTCTCCCTGTGTGTAACAGTTCTGTGAGCTCTAGTTAACATCAGAATGTTGTTAAAGTGCGCATGAATATACCATTACAAAAAGAGAATTTTTATTATGGCCAGAAATTAGCGCTGTCCAAAATGAAACATTTTAGACTACGAATGCGAAATCAAAATTGAAAAGGTTCTATTTCGCATACAATTTTCAGGTAGTTAAAAAGTACTTATGTTTATGTTTATGTCGTACACCTTGGATTCTTATAATTAATATTCTAGCTTATTATATTTTGATTTCCACATCAGAGAACAAGAATTCCTACGTTAACCCGCACAGTTGGAAATAAAGTTCGAGAAAGCAAATCTATATATGTAAGTTGAAGGAACGGCCATTTTTGCTCGCTGATTTGATCAAGATTTGGTGAACAACCGGCAGATTCACCGAGCAGTTGATTGAATATTTGCGCAAGAGTAAAAAACGTAAAGTAAGGCGAAATTTATTTCTTAAAAAATTAAGTGTGTTATCTATAAAAAAGTGTATTCCATTGTTTAAGTTCTTGAATAATAAACTGTTGGTAGAATAGGTTATTTTTGCAAGGTCGAATTTTTTTCAGAGATGTATTCAATTACCCCTCAGTACGCTGCACCACAGGTACTTACCGCCCAACCCACCAGCAATGCATTTCAGTACTTACTTTATACGATACAGCTACTGCCCGAGTCACACGGGCTGTCCTAGTCAAGACACGCCACGGTATTTAGCCGCGGTATCTTAATCCCAGGAGTCGCACTCAAGCTACTTTTCCGGGTCTGATAGCAATCGTGTTGACTCTTTGAACGATTAACGGCTATGTTCTAGACGGTTCGCCCTTCTACCAAAGCCAAGGCACTGATTCGGCCACTAAGTTGACAAAATTCTTAATGTAAATGCGAATGTATTTAGTAAATCTTGTGTCCGACCATGAAAGATCTTATTTGATTGGCGACCAACCAAGAAGTCATACTACTTTGGGGATAATAGCCTTATAAAGTTGTGCAGATAACAACATGGTGCTGTTTTGTGCCATCCCGGACCCACTGCAAAGTGTCATGCCCTTGGGTTTTCAAAATTGGGTTTTAAAACTATTTTTTTTCATTATTTTTTATTATTATTCTTTTTCTGAATGAACTATGTACAAATTTGTGTAAAACTAACGGAGTTACAGGGTATCAAACGACTGGCCGTGCTACCTGATTGCTACCGTATGAAAAACTTTAAATCGATTTTCCCGAAAACTTTTTTTTTGAAGTTCGTGGACATTAGAACTCAAAATCTACTGAACCGATCCAAAAAAATTGATTTGCATTTTGAAGGTGATGTATTTCTCGAGGTAATGAGGAAGAGATTTTTTTTTGCATCTTTTCTATTTTTTAATAACAAATTAACCGCAATTTTTTAGTTAAAATCGCGTTTTTCCCTTCAAAGTGCTGTAAAAAATTGCAAAAAAAACTCTTCTTACTTGCAGTGAAGATCCAAGTGGAGACAGATGTAAAACGTATAGTAGTAGTAGTATGGTATTTATTTATATAAATTGTGGCTTGGTTTTAAACCGTCAGCCATAACATTTGAGGTTTTTTTTACATTGTTTTAGGTAAATAACAAACAATAGTTTTAAATAGTTTTAAAGAACACAGTATTCGATTTTTGCATTGACCAAGACAAGATAAAGAAAAGATACATAATTCGATTTTGGATAAGTTACAGATATTCATTTATAATTGCGGTCCTATATTTTAGAGCCTGTTGTAAAAAGGAGGATAGCGCTGTCCAGTTCTTGCCATTTAGCCAGTTTATTGCGTCTGCTTCCGATAGAAAACGGCTTCCCAGATGGGCACTTCTTATTTCAGCTAAAATTGGGCATACCCCAAGCAGATGCATGACGTCTTCCGTTGCGTGCAGATTACAGAGACTACACTCTGTGCTATCAGTGCTCCAGTGTGGCCTGTAGTTGAGGCTAAGCATCTCACAGCGAGCCCTACAGATCAGTGAGATGGCGTGAGTGTCATACCGGTCATGAAAATAGTTCCAAGTGTTCAGATTTAGCTCCAGTTTTTTGTAGGTGTTTCGTACCACACTTTGCCTGGCTTGGCTTAGAAATAAGTCTCTTTCCCTGCTTACAACTTTCTCCAACAACAATTGGTGGGATTTTTTCCATGATCCGATGCATTGAAGGTCAATGGGTACATCATGATCCTCATATAAGGACAGCCAATTGTCAAAAACTTGGGACTTTTCTGCCAGCATCTTAGCAGTGACTATTTTGACCAATCTACAGTTTGGCATATCCATGACTTTCCGAATGTATGTGAAGTGGTTTTGCAAACAGTACGAGAATAGGGAGGGCAGGCCAGTTTCTAGGTGGAGTGCATAGTTCGGTGTGGAGCGGGGTAGTTTAAATATGCGTTTAATAAATAATCTCTGCAGACGCTCCACCTCCTCATATTGGCAGTGTCCCCAGATTTGAGATGCATAGCACATTATTGATCTAGCAGTAGCTTCAAACATTCTAAATTTAGTGCTCGGCAAAATGTGTCTTTTTCCAAAAAAGTTTTTCCACGTGCTATTTATTGCTTTTTTAGAGTCTTGCAGTTTTTCCTGCACGTGAGATTTGAAGCTAAAATTTCCAGTAATGGTCACGCCAAGATATTTAAAACTTTTTACCGTTTCCAGCTCCTCGCCATTTAAGACCCATCTGTCGACCCTTGCACTACGCCCTCTTCCATCTCTCACAATTAAGACTTTCGTCTTATCCACATTTATCTGCAGACTCCATTGTATGCAATATTCAGAGAGCTTATCAATCATGGCCTGCAACATCTCGGGGGACTCTGCTAGTAGTGCCATATCATCTGCGTACATTAATGCCTTGGTAGTGGAGCCATTTATATTAACGCCTCCTGGAAGAAAGCTGGTAACGTCGTCGACATACAGGGAAAACAGAAGTGGGCTAAGGAGGCATCCTTGCTTTACTCCGGTGTTATTTGGAAATTTGTGTGAAAGCTCTCGACCATCCCAAACAGCAAAAGTGTTTTCTTCGTAGAGGCTTGAAACCATATTTATGAAACGCGTAGATACTCCCAAGAGGCTTAGCTTTAGCAGTAAACTTCTACGGTTGACGGTATCGAAGGCTGCCTTGAAATCTATAAAACAGATATACAGTTTTCGTTTCGCAGAGAGGTAGGATTTTGCAATCGCAGTGAGCACAAATACGCTATCGACTGTTGAATATCCTCGCCGAAATCCGAATTGAAACTCGCTAAGGACATTATGTTCAGCTACCCAGTCCGTAAGTCGTCTTAGCAAAATTGAGGCAAACAACTTCATGGCTGCATTTATGCAGGATATACCCCTGTAGTTGGAAGCTGATGTAGGGTCTCCTTTCTTGTAGATTGGGAAAATTATGCTTTCCCTAAAGCTATTTGGAGAGCTGGCTGTTCGCAGGATCCGATTATAAGCCCGGGTCATCATGTCGATGCAGATTGGGGTGGCATTCTTAAAGAATTCGACAGGGATTCGGTCAAGTCCTGGGGCTTTGTTAAATTTCGCCGTCTTAATGGCCAGACACACTTCCGAAAATGAAATGCACGCATCGAGGGCTTCCACTGTAGTGAACGGGAGCGCATATTCAAATTGGGCTGGAGGGTTACTGACAAATAATGTCATTTTGAAGTGTTCAGCGAGACTAGAAGCATCTGCTTGTATCGGATTTTTCGAAGTACTCCCGTTTAGCTTTCGTGCTAGTGCCCAAAAGTCCTTGCTGCTGTTTACCCTGGCTATTTCAAATTCTAATTGCTGATAGTAGTGCTGCTGCTTGATTTGGCATAGGTTCTTAAATGCGTTATTTGCTTGATGATAGTTGGTCCTAGTGTCTGGTGTGTTTTCCATCCTAGCTAGCTGAAGTAAATCAAACGAAAGTTTACGGGCAGCATTGCAGTCCGCATCAAACCAGGGCTGCGAAAATGATATAGGAGGTGACCTTTGCATGCAGGCGGCAGCTTTAGAAATGCTTCGAGTAATTTGGTCGATGTCTGGCTCTGCTTGATCCACAGAGGAGAGTAAACTGTTTAGCTTAGAGGCATACGCACCTGCCAATCTTTCGCGCCATTTAAGCTTAGGTAGAAGATGACTCTTTTTTTCGTGCGAGAGCAGCACACCACTCGACTCAATACATACTTCTATTGGCATGTGGTCAGAAAATATTTCGCCTTTCACTGCTACGTCAGTAAAAATATCATGCCATTTGCCACGCACCATGCAATAGTCGATTACTGAACTGGACTGGTGTCTAAGAAAAGTAAGATGTCCTTCAGCATCACCCTTTGTTCTACCATTTAGCGTTAGAAGATCCATAGTCTCGCACATTTCAATCATTTTTATGCCTCTATTATTTACAGTCTTGTCTTTTGAATTTCTGGGTGTGCACGCATAACCCTTGGCCGTATCAACACCTTCTGAGAATCCTTGCAGAGTCCCGATTCGCGCGTTAAAGTCTCCCGTGACTAGGATGTTTTCATTTCCGATTTCCATGCAGAGGTCATAAAGTTCTTCGAAATCTGCATTCCAATTGTTGCAATTAAGATAGACCGGTATAATGTGAAAGGCATCGTTGGATATTTCGCATCTTAATACTGTTGAGCATCCTATATTAGTGAAGTTCATACGGTAGACGTTGGCAGTGATTTTCTTTATACCGTAAAGGCGGCCACCACTAGCACGACCTCTATTTGCCGAACGTCGAGCTGGAGTCCAATGGATGTTAAAATCAGCAAAGTAATTTTCGTAATCAGAAAAGTTTTGGTCAACAAAGGTTTCAAAAAGTAGGACAACATCGAACGAATTTATAAAATCAAAAAATTTTTTGTTTATCAGTTTACTGCGGAGTCCAGCGATATTGTAAGATAAGATCTTAAAACTATTTTTTATACGGTTGACGGTTTTTACAAGTTTTTTGGCCTCGATGCTTGAAGTGACTCATAGTTGATCATTTCTTCGTTCAAGCCGGGGAATTTTGCCTTTAAAATGGGGAATCCTTTCTCCTTGTTGCTCATCAGCTCCTTATTTATATTGAAAAAGAACCAGTCATTTCCAATTTTCATCGAGTCATTTTTAATGAGGACTTTCTCGTCCGCTTTCATACCTTTTAGCTTTAACTTCAATTGAAAAAGGGCTGCTTTGTTTTGTTGTCGTTGCTCACATAGATCCTTTTCAACGTAAATGTTTGTGCCCATTAGGTTTCTTGCATTTTTAAAAATCTGTTGTGCTGCTTCTACAGATTCCATTTCGGCAATCAGCTGTCTTCCAGCGGCTCGTTCTGAAAGAGTTCTTACATTTCGAATAGCTGGAGCGTTAATTTTCAGCTTAGTTGTGCATAGCTCGTGCACGGATTGAAGGGGATCTTTATTTTTCGGCATGTTTCTGAAAATAACATTATTTTGTTTTGATAGGCTTAACAGCCTTTGGATGTTGGCTTGATCTTTTTTCTGTTCTTCCTTTATTTTCACCAGTTCCTGCTTTAGCATTTGATTCTCAGCTTTGATGTCTTCCATTTGATCAGTTACTTGGCTCAGCTTTTCATTCACGCCTTTGATGTCATCTTTGGACGCGACATTTTTCATTTTTTCTTCAAGTGATGAGTCTATTGTGAGTTTCATAGCCCTAATGATTTCCTCCATTGAAAAACTTGGCTTGCTTACATTGCTGCTGCTACAAGAAGGGGTTAGGGGCTGATCCAGAGCTTTTCTTTTGGCAGAGTGTGCATCATGTTGTCTCGGTGGGGTACGCTCAGGAGCCATAGTGGAGGCAGAATGTAAAACGTATATAAATCGCAAATAAAAAAATCCTTTGGAAAAAATCTTCAACAGGAGACACGGATGGAAACTTCAACTTTATTAACAAGAACGGCAGCTCAGTTATCGACTTATGCGCGGTTGATAGTGCGATTTTGGAAAGTGTATTATCTTTCGAGGTGGAGAGCAAAATCTGGTCCGATCATATGCCTATAGTTCTTAAAATCGCCATCTTGGGATCTACAGCACCGGAGAAGAAACTTAAATTGTTGCCGAAATTATCCTGGATCAACCAAAATGAGAAGGAGTACAGGAAAATGGTTCAGAGACGCGTTAGGGACCTGAAATCTGAAGAGCAGGACCTAACTATTGAGGATATTACATCCGCAATCAAAAAACAGCACGCTGTAACACGAGCAACGCCTCAATACATTTTAACAATAGATGGTTTAATTGGAAATGCAATAAGAAAAGACAGACTGTGTTTGCCGCGTTGAACTGCTTCAGAAGTTCAGGGTTGGCAGAAGATAAACGGGCCTATGTAACGGCTCAACAGGAGTACAAGGTTATGTGCGTAAAAAGTAAACTCGACTATGACCGAGGCCTTGAAGCACGAATAGCTCTGATAAAAGACAGCAAAGATTGGTGGAAGATAGCCATAGAAATCAGAGGAATTGCTCCAAAAATAGGGACCGAAATTGGTGCATGTGAATTTAAAAATCATTTCGAAAACCTTCTTAACCCTGAACAAAGCGCCTTGAACATTCACTATGCACCGACCTATGATGAGGATCCAGACCTAGACGCAATGATTACAATGTAAAAAAATGTAAATGTTGGCTATACAGCTCCTAAAACGGGGCCAAGCCAAGCTTCTCACGATCTCTTGGCGTGTGTGCTTTAAATTTTTCGCTCAAGAGAAAGGGACCTACAGCTTAACGCCGGATCCGGACGGCAAAGTTTGAGAATTTGCTTTTTCATGGCTAGTTACTTCACAGCTGGCGCCAATAGCTGGTGAAGGTAACCGTATGTGTAAAAGCTATTTTGTAAAGAAAGAAAAAAACTTTTATTATTAGATGTTTCGAGGCGGGATCGAACCCACGACCTCCCGCCCAGCAGTCCAGCACACTAACCACTGGGCCACATACGGCCACAACGATTACAATGGAGGAACTCAAAATAGCACTTACCAAAGCCAAGCCCAACAAAGCGCCAGGAGAGGATAGAGTCACCTACGAGTATTTTAAAAATGCCCCCATCGAGATGCTTGAGGAGTTGGTGATTATATACAATAGAGAACTTAATGGCAGCAGTCTGGAAAAAAGTTTCATTAATAGTATAATCTTCCCAATTCATAAAAAGGGGTATATAAATAATCCAGTGAATTACCGTGGCATCTCGTTTATGAATTGTGCAGCGAAGCTTCTAATGAGTATACTGACGACCAGGCTAACAATGTGGGTAGAGAAGTACAAAAAACTAAATGAATTCCAAACTGGCTTTCGACGCGGGTACTCAACGATTGACAACATTTTCAATTTGGCGTCCATTGTAAGAATCAAGTTTGAGGAGAAGAAAAAAGTTTATGCTTAATTTGTGGACTTCAAGGCTGCTTTTGACCGAGTACCTCGTCAACTTCTTATTTACAAGCTGCAACGACAAGGGGTGTCCACAAAGATGATACGTTTCTAGAAAAAATATACTCGCAAACGAACTGTGCAGTTTGGACAGGAGAGGAACTCTCCGAACAGTTTCGAACAATGAACAGTGTGAAACAAGGGTGCCTTAAGTCACCATTGCTCTTTGCGTTGTAGCTGGACGATCTTCACGAGCACATAGGAGGTGGCCTGTTCATTGAGAACACCAACATAAGGCTGTTATTATATGCAGATGATATTGTTATCGTAGCGGATAATCCCTTAACACTTCAACAAATGATTGGAAAACTGGAGCTATACTGCACACTGTGGGGCATGGAAGTTAATAAAACGAAGTCCGAGATCATGGTGTTCCGAAAAGGAGGCAGACTGTCTGCATTAGAAAATTTGACATTTCAGGCAGAACCGGTGAGGGTAGTACAGGAGTACAAATACCTTGGAGTTGTTTTGACGCCAACAATGAGTTTCAAAAAACATGTGGCTGCAAGAACGAGAGAAGCATAAGTGAGCATAAACTCAGTGTGGGGAAATTTCTTAAACAAGGGAACCCTAAACCTAGCTGCAAAATGGAAAATTTTCAACGCTATCAGCAGAACGGTGCAGTGCTATGGAGCCCAAATATGGGGAGGAGAAATAAGCGACGAGGCAGATCAATTGCAACGTTATTTTATTAAGAGGATACTTAAACTGCCAGACTGTACGACGAATTATATTTTGGCAATAGAAGCAGGACTTGAAGATGGTCACTTTTACAGCTTAACTCTGCATCTTAATTACTTGGCACGCGCACTTTTTGAGTATGAAGCAGCTCGACTTCCGCTTATTCTGGCAAAGAAAATGATGCGCAATAATTTGGGTTGGTTTTTAAAGCTTCACGACATGTGTGAGCGAAATGGGGTAACTCTGGAGAGCAACGCATCGCACGCAGAGTAAATCGAAGGCAATATACAGCTTCTCACTGCAGAAGAGAGCCAAAGTCAACACTTACTTAAGGTAAACGCCGTGAGGATATATAAGGATTTAAGCCATGAGGTAGAACCTTCATACTGCAACGAGCTGTTCCCACAAACGGACATAACCTGGATAATGAAGGCGAGAGGGGATCTACTATGGTTGAACGGCTGCCCAAGAAGGATTGTTAACGGAGGCATATGCTCACTATGCAACACCAAGGAGTTGAAAGACATGCAGCATTTTGTGGGGAGATGTCCGGTTCTAAGAGAATTTCGTCTGCGCTGGTTTCTGAAAGGCACACTTACAAGAGAAGAGGTCATCATGGCTTTAAATGGAGCAATGGGATGGAAGAATCTGGCTAGATTTACTGAGGGGGCTATAATATATAGGAAAAATATTATAAATGAAGATTTTTAATACAAATATAATAATTAAAATAGAAATTCATAATACTTGTAAACGTTGTTAAAACAACAGAAGAAAAGCTGACGGTTATAAACCAAGCTTTAAAATGTTTATTTCTGGAATTAGCAAATAATCTGCAGCTACAAACTATGTATATCTATATGGAAAAATAAACATCTATCTATCTTAATATTTATCTAAAATCTTTTGTAGGTTCATCGTGAACTTTATTTTTCAATAATTTGCTTCAATAGGCTCTTTGGATACGACTAGGGAAATGGCTGAACCGAGTGTTTTGGCCATGACATCTCGATGTTATGTACTTATTATGTCTGACCATTGAAAAGATCTGTAGCTCTTCCGTTCGACATACGAAATCGCCGTCGTCCATAATTGAATCGCTTTGTGCTGCGCCAAGTTTCTCATCATCAGCTCTCTCGTATGAGGATCTAAGGTTCTTGAAAGGAGAATCCACACTTATTTGCTTAAATGCATGGCTTACGCACACATTCCTTGTACGGACAAGTTAGTCAAAAACAACAAAAGTGGAGCTAACTGCCACTTCACATCGCTTGCCTCCTTGAGTTGCGATATATACTCCACCACTGCTTTCACTCTTGGCGTTATTAGGGCACCGCCAGCAATGTCCTTTAATGAAGCCCAATCCGCGTTGAAATGATCTCCTAGCAAAAACAATAAATTGTTAACAGCATAATTAAAACTCAATATGGGTCGATTTCTGTTCTTCGAAATAGCTGCTATGTGACAGATAGTCATCGATTTTACTCTGTTATTTGTTAGTTTTTGTGACAGATAGCTCTATGTAGAAGGTGTGAAATCGGCCCTAAATGTGTAACTTTCCAAATCATTTTTGTCAAGCCGCTATCATAATGCTGTTTATGGATGAGCTAGGACCACCCTGGTTGTAGTTCTCCTTTTCATTTTAAAACTCCGCGGCACAACACTTGAATGGATATGTGTGTATACCAGTAGTACATGTAGTGTGTATGTAGAGACGAAAACTATGTTTTACATATATTTCAGACCTTCAAAATCATCTCTCACCGCGTGACTATCGGGTGACACGTCGACGTCGGGTCGCAACGCTGTGATATCGATGTGTCAATTTCGCTCAAGAACTTCAGACGAACTCACGAAACTGCAACTAGGGAAATCATTTATTTTATACGGAGCTTTTCATCTCGCGGGTATCTCCGTACCAAGCTTAAGGGTTACATGGGTTTCGTCGGGTAAAAAGAGGCCTATTTTCAATAATTTATTTTCTATGTAAAAAATTATTTATTTGATTCAAGCTTTTTTCTGTCTTGTAGATACATATTTAAAGAATAATTTATGAAATAAAAAAAAATTTAAAGAATAATTTATGAAATTAAAAAAAATAACAACTAAAACTCCTCCATTGTGACGGCTATATTGCCGCCCATCACCCTGGAACCTTTTACACTGTAATGGTCGCATACAAAAGCAAATTCCGTTGTTTTTATTTTTGGAATTCAAAATCCGCGCCTTACGATATTAGCATAGACGCAAACCATTCCGATAATCGCCTTTGCAACTCCACCCTCAAGCCTGAGTTGTCTCGCGATAAGCTTATCTTCTCCTATTCCCCCTGTGGTGAATAGTCGTTCAACTCACCTGCATGGGGTATATACTTTTGACTCATTCATTCTTTTCTGTTGGAGTCCGTCAAAGAAGTCAGTTCATCTAAGAAAATTATAATTCCCTGGAATAAGTCCAACCACATGGTATTCTTGACTTGAGTGGGAAAGTTTAATCCACACAGAGAAAAATATCCCGTTCTAAAATTGTAACCAAATGGTCATGATTGTGGTCTGTTTTTTCCGTTCATAAAACATGAACGGTAGTCATGAAATGCGAAAATGTGTTCATGAAAATATAAATATTTTAGCTATTTTATGATTTCAGTGCTTGTTAACATTTATTTATATCATCGGACCAGAGTGCATTTTAAAAAATATAGACAATGTTAAAAATACTTAAAAAAAAAATAAAATTTAAAAAAAAAAACAGGACACGACGGGGATTTGAGACCAGGACTTCGGCGTGCTAAGCGAATGCCTTTCCGCTGAGCCACAGGGCTTGGATCTGTCCGGCAGTCTCAATGCTTACTTAAGCACTTCATTCTGAAAGCATTCATTTCTTAATTTGATTTTGTCGCTGTCTCGCGCGTGAGCTGGATGGTCGTGTGAGTTAAAATGACGTCGTCCGTTCAGTCTCTTCGAGGTCCTGAGTTCAAGTCCCAGACTAGGTGAAGCATAAAAATTTTCAAATTAATAATTCTAATAAAATTTAACTACAGCTTAGAAAAGGTTTGTGGGTTGCAACGCGGTTGGTGTGGTGGTGTGTGGGTTGGTCGTCTCTTCCTTCCTTCCGTGCCCTTCCCGAGTAACCAACCACCCTGGAGGGAGGAGACTTCCACATTCACCTAACTATGGTTAATTTTTTTTTTCTGAATCTTAGTCGCCGGCAAAGCGAGAACAATATCTTCTTGAAACGAGCACAAAATGTTTATAACACAAGCCCTAACCGTTCATGTGTGAGAACAAAATGTTCATGGCATATTGTGAACGAATGTTCATGAATATCGAAAAAGCGTGCTTAGCAGACTATCGTCAACAAAAGTTCATGATTTCGTTACAATTCGAACGGATATTTTTCTCTGTGCAAGAAATATTAAGCCATCCTTGACTGAAGTGGTCTAAATCCAACGAAATATCAAAGCCACAAGAGCTTAAAGGTTGGCAAGGTAATTATTTTTACATTCTGTAATTTTTGAAAAAAATTACAAAATAACGTGGATATTCCAAATTTTTTTTTAGTCAATCTCCTGTCTCAGTACCCTTCGGTAACTCGGATATACCATCACCTAACTTAATCCAACCGAGAAAGGCATTATATTTTGTGACTCCACAGAAAGAACCTTCTGTTTGGAGTCTGGTCCACGTCAGGTGTGGCATTTATGCCGATCAAGGTAAAAGATATTCAAATTGCTCGCGTTGGTTACCCACTAACGACCTGTTTTTCACAGCCCTCAAGAATGCAAAGTGTGAAACCCTTTGGAGTCTGATTTCTTCAGAGTCTTTCCCAGCAAAATCCCTTAAAGCAAAGGCATTGAACGAGCATCTGTAACCAGCAACTAAAAAGTGTGAATAGTGAGAGTGCAAGTGCAATTGAGGCAAGATCGGCGAGAGTATTTGGGTCTTAATTTTGTTAGTGATCAAAGTTTTTTTTATAAACTGCTTGGCTACCGCTAGTGCTAAAAGGTCACCCAAAAAGCTCCCAAGCCCATCTTTCGGCCAGATCAGAGAGAGAGTCCTAAAATGTAAAATGGTGAATCAGCCATAAAAGATCCCAGTTGATCAATAAAACTTGAAAAGTGCAACGAAAAATGGGATAAAAGTGCAGTAAACCTGTAAAGTCCAAATTAATAAAAACAAGGTGTAAATAAGTAAAAAGAAAGAAGAAGTGAGAATAGGAGTTATTTTTGTCAAAGCCCACACCGCAAATCGATCATAAATTCTCCTTTTTTTTGTTTTGTGCTATATTTTGATACCCTACACATAGGGCATATAAAAAGAAAAGAAAATGATTCAACCAAAATTGTGAGTGAGAAAAAATCAAAGTGCAAACCAATCTGCTTATCTATAATCCTGCAAAATTAAAATAAGTGTGGCATATAATTTTTCTAACTAAAATTTAAAGCTAATTAACCATCAATACAGCTAATCATCATCGTCATCGAGAAGGCCTTCATCGAGGATGTCATGGGTGAGTGAAAAAATATGTGCCAAGCATTAACCATCAAAACCAGAAAGTATTAAAACATGATTGAGATTCGCTAAATTTTATAACTAGTGACCACGCGAAATGCCGAACGTCATTTCGGTAGCGTGCATATTTGCCTGTGCAAGGGCCCATCATAACTGCTAGCTTGCTTGCCTATGCGCTTATCAGCGTTTTGAGGCTTCTTTTGGCTGCTTCTTTTATGAACCAAATGGTTGTTGTTTGGATCAGCTGATCTACTGAGAAAATTCTTTTATACTATGAATAAATCAAAGAGATCGGAGGGTTAGATTGGCCTTTAGACCAATAAACCCGTTTGTAAATTTTGAGGGGAAGTTCCCCAGTTATAGTATCAGGAGGGACTCTATAATAAAATTTGTGTAGTAGTGATCATTTACAGCAGCAACAACCCACCCCATCCCGCTAGAGCTACGAATTAAAGGGTCCCGCTCCGCTGTTTAGTTGATGATCCACTGGCCGAATCGAGATTGACAGGTTGACTCGAAGCAACAAACCAAGAAAGTGTCCCTGTTCTCAACCTCGTACACTTCAGAATTATTCTGGAGGTTTATCGCGAGGCAGGCAAATATTACAACACTGGAACAAGACGAGGCTGGCGTCCTCCAGAATGCCTTATTCGCAGCATGTGCTCGCTATCATCATGGCCGTCTCTTTTCAGGTAGCTTCTCAAACAGCACGAAGGGGCTGAGTTTAGTCAAAGTTCACCCCACCATTTTTTCTAGATATCCATTTTGATAACATCACCGTACAGTACGCAGAAGAAATCCTGAGCGCAATTAAACGATACGCCCCACATACGCCTTTTATGCAGCTAGAGAACACCACGCCACAATGGTTTTATTGTTAGTTACTGCCTTTTTGGTGCTTCCGTTCTATGAAAATATTCTACGGTTAATAGACCTTCGAACTGAAAAAAAAACCTTTAACTTGCCCGCTAATATTTTAAATTGGGTACACTCAAAGAACGCATTCAGGTGGAATTGTTACCGCCACAATGACAAGAAACCGCTTTAGGCAGCAAAACAGTCCGTAGACATGACTAAGTACTGCATTTTAAAGTCCACATGAATTTAATTACATTTACATTTTTTATTCGTTAATTTTTATTAGAGAAGAAGGAACATTTAAAAACGGGTAAATAGACGTAGAACCAAGAATGGATGAAATAAGAAAGAATGGCAGCACCCTCTGTTATTTCAAATTTGATGAGAAAACGCAGTAAGATTAGTGTAGGAAGTATTAAAAAAGAAAGAAGACTGTGAGGGGAAACTAAAGTTAGATAGTAGGCAGAATTAAGAAAGGCTGTAATCTGTGGCGGGTTAAATATATATTTTTCTTTTAATATTAAACTTATTTTAGTGAGTAACATTTAAAGACCCTTATGTAGAAATCGTTTGATTTGGTGCACCGCACGCGGTTCTTGTTTTAAAATTCATGCTTTCATAGGTGTGTCAATTCGGATCAGTTAAATAATCTCGTTTAAAAATTTGATTTATTTGGTTTAACCAAATCCATATATACAAGAAATAAAAACAACATTAGTGCACGCCTACTGCGGAATTCTTAACTAAAATGTTGTGAGCAACTCTTCCTGGATGCTGTTCGATCTAAGCAGCTGAGTAGGGGTAGGTCCGCCGCCCACTGAGTTAAGAACCTTGGATGAAGTAGCTGTTGCATTCTTGTGATCATGATACTCATCGCTGAAAGGCTGTAGATTCGAGAGGTTAAGAAATGTCAAATACATTTTCAGAAAATTGACAAAATACCTTCAAGCGACTTCCAAGAAATACAGCACGCTCACGCTTTCTAACCATGTAGTCGGAAGACATGAGCCATCTATGCTCCAAACAATCTTCTGTGTATGGTCGTTTTCTGAAATTATAAGACAAACGAAAGGCAAAGTTTGTTTGATTTTCCTTTTATATTAATGTCAGAACGGCGGTACTTACGTTGGATGACGCTTAAATAGCAGCATAATGAATCTGGTTGCTTCTGGAGTAACTTCTTTGAAAAGATTTTCGAATCTGTATCGAACAAAGGAAATGTTTTGCTTTGTTTCGTATTCGTCAGCGCCGCGGAATGGGCTGCAGCCAGATAAAAGCAAATATGTGAGAACACCCAGCGACCACATGTCACTTTGAGGGAAAATCGGTTCATCGTTGATCATCTCAGGGGGTTGGAAGTCGAGTAAGCCGCAAGGAGTAACCTTAACTCCCAATTTGTTAACCTTCTTTGCTGCGCCGAAATCGGCCAGTTTTACTTGGATTGACCGAACGGATGCCATGACTACATTATCGGGCTGAATGTTTAGGTGACAATATCCGCGCCAGTGTAGGTACTGCAGTGCGTCCAATAGTTGAGTGATAACGCCAGCTACCATTTGCTCAGAGTACTCATGGCGACTGCTGAAGTATGTAAGCACGTCTGCTCCTTGAAGCTTTTCCATGACAAATATGGCAATCGGCACGTTCAGTGGCTTGTAGGCTCCGAAAAGAGCGGGTATGCGTTCGTGTCGCAGCGTTTTGAAATTGTCGAACTCAGCCACAACAGCATCCTCGTTTTCATCAGTTACTTCAAGGATTTTCGCCACAACGACTGTGTCTGTTGATTTTTGAATTCCCTTCACGATAGTGCTGAACTCTCCCCGTGCTATTTCAGAAATGAAACTGTACTTGTCGCTTACGGAGGCATCGGTAACCCAGTTGGGCGGCTCGCGCTCACAATGGTAGTCAGTGTGCACGCGCTCTTCCTCGGGAATGACTTCCTGTCCATTCTCAGTGAGCTGTTGTAAATGCTTCATGGCTTTTGTGATGTGAATTTTGGGGGCGTCTAATCCTGAAGTTGATGCGCCCACAGGGATTCCCATTTCACTCCAACCAATGCGGTTTTTGGATGCAAGCCTGAACTGATAGCTGGTGTTCGGCTGCAGGTCATGTAATAGGTAGAACTCGTGGTCAATATTATCGGCCACAGTTGTCCAAGCGTCACTATCAGCCAGTTTGTACTGGAGACTGTAACACAGCACGGGCGAATGACCATCGTCGCGTGGTTGTTTCCATCTAAGAAGGATTTCGGTTCCACTGTTTGCAGAAATTTCAGGAGAGTCTGGCGCATCGGGAAGAGTTGCCACCACGATTCTGCATCTCGTCACTGTCTGTCCAACCTTATTTCTGGCCACAGCTTTGTAGACACCAACGTCAAAGTGAACCGCCGGTTCGAATCGCAGAATAGAGCGACCATCCTCATCAAACGTTATTTTAATTCTCTTGCTTTCGGACAGTACCATGTCGTTCTTGAACCACTGCACGCACGGCTTAGGATCGCCAACTGCGAAGCAATGTATATGTGCCGGCTGATTTTCGGTAATAGCAATGGTTTGTGGTTTCTCCCTGAAGAATGGAGGATAACCTTCTCGCTGGCTTTCGATCATAGCATCGGCTTCCGTGTATTCATCCAAGCGTGGTCCAAGCTCCGTGCGAAGTCGCCTAATGGAGTAGGAGTCATTTGCAGCATACATGCTAATTCGACTGCGCGTGCGTTCGTCGTCAATTTCTTCATCCATGATATCAGTGAAGCGACGTCGTTCCCGGATTACAGGTAGCTAAAAAGTGTACTTGTCTTATTAGTAGTTCATTGACAATAGAGCTTAGTACGAAGTTCTTAGACAGGTTCTCAAAGTGCTCGCAACAAAGAAGCACAACTTAGGGCAAAGCACAATGCTTTGGGGCTTCAATAAGGCTTTTCGACAAGCAAAACTACATCTATTTTTGTCGGGGAGACCTTCAGTTAGTCTCTTAGTGACAGATTATGTTTTTCTGAAAAAACAAAGCGAATCTATTTTGGATATCCTGAAATGTGAAGAATTCGGTGACAAAAACGCATTTGGAGAAATGCAGTAACGTGTCAACATCTTTTAAAACTGGGGAATGGAAGTGGTTTTTGTAAGGCGTAGAGACTGGCGATAAAAGGCGATAATACTACTATAACCCAAGTCACAAAATAAGTCCTAACTTAAACCCGTCCATGCGTTAACATCTAAGCTCATGCTCGGCACTCGTTCATCAGTAGGGTGACAAAAAGATGCAAGAAAGTAAAGGTTTGCGATGATCTATCCCAGAGATTTGCAGGGATGCACTGCAACTGCAAGTGTACTGACTCATCCACTGCAAAACATGTTCGTTGTCTTTAGTCCACTCTTGGCATATTTGGGTTCAATGATACTCGCTACCGTTCGTGTGGCTCATTTCTTAAACTCGTGAGAACAGAGAACGTGTGTTGATAGAATCACCAAACATTCTGTAGCAAAGCTCTTTGTATTTGTCGCTCTCTTATTTGTCTCTCTCTCTTTCTGTAGAGATAACAACAACAAAGAGCAAAATAAATAAAAGTTATACAATTATATTCGCTTTCGGCGAATAGTGTCTGCAGAGAACCCTCCCAATTTCACCTTTCAAAGAAGGAAAGCAGACTCGTATCAGAAATATAAAGAAATATAAAATAGAATTGCAGTAAGTGTACAGAACCAGATACTGCGCAACTTCAAAAACAGGGTAAACCCAAAAAATCCTATTAAAAAGCAGAAAAGATTTTCCGAAAATAGTTTTCTGTTTCGTGAATAACTTCGGTGTTTTTGCTCAGATCTGATTGTGCGTTTCAGAATAGATAGTTTTTTGCGGTTTAAGGGGGGGGGGGGGGGAAATTTTGCAAATCTGAAACAAACTTGATCTGCATACGGCAAACACCTATGTACCTACAACAATGTGTATCTCTATCTCTTATAGTCTCTGAGATCGACACGTTCATACAAACAGACGGACGGACGGACAGAATGACAGACGGACAGACGGACGGACGGAAAGACGGACAGACGGACATGGCTACATCGACTCGGCTGTTGATGCTAATCAAGAATATATATACTTTATAGGGCCGGAAATGCTTCCTTCTCCCTGTTACACACATTTGCACAACTTCATGATCCCCTTTTACCCATTTTCAATGACATGTCGGCTGTTGATGCTGATTAAGAATATATGTATATACTTTATATGTAAAGAAATGATTCCTTCTGCCTGTTACATACATTTGCATGACTTTAGTATAACCTTTTTACTCTACGAATACCGGGTATAAATAGAGTGGGTGTCAAAGACTTTCGGTACGATCGAAACTCTTTACGACGATAAATCCAATTGAAAATTTAAGTACGGACAAATAACCACTTTTTGGATTCGATTGTATAAACTCAATCTTAAAATAGAAAAAACGGAACTTATTTTTAACAAACAAAACTAAAATGACAGTTTGCGTTTCTGGTAGGCTGATCTCATAAGCATGACATCCCGATTCTGCTTCTTAATTCTTTGTTTCAGGACGCGAGCAGATTCGATATTTAAGACAGGAAGGGATAAAGGAAACTAATTAGACATTATAATTTATGGCACTTAATTCACAACTTTACCTTATGGCAGCTACTCTTCTCACCCCACTTCACGCTTACCAAATCCCCACCACATTCCCACCTCCCCGCTACATACCCACCAGATTCCTACTAGATCCCCCAGTCGGACGTCCGTAAATGAGCTTCGCTCTAAAAAACAAACAAAATTCAAATCCATTCAACCATCGTACTGAAACGTATAAGACTCATCTAAGACGTGAGGGGTGGTCCGTTGAATTTGCATCCGTTGGAATATGATGGAGGCCAGAATATATATTTTTTTTGAAAAGCTTTTTAAAACGGATTTAATAGGCGAATTTCTAAATTTCAGTTCGAGTTTGGGCCTTTTTCTATAAGTGAACAAAGTCATTTAAAATAATATCTTAATTTAATGAATATGAAATATTGTTCGTGTTGGGAAAAAATGTTAGGAAACTATGCTCTCGGTGTTTAAAGCTGAGTGCGTAGGAGATCTGAGGTCACAATTTTGAGATCTTACCAGTTAGCGAGCTTGATCACAAACCGCTAATATTTTAAATTGCAGGAGAAAGCCAAACTGAAAACGAGTAGCAATTACATCCACTTCTTTTGGAAATTGTTTAAAACATCCATGTTCTATTATCATATACCCTTGACAGTTGTGGTGCAGTGGTAGTGTGTGTGCCTGCTGTGAAATTGTGGTTCGATCCAAACTTGGAACATATAATATCACAACCGGACATCTTCACCAGCTATTGGCGACAGCTGTTAAGAAGGGTTGTCAATATTTCACAAAATATCAGTATCGATAATATCAAAAATCAAAATATTCAATATAGATATTTGATATATCGGGACTAAAAAAAGAAAACATCGGTATTTTCTAAAGCTTAAGAAACTGAAAAGTTTTTAGGGATGGTCTTCCGTTCTCCGTTATATCTTATCTTTTAGATCAGGGGCGCCCATGCTCATTGCGCAAGACACGCATGTGTTGTTGTTCTACGCAAAGGAATAGCCTGCGCGCATACGATTTGCGCATGCCATAAGCCAGCAAAAACAAAAACAATTCTTATGCCTGCTCTGTGTTTTGTTGTTGTCGCGCTCTGACCTGCAACAACAACATCATATGTGTCTCTCTTCTCTCTCTCCTATGTCTCTCGCAAACTCGAACCCAACAACAAATTGCTTATGCGTACGGCTGAACGCTTGTCGCGCTATCGAGTATGATTTGCGTAGCAACGACCACACATACACACAAACAAGAATCGGTTCTCTCGCTCTATCTCATTTTGTTGTTATTGCTTGAAATATATTTGGCGTATGTGTATTGTTCTGGCGCGCGGGTAAGCTCGTTCTGGGCACCCCTGTTTTAGATAGTGCAATTTTAAGATTTAAGTGACTAAGGGCCGATTTCTGTTCTCTCAGACAGCTGCTATGTGGCAGATAGTCATCGATTTTACACGGTTATTTGTTAGTTTATGTGACAAATAGCTCTATGTAGAAGATGTGAAATCGGCCCTTAGTTTTATGAAACTAGGGGGTTAATTTGCAAAGGTGGAAAATTCAAAAAAGACTGTAGCAAAAACAAAATCAACGGAAAATTATATCAAATTTTAAGAAACCACGGGTCAAAAGTGACCAATGTGGTTGTTACATACATATATACTCCGTGTACCTTTGGTACTCTTTGGTAGTAAAAAAACTATTTATTTTAATTAATCTTATATGGTTTCCAATAGATCGCAAAAGTTGGTCAGTGTTGGACTACTAAATCATTTAGGGAAAACATCTTTTTAAAGTTCCTTCGGTCTTGTTTAGTTTTACGCATGATCTTTAAAGCTCGCGCGTCTAAGGAAGATAATTCATAATTTTACCAATAAATTTTTCGAACTTACCGACCAATCCACGGAATCATTTATTGCAAATGATGGTGATCTTCTATGCGCCACCTTCATATATTCGCGCAACCTTACAGGGAAGTTTACATCTCGTAGTTGCAGCAAGTATGTGTCGGGTCCATACTGGTAGCTAATTTTAGGAATAGGATAGTATATAATTTATATCAATTACTGTGTTTGTACTTACTGGCTTTCCGATTGAATAAGACCCAGCTCATAGTCAGGATGTAAAAATTTAGAAACGACTTCCTCGCGTTTTGCTCTCTTCCTTGGTTCTGGCAAAGGTTCCGGAGTTGGTTCCGGTGTGTAAACGTGACCAGGGGGGTATACCATTTTAGAAGGATGTTGGAAGCAGCCACTGAGACGACGTCTGCGGAAATAGTTTTTGCAAGAAGCATTTGCATACCAATCCCTGAAGTGATCATAGTAGTTCCTCAAGCGATCTGTTCCAATGCGGAAATCACCATCGGAAACTTGGCGGTCCAGCATGAAGAACCAGGGATGCTTCAATGCTGTCTTCACATCCATTCGCTCTTCTGGACTATACAGAAGTAGGCGACTTATAAAGTCCCGCCCATCGTCAGAGATGTGAGTCCATAGCTCATCCTTAAAGTCCCAGCGACCCTCGCGAATCTTGTTTAATGTTTCCCTGTCATCAGCTCCTTGGAAAGGATTGTGACCACTGAGTAGTACATATGTGATCAAGCCAAGAGACCACATGTCATGGGAGAAGTTGACGCCTTCTTTGTTCACAACTTCGGGCGAGACGAATTCTGGCATTCCGTAATCCAATGTAGAAAGATTGTGCCTGTTTATTTTCCTTGAAAGGCCGAAATCTGAAATCTTAATGTGATCACCGCCGACAATCGAAATCAACATGTCCTTGATCTGAAATTATTAATTATTAGTAAAGTGTTCACACCAGCGAGTCCTTCACTCGCTCACCGTTAATCCCATGTGACCTATGCCGATTTCGTGCATATGCTCCAATCCCCACAAAGTTTGCCTGATATAATTCGCAATATCTCGTTCCGTGTAATAATCACGACGCAGCAAATTATCCTTTACAAGCTCCCCTCCAGCGGCCAGCTCCATAATTAGGGTAACGCTACGGTCTGTGTCATACGCATCGTAGGGGCGGATAAGATTTTTATGATTAAACGCGTTCATCATTTCGAGTTCATTCAACATAAATGGCCGTAGTTCTGGTCTTCCATACATAATCTTCGCAGCATAGTTGTCTCCCGTGGAGCGTTCCACAGCATGATAAGTGATGCCCTGGGTTCCGCGACCCAGCTCATCGCCTATGTCATACTTGTCCTCGTAATGCAGTTGCCTCGAACGGACATATGGATGTCTGCCGTATGTCTTGTATATGTATTGGTCTTCATTTTCTTCAATGTGGACAGTCACGGAAGTGCTAACAGAGCCCGCAATATTTCTAGCACTCACAGAATACAATCCGCCATCTTTAATGATTGAATCATGGATTGATATCACGTATATGTCAGGATCAAATGAGTTGATCTAGTAAGAAAAAACAACATTTGTCATTATGATGAGGTATAAATGTTTCGGGATTCCGTAACACTGATGCTGTCACGAAATTTAAGGACAGATGGTAAAAAGAAGGCTTATTATTAGATTTAGATTTATTATTATAATAATTCATCCTAGCACTACAGGTTTTCTAACCTATTTTATGGTACTAGTCACAACAGTTGTTCATTAATTAATTAATTTCCTGATATTTATAAATTATAAATTATAATGGACTCACACAGAACACGAATTTTTTTGAGATAAATGGGAAAAGTATTAAAAAATGATAAAGCAGTTCTCATAATAAAAATTTGCTTTGGTTTTAGAATCCCGATATAAATAAAAGTAAATCTTAATTGTAAAAAATAGAGGCAAGCTAACTTCGGCTCGACCGAAGTTTATATACCCTTGGAGCTTTATATATGCCTGACAGTTTGTATGGCAGCTATACTATAAAGTGGTCCGATTTCGACAAATCTTGTTGAAATTATGTAAAATCATTAAAAACTTATAAATACGAGCGTTGGGAGCGATAGCATTGAAAACAAAAAAGTTTTTCTCACTAAGACTTTTTTTCAGATTTAACTTTTGTATGGCAGCTATACTATATAATTGTCCGATTTTGACAAGGCTTGGTGAAATTATGTGATATCATTAAAAACTTATAAATACGAGCCTTAGGAGCGATAGCATTGAAAACAAAAAAGTTTTTCTCACTAAAACTAGTTTTTCAACCGATCGTTCCTATGGCAGCTATATGCTATAGTCATCCGATCCGGCCGGTTCCGACAAATGTGCAGCGTATTTGTACCAAAAGACTTCGTGCAAAGTTTGGTTAAGATAGCTTTAAAACTGACGGAGGAGATAGCATAGAAACAGACGGACAGACGGACATGGCTATATCAACTCAGCTCGTCATGCTGATCAAGAATATATATACTTTATGTGGTCGGAGATGCAGCCTTCTGTGCGTTACAAACATCCGGACAATTTTAATATACCCTCTCCAAGGGTATAAAAATGTTTAACAAAATATGAATTGGAACTGGTAAAGTCTAGTACTCAGTTTGACAAAAAACTAATTTTGTTACAATGCTTCTTATAAAATAGACGCGCTTTTAAAAAACTCATAAATATCATAGCGAAGTAAAAGTGTTTATATTTATAAGAAGTTTTGTATCCAAATTTGATTTTTGTCGAATGTGTATTTAATAATCCATTTACCTTAATACGAGATGAGTCTGCCAGTGGTTTCCAATCCTTGTACCATTGCACCTCCGGCAAAGGAAAACCAGTAACTCTTGCTTCAATTCGTCCATTTTTGCGCGCCATAATGAATGTTTCATCAGGTCGCTTTATAAAGCGTGGATGCTCGGCAATTTCCAATCTTACTCGCTGCCTGGCCTCACCATGTTCATTTGAAGCCACCGCCTCGTACCATCCGACATCGCGATCTAGCATTCTATATTTTAATAAATAGAATAAACAAAATGTAGAATTTTTATCTATATTTCACCCTATAGCAGAGGCCAACAAAATGACCACTTTTTTGTATTAATTTCTGATCTTGTTTTGTGCACTGATTCTAAAAGTGGTAGCAGTTTTTTTTTCATTAGCTAACATAAATATGTTAGCATACTCAAAGTCAAATACTAGATTGTCGATGTGTACTCAGAAATACGCGAATAACTTCGTCAAACGGTATTCAAATTCATTGGGACAACATTTGTTCAACGGAGAAGTAAACGGGCTTTTATAATAAACATTAAGGAAAAATCGAATTATAAGGATTAGATTCCTCTCGTCGATATCGGAATTGATAAGGTTATGAACAATCAGTCCATTCGCGATTTATATCAATTGATATATTTATCATAACTTCTGATTTTGGGTTGTGTTGGGAGTAAACCAAGTAAAAGGTTATGCTATACTCGACTATCCCAACAATATGTACTGCGTCCCGTGAAAAGTTTTTAGAACATAAAAGTTTGTGTGTATATATGTTACTGGCAAATAGCCCGTCACGCTTCGCTGCGCCTTCAACAATATATAACCAACGCACACCCACTTACCACCCACTTCAGGCCCACATCCCACCCACTTCCCGCCCACTTCGCACCTACAGCCCACCCACATTCCACCCACTTGCCACCAACATACCGCACACTTCCCGCACTCTTCCCGCCCAAATCCCACCCACTTCCCATTTACATCCCACCCACATCCCTCCCAATTACCGCCATATTCCACCCACATCCCATCCACTTCCCCTTTCCATCCCGCCCACTTCCCACCCACATCCCACCCACTTCCCACCCACTTCCCACCTACATCCCACCCACATTACACCCACTTGCCACCCACATCCCTCCCACTTACCGCCACATTCCACCCACATCCCATCCACTTCCCATTTCCATCCAACCCACTTCCCGCTCACATCCCACCCACTTTCCGCCCACTTCGCACCTACATACCACCCACATTCCATCCACTTGCCACCAACATACCGCACACTTCCCGCCCTCTTCCCGCCCAAATCACACCCACTTCCCATTAACATCCCACCCACATCCCTCCCGCATCCCACCCACATCCCTCCCACTTCCTGCCACATTTCACCCACTTTACATCCACTTACCACCCACTTCCAAAACAACTTTCCACCCACATCCCATTCACTTCACAGTGAGCATCCCGGCGATAGTTCCAACATCGGAAAATTAAAAACAAAATAAATTCTCATTTTGACCTTACAATCCGAGTTTCAAGCTAATCGTATGAAAAATAGTTTTTGCATGCAGAATTTTTCGGCCATTTTCCTCTTGGGCGGCTTTTCCGACATTGAAAAATCACATTACAAATTATTTCGTATTTTGTCCTTACAAACCGAGTTTCAAGCCAGTCGGATGGAAAATAGTTTTTTTTATGCATTATGAATTTTCCGGGAATTTTTCGACCGTCAGGTCAAATTTTCCAACTTCGGAATATAACATTTTAAACTATTTCGTATTCTATACTTACAAACCGAGTTTCAAGCCAATCGTATGATAAAAACTTTTTTGGATTTAGAATTTTCCGGCCAATTTCCTCTTGTGCGGATTTTCCAAAATCTCTATTTCGCGTACTATGCTTACAACTTATGTTTTGTTATGTGTAATTTTGAAAATAAGTTTGGCGCCAATCGCTGGCAACTAAAGTTTCGCCCATACAACCTTGACCACCCATTTTCCGGAAGATTGGTATGCAGTTGTTGTCGAATTTTCATATAGATCTTTTGAAAATGAGTTTGAACTTGATCGGATGAAAAACAAAAAAGTTTCATACAACCGTTTTCCGCGAATTTTCCACATTTGCCGACAGAATTTTCCAAAATCCGTTCTTAGTACTCACTTTCAGCATAAGATAATACTACTGTGAAAATCTCATCTTCCTATCTTTTATGGCTTAGGCTGTACGACGGTCACCAGTCAGTCAGTCAGTCAGTCAGGTTGAACTTTTTTATATATATAGATATATTCATTGCCTTCGAACATATAAACAAATCAATCAAAGTTCAAACTGAAACCCTGGTGTTTAAATTTCTTAAAGAACCTAATCCATACTTTTTAAAGGTTCTACTTACTTATTCACAAATAGGGTCGCTTGTCCATTTCTTGTATAGCTTTGATCAAACCTTCCTCCAGATTCAATCAGCATGTCGTTAAAATAATAAGTCATTTTCGGTTTGGGATAACCATAAACAAACCACATTAATTCTGTATTATGTCCCTTAACTCCATAACTAACGTCATTTTCGCGAAGTAGGAATCTTGGATAGAAAATAAATGGTTTAGATCAAAAGCTTACACAATAATTCGTTCTATTTTAATCACTTACTGTGGAGCTTGTGCCAGTCCATCGTGGGGAGGGCGTTCAATATCAAAGTCCTTGGGGAAATAAGGCGAAGTTTCGGGCCTAAAGTCTGTACCCGGTGGCAGATAGGTGTATGCTTTTGGTGGATCTGGTACGAGTTTTTGCCTTTAACAAGACCAAGTTAGTTAGAATATATCTTGATCTGTTTATTGTACTTACCTGTAGGTTTGAGTGTAGGGACTTGGATCGCTTACACCAAATTTATTTTCCACACGAACTCTAAATCTATAATCCCTAAATGGCTCCAAGTTTCGCATGTCACATGCGCAGCTTCGTATTCCAGTTTTGATGGTACGCCAGTCACCATCTGGTAAGTCCATCATTTCGAGCTATGTCAATGTATAATTTCTTTTATTCGCAGAAGCATTAAATAAATCAAATTAATATTTACCTGATATGTGACAGGGTAGCGAGGAGTCAGTGGTACCGACGGCTTCCAGGATAGTCGCAAACGGCGGTCGGTCATACGAGATATAATAGGGCCTTCTGACAACGGTGGAGGGGCGCCGGACTTCTTGTATTTTTTGAAGTCAGCATATTGGTCTCCCAAGGGTCGTTGCTGAGTATCCACAGCTTAAGTATAAAATTAATAAAACTTTAAATTCAACCTTCCAGCGAGTTGATCGTACTTACAATCAAAAAATAATTCGGCATGGCAAATATCGTCACCATATGGATTGTAAATGCGGCAGGAGTACCGGCCCACATCATTCTCCGTTACATTTTTAATTGTTAGTCGCAGCAGACCGTTGGGTTCAATGTCAATTAAGAATCTCTCAGATGGGAATAGTTTCTGATCGTTTTTGAACCATTCGACTTCTGGCTCTGGATAGCCCGTCGCACAGGCAGTGAACTTAGCTACCATTCCCTCATAGACGTCACAATCTCCAATCTTTTTAAGAAACACTGGAGCCTCGGATCGCGAATGCTTTTTTCTGCAAATATTAAAGTTCTTTAGATTCGGTTTACACTGATAAAAAAAATCAGTCTGAAATCTAGATTGAAAATCTCTTTTATAAGATTTTATAACAACAAGATTGAAAAACCTTGAAATGAGATTATATATCATAAAAAACAAGTTTTATAATCTCGCAACTTATCAACCATCCTACAGTTTTCTGTAAAGCTTCAGTTAAAAAATCTTTATGATAGATATAAATAGATTTATTTTGTTAATTTTGTTTGTTGGGTTAAGATGATCTCGTCTTAGTCGAATTCTGACACCGTTTTTCTTTGATTTAAGATTATAAACTTGATTTTAGATTAATTTCATTTCTCAGTGTACTTGCAGTGGATACTTACATTTCATTTACAACATCCATACGGCCTTGAGTTATATCCTTGCCCTCCTTGTTGCTGGCAATGCATTTGTAAACGCCTTGGTCGGCCTTTTCGCAGTTGTTTACGATTAGCGTGTGATGATCGCCATCATTTTTGAAGCTATATTTGTCGGATGGATTGATTGGCTTCTCTTGGAAATACCACGTAAGCTCCGGATAGGGGACTCCAGAAACCGTCACTGGAATTTTCGCGTTGTTTCCCAACACTTGCTGATGGTCTGATATCTTTTGAGTAAATACTGGGGGCTTGTACACCTTTCTCACATTTGCATTGCAAGTGGACGAATCCTCACCGAGGGGATTAGCCAAGAGACAAGAGTAGTTTCCTGAGTCAGATGTTTCGGCCGGTTTGATGTTTAATCCGATGTGTTTTCCATCACAAGTCATCAGGAGACGCTCGCTTGGAGTTAAGGGCACTCCATCCTTGGACCAAATGACCTCTGGCATGGGGTTGGCTATAAAAGGTGCGGATATGACCAACTCTTGGCCCTCGTCCGCATTAACATCCCTAAGAGAGGACACAAACTGGGGTGCTTCTTCAGCAGCTGCTTCATCAGCCTTCGGGGCAACATAAAGCTTTGCTTTGGACGCAGTCGTCCCTTCGGAATTCTGAGCTATAACTTCGTACAAGCCAGAATCACCTGGAGCGGTTTTCTCAATAATAAGGCTAGTGGTGTTGTCGGGATTTTCCACTATCGCAATGTGCTTGGCGTCGGGCAATATTTCATGACCATTATGGAACCATTGAAGTTTTGGTTTTGGATGTCCGTCTACTTTAATGCTCATTTTTACAGGGAAACCTTCGATACTTGATGCATCCTGCAGTTCAGCAATAAATGCCGGCTTGGATTCCTTTGGTACGACTTCGATTTTTGATGTACCCTCTACTTCACCTCCTTTATTTGCTATCAAGCACTTGTAGATACCAGCGTCTTGCGGCTGCGCTGCATCAATGCTGTAAAATTAAACGGTATACAAAATGTCCTTGAAAAGTTTAATTGGAGCCTACCTTAGACCGATTTGACCATTAGGGTTGTTGATGAAGTTTATTTCAGGACTTGGGCGTAAGAGCATACCGTCCTTATACCATTTAATCTCAGGAGCTGGGAACCCTGTCACATGAGCCTCGATTTTTAAGGGTTGTCCAACAATGACGACTTGGTTTTCAATTGGTTTTATAAACGTTGGCTGCAGTTCCTCAGCTGTTAAGTATATGAAATGTTAGTAGTGCCAAGCGAAAGCATCAGAGTTCCACTGGGAGACTGCTCTGATATCAATTGTATATTTACGTTTAACTGCAACAGCGCACAACGCGACTTTTTCGCCATGTGGGTTTGAAATAATCAATTTGTAGGCACCGGAATCATTTGGTTGGCAGTTAGTGATTTCCAATTTGACCAATCCCTCCGGAGTGGTTGACGTTTTCACACTGCGAAATGTTATTACAATATTGTGTGTCGCACTTCACTATACCTCGCTTATTTACCTCTCGCTGGGTGTAATCTCGTCCCCGTCCTTGAACCATTGGACTGTCGGCAATGGGCTACCATCGACAGCGCACTCTAGTATGAGGGGCTCTCCTTGAAGTACATCAAGAGCATTGTCCAGCTTTTTGATAAAGCTGGGAGCCAGTGCTTGCAAAGCCAGTTTAAATGGTGCTTTCGTCACACCAATTTCATTCTTGGCCACACAGGCATACTAAGTGAAACACCAAAAATTAATAAAGATGCAGTGTTCGGCTACATAGAAAACTTACCAATCCTGCTTCATTTTCCCTAAATGTTTTTATTTCAAACTGACCCTCAACTTGATCAGAAGATTTTTTGGTGCTGTCTGCGCTATACAGTTTCTGCTGGGTGGTTTTATTTATAGCTTCGAAGTTAATAGGTTTGTCCTCTTTAACCCATTCAATGGTCGGCAAGGGCACTCCATGAACCAACACCTTTGTGGTAACCGGCCTGTGATCGTGAATGCTCTGGTCCTCAGGATGAACTATAAAGGTTGGCTTCTCCACTGTAAGCGAATGGAGATCCATTAATTGTTAGTTGGCGTATAAGAAGGCACATAACATACCGAGTACATTCAGGTTGAAGTCAATGTTGGACCTTCCTTCGCTATTCACCGCTGTAATCGTATATTTACCATTATCGCTGGGAGAGACCGACTGGAAGACCAGTCTGTACTTATCCCCATCAACGTCCGCGATAACCTCACAGTTTTCGTTGTTGCACAGATTCTCATTTCCCCTGGTCCATGAAACCTTTGGTTTAGGGTTTGCAAGAACCAAAGCTTCAAAGCACACAGAGTCACCGGGAAGACACTTTTGATCCTCCAGTCCAGATATTTCCGGTTTGGACAAAACATCTATCCAGCCATTAGAGGCCAGCTCTCCGTATTTATTTTTTACCTTCAGTTCGTATCGACCTGAGTCCTTAATGTCAGCTAAAATGAAATCAGGGTTCAACGGTGTAAGCAAATGTTTAAGTAACAAAAAATTTAAAATATGCATTTGAAAGACTATTGTGAAAGTCTTGGTAAGAGAATTGAGTGGTGCCTACAGAGTAGGCGTTGTGGAAGAAATTGTCCTGCAGTTATATGACACGTAAAATAGTGTTACGTTGGAACAGTTGCGTCTTTTGTCTAAGAGCTTCATTATACTGAGTCTCATTCTATTCCAATCTTGAGCGGAGTTTAGACCATCCTTATCCAGCTCTTGTGCCCAAAAAAACGTTTTTTGACTCTTTTGGAGGCGTAAATCAAAGTTATAGAGGTGCGCATCATCCAAGCAGGTCTCCAAGGCTAGGGCGTATCCAGGAGTATTCGGTGGCAGCCTAAGAACTTTCTTCAAGAAATATTTCTGCAGACTATCCACCACCTCGTAATAGCTGTATCCCCATACCTGAGCGGCATGGGTCTGAACAGTCCTACATACAGCGTTAATTAGTTTTAATTTCGCTCTGATGCTTACATTGGGCTTTACCAAAAAGGAGTTCCTTATGCAGTTGATACTGACTTTTGCCTCAGAAATGGTCTATTAAAGAAATGAATCTTATACAACAAAATTTTGTATAATTTTGGACATTGTTGGTTCAAATACTTTTTTTTTTTACTTTTTTGCGCCATCACTCCGGGGGTGTCCCAAAAATCTTAAGAGATTTTCGTGTGAAGTGACACAAAAACGTTCGGTTCCTAGATAAGATGACGAAAGGTATATTTTCTTACCAGGATTCAAGGCCAAGTAGAATTGAGCGCGTTTCTTATTAAGATCTCAAAATATATGAAACTAGCACATAACCCATCGCGCTTCGCTGCGGCTTTAACAGTATAGAGCCAATATCAGCCCACATACCACCCAAATCCCACCCACTTACCGCCCTCATCCCTCCCGCTTCCCGCACACATCCCACCAACTTCCCATTCACCCATTCACATTACCACCCACTTCCAAAACAACGTGCCACCCGCATCCCACCGCAATACCACCCAAGTTCCACCCAACTATCACTCACATCCCGCCCACATCCCATCCACTTCCAAACCTCTTCCCTGTCCCGAGTTTAAAGTCAGAATAAAAATAGTTATTTTGCATGTTGAATTTTCCGGGCATTTTTACTCACGGGGATCACATTTTCCGACATTGGAAAATCACATTTTCAATTTCATCCATTTAAACCGGATGATAAATAGTTTTCTACTCGCAGAATTTTCTGTAAATTTTCTGACCGTGGGGTCAAATTTTCCGACATTGGAAAGTCGCATTTCAAATTAATTCGTGTTATATCTTTACAAACCGAGTTTTAAGTCAACAGGATGAAAAATATATAATTTTCATGCAGAATTTTCCGGGCATTTTCACTCCTGGGGGCGGGTTTTCCGACATTGAAAAATCACATTTAAAATTATTTCGTATTCTGTCCTTACAAACCGAGTTTCAAGACAATCGGATGAAAAATAGTTTTTTATACAGAATTTTCCGACCATTGGGTAAAATTTTCTAACATCAGAAAATTACATTTCGAACTATTTCGTATTCCATCCTTACAAACCGAGGTTGAAGCCAATCGGATGAAAAATAGTTTTTTGAGTGCAGAATTTTCCGTCCATTTTCCCCGTGGGCTCCGTCTTAGTACGCACCTTCCCCACTTACTGAACTCCTCTCCAAATTACAGCCCTCTATCTCTTACCGTTAAAGCTGTGCGATGATTGCCAATGAGTCAGTAAATCAGTCAGTCTGACAGTCAGTACACTCTCTTTTTCAACTTCTTCAACTACCGCACAGTGTGAACATTAAGCGTTTCATATGTCACCAAGATCGGTGAATCATTAGATTTGAACCCTACAATAGAATAGAATATAATGAATAGAATAGAATAGAATAGAATGATTGCTAAATATTACCAATTGCTCAAAGTCTGCATCTTTCATGTGAAGAAAATTTTTGTAATGTTGTAGTGCCTTCAATCATAACTTATTGATAAGTTTTTACGCAGCAACCTTCGCTTTCGCTGCGTAAAAGCTATGGCCTTACCCACACACTGCAGTAAGGTTGATTCTATTTCAACTCTTCTTGCTCGAGGGCCCATGAATCCTCATGTGGGAACACCAAATTTCTTGTACGCAAACATTTAAAGTTCAAGGTTAACTTTGTTTTATACAATGCACAATGATCCCAAAGTCGATTTGTTTGGCATAAAGCCTAACTATAAAGATATCTGCACGAAATTTGGTTTATACTCATATTTAGAAAGTTTCGTTTTATTTAGACAATTATTTTATATAGCTGGCATATAAACGATCAGGCCGATTTTCACTAACTTTGTGGTTTTTAAAACTATTAAACTGAAGCCGAATATAAGTCAGTCCTCAAGATCAAAGCTCGGCTCGATGGCAGCGGTAAGCTCACCCCAGAGGAGAACAACAAGCTGGCGTGCGCCGAGCAAAAGATTAAGGGACGCAAGCACTATGCGGAGAAGCAGGCGATGCAAGCTAGCTCCGCATCATACGCCAATAAGGTGGAGGCGGCAGCGCTCAACTGAGCCAGCAAAAACGGAGGCCCCAGCTAGCAAACGGCCACGCCCCAGACCGCGGAGCAAGACTCTACCAAGCTCCACTCCAAACAGGAAAATGCCCACAAAGAAAACAGCCAGTTACGTGGCAAAACGGCATCTCACCGTAGCCCTCGTCAACAAAAGCGACCCTTTCGGCAAAATGAAACTAGAACAGTGGAAACTAGTGGAGGGGAAGCTGTTCGAGGAGATATATAAGAGGATGGACGACCCAGCAGAGCAACCTGTTACGTTTGACGGAGCAGGCTGGCTGTTTGAGTCCAGTTCCTCAAGTGTATGGACGATCTGAAGTCACAAGCGTCGTTGCTGACATGGGAAGCCCATGGGAGGGTGCCCAGCTTGAGGTAGATGCCAGAACATGCATTCCGTCATTACTACACGCTGCTAAGCGCGACAAGAACGGGTAGCACATGGTCCCCCACATCAATAGGGAGGCCGATGATTTGCTGTACCCAAGATTCGGAAAGATGGCGTGGGGAGAAGGCTGCGTGCACCTACCCCTCAAAAAGCGCCATTTCGAAGATAAAAACAAGCACACGTTGCAGGCTGGAGAGGTCGAGATAAAGCCAGCAGCCTCTATATTACAGAGGCAGTACAGTCTGCTGAGAACGAAAGGGATGAGGAATCCGCCACAGTAGTTGACCCACCCAGTTTGGAGGACGACGAGGATGAGGAATCAACTACGATAACACTCATGCAGTTAAAGGTCCTCCAGGTCAACTTGCATAAAAGCAAGCTCGCGTCGGCGGAGCTCCTAATAACCCTTGAGGCACGGCCCGCCGAGGTGGCCTTAGTTCAGGAACCTAAATAGCATTACCAATTTTAACGACACTTGAAACCCTTAATGCAGTTTAAATAATCAGCCAGAATCGCTCCAAACAGGTTTGGGTCAATCCAACGTAGGCTAAACTACAAAATAAAATAGATATTATAATGTAATATACCTTTCAAAATGTTCAATGTGCACGTATATTGCTTCAAGCCATGTTCAAGATCCTTGACATCTGTCTTCAGTTTAGCGGCATCGCCTTCTTTAATTGGCTGCCCGTCCTTAAGAAGAATTATTTCCGGAGCAGGATCTGCAGTAAATATGACTGGTTCGGAAACATTATCTCCCTTCTGCACTTTAATGTCGCGTAGTCCGGATCCTGAAGTAAGTAGAGGCTTGCGATACTCAGCGACACCTTCAAAACAAAAATTTTAAAACGTTGTATTATTGAAAACAGAAGTTCGTAAAACATTTTTATACCTAATAACGAAAGGTCTCCCTGGTGCGATTTTTCTCCGCACTTATTTTTCAAAACCACCTTATACTCCCCAGCATCCACAAGATCTAAGGATTGTACCTCTAATTTATAATGATCCTGAATTTTGAAAATAAATTATTTTGTATTATATTTATAACATAGGCGGATATTTATAATACAGACCCCGTCGACCGAAATCGCAGAGTGCTTGTCGGCTGCAATTGGTTTTCCATCGTGATACCAAACGGCTTCTGGCTTAGGTATACCCTTTGCAATAACTTCATATTTAAGAGGAAGACTTTCAAAACTGTGTTGTTGGAAGACATCGACGTGCAGAATTTCGGGGACCGCTATAATAAAAGTCAATAATTAGTAGCATTCAATGGATTTCATGGAGATGTGTGCACGAGAGCGTTTCCGAAAATTCTTGTTGGAATCGGGGTTTTTATTTATTCACAAAAATTCGAAGGTGTCCCAGAGCTAAGAGAGTTTTTTTTACTTTCAGTTTCGAAGGTAATTTTCTTCTTTTTTAAAGTTTAAACTATGAAAAAACTATTGTTTATGCTACGAAAACTTTTATTGCCTGCAAATTCACATGAAGTTTATAAACTCACATGAATTCGGTTAGCGGTATGATTTTCTGTTATAAAGTTATTACTTCTTCCTGTAATACTTTATATCTTTAATTGGAAAATGGGATCCTGGGACACTTACGAATTGTTTCCGAATTGTTATTCGGCAGAAGAGTTTTCGGGCACTCCTCTGCTTGCGTTAAATAATTGTTCAAGATATTTGTTAGGTTTGGTGTGTATTTACAAATGCATGACATCACATCGGATTAAGGAATAGCGAGACAGGCAAACAATTATGCACATGATTCATCAAAAATGCAGATCTGTAATGCTTTGTATTAAGTTATCATTCCCTTATACATATATAATTTATCCTTAATAAGCTAGATTAGAATCAAGCTTAAGGTGCCTGGTATCGGAATTGGTGGCAAATACGTTTATTTTAATCAAACGTTTCCAGGAAATTTTTTCGTTTGCTTATATAATAATATACACATGCTTTTAATTGCAAGACCTGTGTTAGAGTACTAGACTACCACACAGTTGTGGTTTCCCAAATTATAATCGGACCAGTTCCAAGATCCTAGTCGATTTTTATGCTAACGTTTGAACGCCGTATGATTTTATATCATGATAAAGGTGCTAATATAGGACAACAGTCTGTGTCCTTCAGGAAACGCCGAAAAGTTTGAGGCATTTATAGGGAGAGTCCACATTAAAAATTTGGTTGCTCTAGCTCTTCTAGTCTTTGCGATTTAGGTCTTCCTTTAGAAAGACCGACTGACGTTCGAACGACTATATCAACACGACTGCTGATTCAGTTTAAGAATATCTTAGGGGGTCGAATTGAATGGGTGGAAAAAAACCAACAAAGCGTTAAACCAAACGAAATCAAAAACGAATCAAGAAACTATGGGTAAACATTGAGTTCTTAGTCCGCGCAAGTCGACTTTAAATATTTATATTAGGTTAGGTTGCGGTGGCTAAGAGCGACATGCCGCTCTCCCACTTAGGCCACTTAGGGACCATTCCGATGCCATGTTTGTTCCCTGTTAACCCTTATTATGAGTAATAAGTAATACTGAACCATTGTGTGAGCAAAATAATTTTTTGTAGCGCTGGGATCTCTTGCTCGGATATCTCCGGGAGGTTGAGTAGGAGTGGTCGACCAAGTGTATTGAGTCTCCTACTACTCAGAGCAGGGCAGTGGCAGAGCAGGTGTTTTTCCGTTTCCTCCTCTTCTTCATGTCTACAACTTCAGCATAAGTCATGAAAGGTGACGCCTAGAGGTGCTGCGTGTCTGCCAATAAGACAGTAACCCGTGACGGTCCCCACCAGAAGTGATATGTCCTTTTTAGGCGTAAAAGTGTGTTAGTACAGGGGTAAAGAGTTTCCCTCCGATCCATAGTGAAACGGAGTGTTTCAGCTTTAACTATAATACTTTTAAATTAACTAATAACTTTTATGTCGCCATAGGCATTCCTATCGTGCTCTTTTCTGAGAGGAGCTCGATGGTTTTCTTCTATGCTATGGTGTCCAGGCTAATATGGGTAGGTGTATGCTAATATGCCGTGCGATCTCGTTAAGAGATAAGCGACATTTAGAAAGTGTTTTTGCACTGTTTGTATATGAGTCAAGTGGTTTGAGAGCGGCTTGACTGTCTAAGTATATAAATGCGCTGCTTTCTTTGACCGTGAGTGTGCTACGGTAGTAGTTTGTGGTATACCCTTTTGGTCTTCGAGTATGAATGAGTGTCCTGAATTGCCCTCATTCCAGGCATCAGATTCTCTTAGTCTTTGCGATATATTGTGATATTTCCTGATGTCTGCCCACCATACTAGTGCTCCATAGAGTCGTACGGGACGTACGACGGCTGTATAAAGCCATTGTACTATTGAGGCAGAAAAACACCATTTGCGGCGCCCTTTTGCACGAGTATAAGTAGGGCAGTGGTTGTCTTTTTTTTACGTTCATTTATGTTGTCTTTCCAGAATAGTTTCCTATGTAGAATGACACCCAAGTATTTGGCTGTGATTTTACTTTCTGGAGAAAAGAACTAATTCCATTTTAGCCGGGTTAACGCCCAAGCCACACGATTTTGTTTACTGAGCTAGTGTTGTCAGTACGGTCTGCATGAGGTCTCACAGCGTTTGAGGAAACATTCCGCATTTGAAGATGGCAATACCATTTGCGTAAGCCACCGTTTCGTGTACTTCCGCCTTCATTAGTCGCAGCAGTTGGTTAACGGTTACAACCCACAGCAGCGGAGAGAGAACACCTCCTTGAGGAGTGCCACTGTTAACACATCTGCGAGCAGATGCACCGACTGATTGGCCTATAATCTTTCGGTTTCACATGTGAATCTTTGACAGCCTACAAAAATTGTGTAGAGCCAGATCATTGTAATCCCAATAGTTTGCTGTAGTTAGGTGGGAAATATGTGAGCTGGACCCGATGACTTAAATGGTTCGAACGAGTCGACTGACCATTAAATTTTAGTCTCTACAGATCTGTTGTAATAACGTGAGGTGTTACGTTGAGGGAGCATTCAGGAAAGTGAGTGCTTAGCAGAAATTTAGTGATTCTTCGCTCGAGACTGTCCAGGATCCGTCTGGTTTTTGTAAGAGTCCTGGCGGGAGACCCAAAGTTTTGCAAATAGATGGTTTGTACCTTTTAGAGATATTTGGTAATCAAGATTATGTATCGATGCTCTAAAGAAAAGACTCAGATCAGATGAACGATAGTCGAGCTATAAGGAAAACAAAAAAGTATGCTGGGTAGCACCAGATCATCGGCGATGAGCAGCTCTTGACACATTTGATGGCCTCTTTATTACTTTTTGTGGCTTCTATCTAAAATTTATTAGATATATACACAAATGGAGAAAAGCTTGGCTTGGCCCCTTATTGGAGCTGTATAGCCTATTTTACATTTAACATTACACAAACTCTACACTCAGAAAAAAGATCGATCGTGATAAACTTTTATCCCGTTTTGTACTTAAAATTTCAGGTATGTTTTGTTCTTGGGTGTACTTAAATTAAGTACGAAGCATAGAAAAACGACTATCCAAATGTTCTTGCATCAAGAACATTTCGTACTTACAGTTAGCCTACAAATTTAAGAAAAGATGACTTTGTTCAAGTCGATTTTTGACCTAGAGTATAAACATCTTGGTCTTTGGTAAATTCATTTCCTATGGATTTTGATATTATACAGAGATCTAGGTTCAAGTACATATTGGGAAAACTTAGAATTTTATAGGCTTACACAAAAAACATTTTGTGCTTATTTTTTGGTTGGTTGGATTGAGGTTGTCTTTAGAATATATTGGACTTTGATGAAGAACCTTTTTGCACTTATTTTGACATTAAATCGTGATATACTTAAGACCATAACAAACAAATACTATAACTAAAAAGGTATTATAATAGTTTGAAATTTACTTCAAATATCCCGAGACAGTCTTAAATCAAGTATTTCGGGATTGAAAAAACCGTACTTGAAATAAGGATTTTGTACTTGAATGAAGTATTTTCGTATTTACCGTACTATTGACACCGTTCGTACTTGATTCAAGTACAAAGTTCTTGCTTTTTTTTTTGAGTGTAGGGTTTACAGAGTATTTTATGATCAGGCTTGACCGACTTTCTTACTTGCTTTTCGGGGAATGAAACATAAATATTTAAAATCGATTTGCGCGAATGTAGACCCATGGTTTCTTGGTAAAATTTCTTAAGATTAACTGTAGATTTCGTTCTTGCTATACGCTTTGGGTGAAAAAAATCGTAGTATACATATTTCGTGATAACGGAGATTCTTTCTTCTGCCTATTACATACATAATCGGGTATAAAAATTTAAGCAAGTAACCACTCTAGTTCTTTCTTAAATTATGAGGCCCTGGAAACGAAAAAAGGGTCTTACATTTTGGGAAACATAAAGGTTAGCCTTAAAATTCTGCAAGCAATTTAATTCGTTGATTTTAAAGGGTCAACCCTACAGCTGGCTCCATTCTCACTTAAATAACAGTTGCTATAACAAATATTTACATTCTTAATTTTATATGTACAGCCCATTTCCTTTGAGGTTTTTGTGTTTTGCAATGCTTTGTTAATAATCTTACCATACTAATTGATTAGGTTGAGTTTATGCTTCACATTCATTTGTACAGGAAGCTATATGCAGTTACATCTCAGATATACTTTGCACACGTTTAATGGTTAAAAGTAATTAATTAGGTGTTTGAGTTATTTGAAAATTTGTGTGGTTTACCCCCTTCTTCTGGTTGTTCTGTGGTCGCAATCAGAGTTTTTGTAACGGTTTGTTCCATAGATAAGGAGTCGCTGGCTGTATTAAAATTTCGTATTCTGGTGAGTTTTTGTTTAGTTTAAAATTGCTTTCTTAAATATCCTTGTAATATCACTTTATTGTGGTAAAAAAAAATATTTCATGATACTCGACGAGGCCATCTGAGCAGAGTCAGCTAAATACTCAACAGGGTTAGTGCTGCAATTCGAATGCTTGACAATGGCCTTCCAGCCTAGAATATGGAAGTCTTTATACACATAGGCCCGCAGACATTTAAGAGCAAAGGTCTTGCCCGAATATCCCATACTTTTCCCATGGTAATAATAATAAGAAACATTGTGTAAAGGAAATGTGGAAAAAACTGAGGGCTTCAAAAGTCAGGTATTCACCTTGTCTTGCGTATAATGTAGATGATATCATTAAATAAGAAGACTTGTAGAGTGATGCGTGCACCATACTTGGACCCACTTTTCGCTAGTTGACTGAATGAAGTTCCAGTCAAAATTAGTTAATTATAATATGGAAAAGCACCTTCGACTGTTTGCGTCTAAAATAATCTGCATCTGTTATTTGTTATTTTATTAATTTTGACTCTGGTAAAATTGTGGAACGTTCATAGGACGTCAGTTAGAAACACAAAAGGTGGGCCATATGACAAATTGGTAAAGTCCCTACACCCTTCGCAAGATAAAATGATTACCCAGAACGGGTTAGTTTATGTCCCGCCCTATGAAGTCTTACAAAATAATACTTACTTAACACCAGAACCTTGCAAGTCGATGTCGTCTCCCCAATGAAGTTCGCTGCCTTGACTTCATAGGTACCCGAATCCTCAGTTTTAGCTAGATTCAATGTAAGATAGTAATTTTCAATGCGCTGCGAATCGCGTGTTATCTTGATACGCGCGTCCTCGTAGATTTCATGACCGTCCTTAAACCTGGGACGAAACAGATTTTCTAATTGACTATCACCAAAGAGTGGATATATCAATTTACCATTTAATGCTTGCCTCGGGCACGCTGTACACTTCCACCTCCAATGTGACCGAATTACCTTCTTTCACTTCGACATCCTTAAGAGGTCGCCTTATTTTGGGCTTGCCTAAAAAGAAATGGCAGTGAGCACACCTAACAGGTATTCATGGGCATTCACACTTACAGTTTACAGTTACCTCACAGTTGTCTTCCAGTTTTCCGTAATCATTCATGATCTTGCAACAATATGATCCCTGCATATTTGTCGCCACTTCCTTGAGGATCAGTTTAAATTCATTGCCTTCTTCGACGCGGCGGAAATCATTTCTTTTTTCGTCGATTTCGATGCCATCGATATACCATTTGGCATGCGGACGTGGATAAGCATCGACTCCTACCACGAGCTCCACGTTGCATTCTCCCTCCGTGACAGTAATGTTTTTGAGTTTCTTTGTGTATTCAGGTGTGCATTTAATTAGCACCTGCGTCTCACTGGTTGCAGTGCCGTGTTCGTTCTTTGCCTTCACCGAGTATTTACCCGCATCCACGCGAGTGGCTCCACTAATCTTCAGTGTGTACGCATTTCCGTCGCTGCTGACGCTGTATTTTGAATCACTTAACTTAATTTCAGTTTCATCGTGATACCAGGATAGGGTGGCTTCGGGGAATGCATCTATCCGCACAGTGATTTGCACATTCTCTTTCTCGCCGTGGATATATTCACTCTCGAAGTGCTTCACTACGATTGGCTTGGATTTTACAGTACAATTCCAGTACTCCGAAGTTTGACTTAGATCATTTGTGGCCCTAATTGAGTAGTTGCCAGATTGCTCGAGTTTAATTTGAGAAATTTCAAGAACAACTTTCTCTAAGCTTTTGCCAATAGAACTCGATGTGATTTTGACATTACTCGCACTGGTCACGTCCTTTCCGTTGTGTGTAACATTCACGGACGGCTGTGGAAAGCCTTCAATCTCAACTTCAATTTTAACTGTCTCTCCGGCGGTACAGGTAACATTTTCAATCTTCTTTATTTTCGGTGGAGCTAAAACCAAAAAATAAAAAAAATGTTGAAGAAGGATTGGAATCAGATATATTCAGACCCTTAAAAAGTTATTTCAAGCTCCTGGCTTAAGGGAAGGACGCAACAACAACATTTGTTCACGACAGATTTAGAAAATCTAAAAATTAGATGCATCAGTGTGAATCTCAAATAAAACTATCTGTGCTCAATTTAGGAAGAGAATTCTTAGAAGAAAGAAAAAGCCATGCCTTATCAGCCGTCTCTGTTCTATTGTGGTTTTCATTATCTTGCATTTTAAAATATTACCTTTAACCACTAGACTTATAGAGGACTCATCCTGTCCCAACTCATTGATAGCTTCGATGGTATATTCTCCGGCATCCTCTGTTTTGATATTTTTAATAACCAGAGACATGCTTTCATCATCCTCATACATGAACTTGTGTCTGTCATCCACCTGAATGACTTCGCCCTCATGTTTCCAAAGCACAGCTGGCTTGGGGAAACCCTTGCACGTCAGCTCCAGAATGGCAGATGCCCCGATGCTTGTGTTGGCTTCACGATGCTCGATCACAAGGGTTGGTTTTTCTGGTTCCCTATTCAAAGTTTGAATAGCACCCTGAACCGATAGCTCAGCACTGCAGGATATATTTCCAGTGGTGGTTTGAGCGACGCAAGTATAGATGCCTGCGTCTTCGGGCTTAACATGTTGGAACACAAGAGCGAGTGAGTCTTCGTCTTCTCCAAAAAGCACTTTGAAGCGTTCTTCCGGATCGAACTCCTCTCCGTTTCGCTTCCATGAGAACACTGGTTTCTCACCAGCAGGCAGTATTTGACCGCTTAGAGCACCAAATGGATTGCGGTCCTCTGTTGAAAATAATCAAATTTTAGCATAAGTAAATAAATGAATAAAGGCATTGGCGATTTAATTATATTTCAAAGAATACAAATACTTGCCCACTGTTGTTGCTTCAGCCACGCAACTAGCCTCGCCATGCTTGTTAGTCGCTGTGCAAGAGTACGATCCGCCATCTTCCTTTTGCACGTCTGCAATAACCAATTCATAAAATCCCAAATAGTCTTTTTCTCTAATAATTTGAATTCGATCATTGGTTTCGAGAATTTCCTTTTCATCCTTGTAGCTAAAATAAAGAACAAGTACAAAATATTAATAAAGGGAGCGAAGCATCGACTGTGACAAAAGAGCTCGATATATTTGATAAGATTACCCAATTGTACGCTTGACAAAAGGAAAACAATTTTTAAAGAAGAAAGCTAACTTCGGCTCGGCAGATAAGATATGTCCGTATAATTTATATAACTGATGGTTTTAAATCATTTTCATTCAAAAATTAAATTTTCGCTTTGAACAATGCTAGCCGGGTGAATTCCCAACTGAGCAATAGATGACGCCACAACTTAGACAATTTTGCTGGCCAGTTTGTTATATGGTAGCTGTACATTTTGGGGTGCCACAGAAACTTTTTCCAGCCAAATTCCAAGCGAACTCCAATTTATTTCATTTGGTTGGTTTCAAACCTCCCGTGTTTTGTTAGGAGATTTGCCAAAGCACTTTTTCAGTGGCTCCCTCTGTCAATGGTAGCCCCATCTACTTGATAGCCAGCGGATTAAGGGCTTCAAGGTATACCTCATGTTTGGCGTTAAAAATTTTTAAATTTTGCATTATGTTGATAATAAAATTAAAATTTAAATTAACATTTAAAAATGCAACATAAAACATATATCACAATCAAAAAATTTCAATTAAACATCAAATTAACCCATAACTAAAATAAGTGAAATTTGTTGGCGATAGATTCAGCCCTGTTTTTATACCTTTGCAGAGGGTATATTGAACGCACAGAAGGAAGCATCTCCGACCACATAAAGTATATATATTCTTGATCAGCATGACGAGCTGAGTCGATTAAGCTTTGTCCGTCTGTCCGTCTGTTTCTATGATGTCTCCTCCGTCAGTTGAAAAGCTATCTTAACCAAACTTTGCACGAAGTCTTTTGGTACAAATGCGCAGTACATTTGTCGGAATCGGCCGGATCGGATGACTATATCGTATAGCTGCCATAGAAACGATCGGTCGAAAAAGTAGTTCTAGTGAGAAAAACTTTTTTGTTTTCAAAATTTTGTCAAAATTGTGGTGCTATATAACAAACTGGCAGGCAGATATCATGCTCCAAGGGTATATAAACTTCGGTCGAGCCGAAGTTAGCTTGCCTCCATTTTTAGAGATTGAACTTCAATCGGATTATCTGGTGCTCTAACTAGATTTTCTAATAAGAAAATGAAATCTCTCGAAGTTCTGTGGCACCGATGATTTTTTTAAACCAACCGTCAGCAAAATTTGTAGAGATTTCAGTGGCACCTCCGATTATGCTTATCCGATTTAGATTGAAGCAGGTAATATTTATAACTGGAAAGCATAAAGACGCCACCATTGAAAAAAAACTATTTAGTATTCCGACCAATCTATAAGCTACACTCATCCGATTTATATCAAGTTTGGTAGCGTTAGCTTTAGGCACATTCTGCAGAAAAGTCCGATAAGCGATTACTGAATCACTATTCGCGTTTGCCGATGAGTCCCTGCTCAATGGCATTGATAGCAGGCCTTCAGATATTCTGTGGCTTAAGTACTTTTTATCATAACAAAATTCTTAGAACATATAAGCTTTAATATTATCAATTGAACATTTTATGTGAAAGCTTACTTAAAGGCAGTCTGATCCAGCACCAATCATACTTTGGTACGATTTCCTCACAGAAATCATGAATTTCAATCATGAAATTTGCCAATCGCAATCAGCAATCCCTGCATTCAGCAGTTAGAATCGGTAATCATTAATCGCAAATCGCTAATTAAAATTATCTGCTCAATGGGCCCATAATATTTCTAGCGTACAAAGAATTAAAAAATATTGCATAAAACACCATAAGAAACTATGTGATTGCCTTTACCTTTAAGATTTGGTTTATATTATAAATAAGACAACATAAATTTAATAAGTAATTTAAGTAACGTAATGTCACATCAGATGCTGATGCAAATAAAAACGAGAAAGGCAAGGCTAACTTCGTTTGTGCCGAAGTTTTGATACACTTGAAAACGCTTGTCTCAACGGTAAGCGACTTCGACCAAACTTCGTAGATCAGCTTAAAAACATTTAATATTACCCATGACCATTTTTGTGAGCTGTAATATTGAGAAAAAAAACGGGGTTTCTGACTAAAGCTCATTTTCCGACCGATCATTTGAATGACAGCTACAAGAAGTAGTCATCCAATCCTGACTATTCCGAATTGTATTTAAGAACTACAATTTGTTGATAAGATTTCCCAACGCACAATAATGTTTAAGTCGCAAATTTATTGAAACAATTAGATAACCCAATGAGCCTATCCTAATGAAATTTTCAATATGTGATGCTAATATTTTTTTTTTATTTATATATCCGATTACAAGCGTGCAGTCAAAAGAAGACTGTGTGCAAAGTTTCAGGTCGATAGCTTCAAAACTGAGAGACTAGTTCACGTAGAAACAGACAGCGGACGGACAAAGCTTAATCGACTCAGCTCGTCATGCTGATCAAGAATATATGTATATACTTAATGTGGTCGGAGATGATTTCTTCTATGCGTTGCAAACTTCTGGGCAAAATTATAATACTCTTTTCAAGTGTATAAAAATTGAAAAGACATTTTGAAAAATTGTTGGGTTTTTTTTGGATTTTTATACCCTTGGAGAGGGTATATTGAAATTGTCCGGATGTTTGTAACGCACAGAAGGAAGCATCTTCGACCACATAAAGAATATATATACTTGATCGGCATGACGAGCTGAGTGGATATAGCCATGTCCGTCTGTCCGTCCGTCTGTTTCTATGCTATCTCCTCCGCCAGTTTTAAAGCTATCTTAACCGAACTTTGCACGAAGTCTATTGGTACAAATACGCTGCACATTTGTCGGAACCGGCCGGATCGGATGACTATAACATATAGCTGCCATAGGAACGATCGGTTGAAAAACTAGTTTTAGTAAGAGAAACTTTTTTGTTTTCAGTGCTATCGCTCCCAACGCTCGTACTAATAAGTTTTTAATGATTTCACAAAATTTCACCAAGATTGGTCGAAATCGGACAATTATATAGTATAGCTGCCATACAAAAGATTGGTCTGAAAAAATCTTTTACATCTCAAGAAGTTAGCTTGCCTTTATTTTTATTCAAAGTTTTTGCTTCAATCTGGCTCAAGGTCAATGGTTTATTGAATCACAATACATTTAACACAATTTAACAGATATAATTCACAACGTTTTGGAATAGCAATGATATGTCCTAACAGCTGTTTCGGAATTGACCACAATTCACTCATCAGCAGACTTTGGTTCTTTCACACTTCAACCTATTGCAAACTCTTATATTAATTAGTAAATGTTGGCGAATAAAGACTTGAGGATTTCAATGGTGTGAAATTCAGGCCTGAAATTGTGCAATAGATCTCACCTAGACCTCAATGTTAGTTAAAATTTTTTATTGTAGGGGCAGGAGGGAGCAAAAATTTCAAACAAACATGACCTGCGTGCAGACAATATAAGTCTAGATTTTACATTTGGTTGCACTAGCTCTTATAGTCGCTGAGATTTTGGTGATTTTACAGTCAGACGGACGGATGGACAGAAGGGCATACTATATCGACTCGGCTGTTGATGCTGATATGTTTATATATAGGTATTAGTATTATTTGGTCGGATATGGTTCCTCAGCCCTTTTACATACATTTGCACCACTTTATACTCTACGAGGAACGGGTATAAAAACGAAATGTTTTGCTTTGCTCATCAACTCATTGAACACTATGTTTGTATACGTATTAAATTTATTTGATAAAAGAGAAATTTTTGTTTAATACGATTGTATTAGAGTTCGACTCAGGAAATGAATTTAAATTCTATCCCGTCCAATCCTAAAGTCCCAATCCAAATATTTTGGCGCGCAGAAATTTCGGAATTACAATTTAATCCCTTCTTGTCTTTAATATATTCCTCTTTGCACCTAGTGCACCTCGGGTCAAGCGGTATTCCCGTTCCGCGTCCATTTTATATCATTTATTTTATATGACGATTTTGCATTTCACAGCAGCTGTTCTGTTTGAGGGCTTTTCCGAAGTTTAAAGAGACTACATTTTTTGCTAAAACACTGGCGTCCGTTAAAAAGTAGAGGCCAAACAGTTTAAGAATTACAAATAAGAATCGTGCGCATATTTCTGTTGCTCGTATATAAATAACGAAAGCGATGAATTCGAATTTGAGAATTACTAGCAAGCAAATCTTACTTTGAGCTTTTTGGCAGATTCAATACAGGTAATGTCTTAGAGGCCTTGCCTTGCACGCGATCCGTGGGGGAGCCGTCTAACACATCATTCCAATCGTGTTTCAGTTGAAGGGCCGGGAGTTCAAATCCACTCAAAAGCAAGGGTTGAAAATCTCGGTCAAAACGTGTAAAAATCCTACATTTTCGTGCGGCTTATGCATTTTATTCTTTTTAAAATATAATATAATGTTTAACAACAAATTACTCAAAGACAAAAAAAAATCAAATACTATAGACCTCGTATGGAGACAGAGTGTATCTATCCTAAACGAAGTTAATTCATAAATATTAGCATCACATATTGAAAATTTCATTAGGATAGGCTCATTGGGTTATCTAATTGTTACAATAAATTTGCGACTTAAACATTATTGTGCGTTGGGAAATCTTATCAACAAATTGTAGTTCTTAAATACAAACTTTTAGCAATCCAAAACCTATAGATTTGTTATATACTTACAATTTAACTCTGGGTTTCGGATCGCCCTGGATCTTAATCATGAACCGGAAGAGAGTATTCTCAATCATTTCAGCATTCTTTAAACTGACCAGAAAAGCTGGCGGCACATTCGTCTTAGTTTCATCATGGCCCGGAGCTGCAATATTTTTTGCTTGATACAAGATATTTTTAGAGAGAACAGCAGCTGATAGCATACCTTGGCCAACAGCAAGTTGTGCCGACACAGTAGTTGTTTCAGTCGCAGATTGAGCGCGAACAGTATACGTTCCGGCATCGCTCTCACTGTAAAAAAAACGATGTATTTTTTTAGTACACGACATCACAAATAGTGTAGTCATCACTGACAAACCTGCAATTTTTAATGTCCAATCGGAATGAATTCATTGGAGCACTGGTTTGAGTAATTCGATCTGCCAATCGATCTTCCAGTGGCTTATTATCCTTCAACCAGGTAACTAATCCAGGCTTCTCCTTAAACTGAATTTCAAAATGCGCCGCCTCTCCAGCTAAAGAAAGCAAATAACTTCAGGGGTTACACCTGATTTTTTAACTGTTTGTAAAATACTTACGATTTACTTGCACACTCTTCAACATTTTGACAACCACAGGCTTATCAACAGAACGTAACGGTTCCTCCTCTAAGAGCCGAGACGATGATCGTATGCCAGCTCGGGACTCGGCTACCGAATAAGAGGCGCGGCTTTCGGCGCGACTTTCTGCGCGACTTTCTGCGCGGCTCCCGGTGCGTCCGGTAGCAAGCAGAGATGAACGTGCTTCAACTCTGTCTACAGCACTTCGATCATGTCTCGAACTTATTCCATAGTGTTTCTCTGCAGTGCTGTCGTAGGAGGCTCCCCTATCGTAGTCCCTGGATCTAGAACTCGCTTTAAGAGCGGCAAATGAAGAAGGGGTGCAGCGAATAATAGAGAAGAAATTAATTCAAATGCGCCAGTTGAATTGCATCGATCAATGTTTTCATGTAACCAATAACAATTTTGATGAAACTTCATACACCAAACTAACCAATTGTTTAAAATTTGATAAAAAAAACACAAAATGTACAATGATCAATTTCAAAAAGGCGATATTTAGTGGGAATAACTTGGAGATAGGAATTGAAAGTTAATTGGAAAATTGTGTGTATTAAAACATAGAAAATTTGAATATTATTTATTATGGATTTCAAAGGTCACGGAATTCTTAAGACATTATGGTTTTGGTTGAATTGTGTGCCGTTCGCTAAGTCATGTATCTAAGATAATAGTCTCATTTATATAGTAAGGCTCTCGCAAATAATTTATACATATATCTATTCTTGATTAGCATGTCACTCTGGGGGGTGCCACAGAAATCTCTAGAGATATTGCCGACGGTTTGTTTGTAAATCTCTCGAAAAATCCGTCGGTGCCACAAAACTTCAAGAGATTTCATTTCCCTATTAGAAAATCTAGTCAGAACTCTAGATGGTCCAATTGAAGTTCCATCTCTAAAAACAGGGCTGAATCTCTCTCTCAAAAAATCCAGATATTTATGCCAAATGTAGCCCCCATAAATTGTAGAGTGACAGAATTCCAACAAATTCGTTTTTACTCTATATCTTCGAAAACAGTTTTGGAATCAGTGAACATAAAATTATCATAATTTCAAATCAACAGGGCTGCACCTCACAAAAAATGGTCCTTTTGTTGGTCTGTGTTGTTACTCTTGCGAAACAAACATCTTCTGCTATTAAACATTTCTTTCCCTGAGTAACGGGTATGTCGAAGTTACGCCTGGCCGACTTTAGGTACAATGAACGAACTACGTTTTTAGATTCAACTAAGAAGCAGTACCTCGCGGATTTTGGACATTTGATTACAAGCAATTGCTTTAGAACAACGTTGACCATTTGGGGTATTTCCTTTAATTTAAAATTATGCAGCTTAGTAAGCAGAACGAAAGAAAATTGCTTTTATACAATAAGAAAATGTATCAGTGTGATTGACTAATAAGATAAAGAATCGCTATAAAACTAAGAGTGTTAACACTGAATCTACCAATACTAAAAAGCTTACACAAAGTCTAGCAGTGTTACTTTCATAATTAAATGTCCTCATAGAAATTTCTTTCCAATTATTCTATTTAGTAGCTATTAAAGATATACTGCATAAATTAAGATTTTTCCGAATCATTGGTAAGAATAAACATATACTATTACGATTGTTTAATAGTCTATTTCCATTCTAAGTACATATTTGAAATGTACATTAATTTTTTTCATGCCCTCAACGGGTTTTGAACCCAGGTCTTGTTGATTTCTAGTCTCAGGTCTTTACCACTACCCCATTTCTGTAAGATAGACCATGGAGCAAAAACCGGCTAGGGGGGGGGAATAAGGGGGGGAAAGGGGAACCACACAAAACAAAACAAATTGTGGTTTTTAGTAAAGATACGACATATGATAAAAAATACAAAAAAAAATAAAAATAAAAATATAAAAAAAAAAAAAAAAAAAAAAAAAATTATTTGTGTTTTTTTTTAATTTTATCATTTTTCCTTTTTCAAAATGCAAAACCTCTTTCTCTCTCTCTCTTAACCATAAAGAAAATAAAAAAGTTTTGACCAATACATGTATATGCCTTGAGCGAAACCGAAATATGTTTCGGTTTCAATCCCTAGTTTGAAGGTAAAACTAGAAAAATAAATAGCGCCGCAGGCGATTTTTTTAAAAGTCGCGAGTGAAGAAGGATTTTTAAGTGAGTATCCACAAACTGCACAAACAATAAACATTGAAAAACTGCGCAGGATGTGTAGGGCATATTTAAAAATTTAACCTTTAAGTAAAACCTATTTTAAATCAAAAAACGTCTTACACGTCACTAAGACCATGTTTGCACATCATTTTGGTTAGTTTTATAAATTTGGAAATGCTATTGCATTTAAGCTACGTGGTTAAGTTTTAACGTTCACATATTCTTAGTACAAAACCCGCAAATTTAAAAACTTCATTAAAAAGGAACCCGTGGATGACCTACTCGACTTTGTTGTATAAAAATTCTTTATAGTTCGCGGCCCATCGATGACATTTTTTACAAAATTGTTGCTTAGAACGGTGGTATACTAAATATTTACTAGTTTCTTTTTAGATGCTTCATTCTTAGTATTTGCATAAAAATATTTAACATGGGGGGTAAAAAAGCGTCGTATACTCGTGTACATTTCGTCTGCAACTTTTTTGGCTTTTTTCAAATATCAGTAAAAACATGCAAAGAGTTCAGAAACTCCGTTTTTTCAATCGCACTCATAAGATGTGCCGCTTTTGATGATGTCTTGCTGTCTCTATCATTCTTAACCTTTTCTAATGCTCCAATAATGTAAAAAAAGCAACTCGGCGAATGTGCACACGCATTCATGTTTTTCGGGCATACAACAACCATTCTCATCAAGAGACCACTGTTCGATCAGTGACGCAAGGTGAAGACCAGATAGGAATCGATTAGAATGAATCTTCCTGCAAACTGTTGCCACGTAAGGAACAGTGGTTAATCAAATTATTAAATATTCCACCGAATTGCCAACGATCGGTCGTAATATTTCAGCCCATATTCCAACGGTGTTTGTTTGTAGATACTTTCACTGCTGATTAGGGTTGTCGAAATATCGATTTCCTTGGATATTAGTAATATCAACAATACTAGTAATATCCAAGAGAATGTAAAATTAGGGATACAGCTACAAAGGGGCCAACCCAAGCGTCTCTCAATTTTTTGGTGTATGTGCTTTTAAATTTTTCGCACAAGAGAAAGGAATACATGCACAGTTTAACGCCAAATCCGAACGGCAAAGTTTGAGAATTTGCTTTTTCATGGCTAGTTAGTTAGGTGGTGAAGGTGACCGGATGTGTAAAAGCTTTTTTCTAAAGAAAGTAAAAAACTTTTATTATTGGACCTTCCGGCGGGATCGAGCACCCGACCTCCCACCGAGCAGTCCAGCACGCTAACCGCTGGGCGACGCACCGCCACCTAACTATCCAAGAGAATGCCTTCAGAAAACCTCCCTTTTGTGGCCGAAACTAACAAAAATACACACCAAAAATATATTCTATAAGTATTAGATATCGATATTTCGAAATCTCTACTGCTTATGCCTTTTTAAAACAATCTAAGTATTTGCATCTTTTTCTAAAATTCTTAATTACTTAATTTGCTCTTTGCATATATTGGGTGAATTAAGATATTTGGGCTTCTAAGGGGGGCTTCAGCCCCTATAGCCCCCCCCTGGATCCGCTACTGCATCCAGCTAAATGTGCTATATAACTCTCAATTATCTTTTCTGGCCTCTATGAAATTCAACTGACATAGATAAAAAACAAGTAAGAGTGTTGCGGTCGAGTGCCCCGACAGCAAAATATCCTGTTCCAAGTAATGTGGTTCCTATAGCTTTGAATTCCATTTATTTTAAAATTTATTTCAATAAATGGGCAGGCGCACTTATGTACATATCTTCGGGGTTTTCGCTTGGATCTCATTGTGGTACACAGAATAGATAGATGTTGGGCCTAACTGAATATATATTAAGTCACAAGGTTAAAACTGAAAAATTGAAGCTCTGACAGTTTTTCGCGGTTAGAAGAAGATGGAGAAGGAATTTGCCAAACCTGGAGCAAACTTTATCTGGGTAAGGTGTACACCTACAGACATGCGAAAAATTGTGCCTCTACTTCTTATAGTCTGTGAGATTAACGCGTTTATACATAGAGAGTGACAGTTTTTCGCTGCTAAATGATGGAGGATGTGAAGTTTTCCAAATCTGAAACAAACTCGATGTGGCTAAGGTATACACCTACATACATGCAATAATTTATGGCTCTACCTCAAAAAGACAGTTTTTCGCTGTTTAAAGATGGAGAAGGAGGAATTTCCAAATCTGAAACAAACTCGATGTGGGTACAGTATATACCTATATAAATTCCAAAACTTGTGGCTCTATCTATTACAGTCTCTGAGATCGACGCGTTCATACAGACGGACAGACAGACAGACTGACAGACGGACATGGCTAAATCGACTCGGCTGTTGATGCCGATCAAGAATATATATATTTTATGTGATCGGAGATGCTTCCTTCTCCCTGTTACATACATTTGCACAACTTCATGATTTAATGGGAACAGGGTATAAAAATGTGAAAACCTTCGGGGAAATGGACACATATTTTAAATATGTACATTTTTTTCCTATGGAGAATATGTTACATATTATTAGATATGTGATAATATGTGAAAATATGCACATTTTTGCGGTAGTGGAAATAGGCTATAAGGCAAATGTATGACATTTTTATTAAAATTTGGTGTGCTTTGAAGCATTAAATTTTTTCGTCATAGGTGAAATGTTAATAAATATATTAGAAATTAAAAAAACGTTCGCGTAAAGGATTCGAAACTAAGAAGCGAGAAATCGCACTGGCGGTGGCATTTCAACACCGCAGCGGTCTCGTCCAATTCCAAAAAATTGATGATCCCAAGCTTACCCCCAGGATTGGAAAATGGGGAATCTTTAAAAATATCGAATGGACTATTTAAACTTTAACACAAAATCTCCTTTTGTTCCTGTCTCTCTGACAACAATCAATGAATCCTGTTAATAACCCAAATCATAAGAAATGGAATCATAGCTGATCTAAAGGTATAACCTGTTACTTTTGAATACATTTGATGTCTAGTCCTAGCAAAATTTATTTGACATTCTGAGTTTGTTAACCATTCTTGAAAAAAATTTCATCCTGATCATTAAAAAATAAGTCGCCTTCCTGTACACTCTTGCATTATTAAATCGTTGCTGCTTTTGGGATTACTCTATATCTTCGAAAACAGTTTTGGAATCAGTGAACATAAAATTATCATAATTTCAAATCAACAGGGCTGCACCTCACAAAAAATGGTCCTTTTGTTGGTCTGTGTTGTTACTCTTGCGAAACAAACATCTTCTGCTATTAAACATTTCTTTCCCTGAGTAACGGGTATGTCGAAGTTACGCCTGGCCGACTTTAGGTACAATGAACGAACTACGTTTTTAGATTCAACTAAGAAGCAGTACCTCGCGGATTTTGGACATTTGATTACAAGCAATTGCTTTAGAACAACGTTGACCATTTGGGGTATTTCCTTTAATTTAAAATTATGCAGCTTAGTAAGCAGAACGAAAGAAAATTGCTTTTATACAATAAGAAAATGTATCAGTGTGATTGACTAATAAGATAAAGAATCGCTATAAAACTAAGAGTGTTAACACTGAATCTACCAATACTAAAAGCTTACACAAAGTCTAGCAGTGTTACTTTCATAATTAAATGTCCTCATAGAAATTTCTTTCCAATTATTCTATTTAGTAGCTATTAAAGATATACTGCATAAATTAAGATTTTTCCGAATCATTGGTAAGAATAAACATATACTATTACGATTGTTTAATAGTCTATTTCCATTCTAAGTACATATTTCGAAATGTACATTAATTTTTTTTCATGCCCTTAACGGGTTTTGAACCCAGGTCTTGTTGATTTCTAGTCTCAGGTCTTTACCACTACCCCATTTCTGTTAAGATAGACCATCCAGCTAAATGTGCTATATAACTCTCAATTATCTTTTCTGGCCTCTATGAAATTCAACTGACATAGATAAAAAACAAGTAAGAGTGTTGCGGTCGAGTGCCCCGACAGCAAAATATCCTGTTCCAAGTAATGTGGTTCCTATAGCTTTGAATTCCATTTATTTTAAAATTTATTTCAATAAATGGGCAGGCGCACTTATGTACATATCTTCGGGGTTTTCGCTTGGATCTCATTGTGGTACACAGAATAGATAGATGTTGGGCCTAACTGAATATATATTAAGTCACAAGGTTAAAACTGAAAAATTGAAGCTCTGACAGTTTTTCGCGGTTAGAAGAAGATGGAGAAGGAATTTGCCAAACCTGGAGCAAACTTTATCTGGGTAAGGTGTACACCTACAGACATGCGAAAAATTGTGCCTCTACTTCTTATAGTCTGTGAGATCAACGCGTTTATACATAGAGAGTTACAGTTTTTCGCTGCTAAATGATGGAGGATGTGAAGTTTTCCAAATCTGAAACAAACTCGATGTGGCTACAGTATACACCTACAAACATGCAATAATTTGTGGCTCTAACTCTTATAGTCTGTGAGATCCACGCGTTTATACAGAAAAAAAGACAGTTTTTCGCTGTTAAAAGATGGAGGAGGAGGAATTTTCCAAATCTGAAACAAACTCGATGTGGGTACAGTATATACCTATATAAATTCCAAAACTTGTGGCTCTATCTATTACAGTCTCTGAGATCGACGCGTTCATACAGACGGACAGACAGACAGACTGACAGACGGACATGGCTAAATCGACTCGGCTGTTGATGCCGATCAAGAATATATATATTTTATGTGATCGGAGATGCTTCCTTCTCCCTGTTACATACATTTGCACAACTTCATGATTTAATGGGAACAGGGTATAAAAATGTGAAAACCTTCGGGGGAAATGGACACATATTTTAAATATGTACATTTTTTTCCTATGGAGAATATGTTACATATTATTAGATATGTGATAATATGTGAAAATATGCACATTTTTGCGGTAGTGGAAATAGGCTATAAGGCAAATGTATGACATTTTTATTAAAATTTGGTGTGCTTTGAAGCATTAAATTTTTTCGTCATAGGTGAAATGTTAATAAACATATTAGAAATTAAAAAAAACGTTCGCGTAAAGGATTCGAAACTAAGAAGCGAGAAATCGCACTGGCGGTGGCATTTCAACACCGCAGCGGTCTCGTCCAATTCCAAAAAATTGATGATCCCAAGCTTACCCCCAGGATTGGAAAATGGGGAATCTTTAAAAATATCGAATGGACTATTTAAACTTTAACACAAAATCTCCTTTGTTCCTGTCTCTCTGACAACAATCAATGAATCCTGTTAATAACCCAAATCATAAGAAATGGAATCATAGCTGATCTAAAGGTATAACCTGTTACTTTTGAATACATTTGATGTCTAGTCCTAGCAAAATTTATTTGACATTCTGAGTTTGTTAACCATTCTTGAAAAAAATTTCATCCTGATCATTAAAAAATAAGTCGCCTTCCTGTACACTCTTGCATTATTAAATCGTTGCTGCTTTTGGGATTATTCGGCCACCATATTGGCCACTGTAGTGATACCGTCAGTGAGTTTGCCGGCTGTGAGACGAAGGCTTTTTCGGATATGCTGGGATTTGCCATACTGCTGGACTTTCTGTTCCAGATCGCCGCATTCTCTTCTGGTCTTACCGCCTGCCTCTTCCAATTCCATTTCGTAAACATAACAACTTTGTTTATTTATAAACATTTTGTTTTGCTTTTGCTGTTTGACACAGCTGATTGTATATCGAATGAAAATATCGATAGTTCTTTCGAAAGTTGCCTGCAGGTTACAATTTGACCGCATCATGAGGCTGCGGTTAAGTTTGCCGGCTGGTTTTCGCTAAAGACAGCATGAGACACTCTAATTTGACTAACCTGCCGGTAAGTTTGACTAACCGGACATTGAGAAAATGGGCCTTAATGCACTATTATAGCTGTGGGTTTTAATCAGCCAATTCAGCTTGTTCTGACATATGTGCAGTCTGCATCTGTAACTCCCTACATGTTAGGGCCAAACCAAATCTACTTACAAAACAAGATTTACATTTCTGTTTTAGCTTTGATAAGAAATTTCCGTGACACATTGGAATATCTGCTATTGTGAACTGTTACTTTACGAACATAGTATGAAAACGTATATGATTTCCATGCAATAATATGATTTGTCCATTTACATTAAATCCCGACACACATTTCGCAAGCAACAAAAACTAGCTATCGCAGTGTTTCTAAAGTATGCAATCTTTTACCCTAAATGTAAAATACTTCTGACATTGTAACGAAGAAGGTGTACACATACTTTGGATGTACGATATGCGACATACACTGGCATCGAACGATGGTTACAGCAAATAATCTGTTGTGGTTACTTAAAATGGTTCATCACCTGGAACTTACTTTCATAACGCCGCTTTGAGGTCAGGGAGTAGCCAGAATAGTAATCATCCGCCATACCGCCAACGCTTTGGCCCCGCGCTTCAAAATCTGCACTTGGCTCTCTGAAATCGTCAGCAATAGACTCAGTATATTCGCCTCCAATCTCATAAATGTCTACGGGCTCCTCAACAATCTCATAAATGGGTCGTTTCTTTTTAATGGGTGGGTTAAAAATATGCAAAAAGTCACGGGCTTTGGCCTTTTGTACAGTGTCTTGCGCGTATTTAGTAGAGTCCGTTGACTTGAGAACCGTATTTTTAATGCTGCGTATTTTTTGCTTTGCATTGCGAAGCGACGTGTCGGAACTTGATACGTCATATATGCCTTCAAAGAAGTTCTGCGTTTTTTGCTCTAGGCTCTCAGTATGGACTAGAACGCGTTTGATGGTGGGCGGCGGTGGAGGTGGCGGTGATGGGGGGCGCGCTTTGACAATTAGTATCTCTATGGTGGTTTCGTACGAAATGAGCGGAAGCGGTTGAAAGAAGCCGGGCATTCGCACAAAGTGCGGGGGCAGGGGTGGGGGTGGTGGTCCTTGCCCTGGTGCAAGATGAGAACCACCATTTCGGTTGGATGCGATGTTGGCAAGTGAAGTGTTCCAATGCGTTAGTGAAGCAGAATCAGTTATATTAGTAGTATATCCCTGTCGGCTTTGGGTTTGTTTCTGATCACTATCACTGTCTTTTAGAGATTCGTTGTAGCCAACGATATCTTTAAGCTCGATCGGTTTATGTTTGGTTACGATGCACGTGTTATCGCTTTCTACTGGGTGAATTATCTCAATTTTTGGAATCAGAGGTATTTCAGTAATAGGATTCGAGGGTTGCGACGTATTACTTGTGTGTTCTTCAGCGTTCTTACCAGCTGAGCTCGTTTCGTTGCCAATATCGACTTGCTGAGATTCCGTCAGAGAAATAGTCTCGCTTGAAATAACTAAATCGCTCTCAGTTGGCTTTTTGGCAGTTGCGTTATCTTTTATACTTTGTGTAGGGGACTCAGACGTTACCGCTGAGCTTACGATAGGAACGGTCACGGGTGCACTCTGTGGCACGAGTTCAACTATTTCTGAAGTGGCTTTCGAATCTGGCGTGGGACTCTTAACTTGTGACGACTTTGAAACTTCCTTAGTGACGGTAGAAGATTCAGCAAGCGATGAACTTTTTATTGTTTGAGAAACTGCCTTCGAGTTTACAGTCGATTGTGTAGTTTCAGATGATTTCAAAATATCCGTTGATTTTGAATTGAACTTGACATGTGATGTAGAGATGGTGGCAGTTTTTACACTCGTCTCAGCTTGCGATTTAGTAGTGTCTTGTCGGTTCTGCTGCTTCTTGTAAAGCTCAATGGACTCCTGCTCAAATTTCAGCAATTCTTGGTGCTCCAACTGAAGACGCTCTTTAGTCTCCTTACTTAAGAAGTAATTCTCGGCCACATCAGAGGGTCGAACACTTGAACTTGGATCGTGAGCTTCAGCCTTTTGTGGAAGGTGCAGAATTAGTTCGCTTTCGGCAGCGACTTGAGTAGAATCAACTTTTAGATCATCAGCATTGTGTTCTTGCAATGTGACTTCTTGATCGACGTGAGAGCAAATTTCTTTGTACCAAGTCAGATGTGCTTGGTCGCCGTGAGGTCTAATATCAATGGGTAAAAAGGCGTTTTCATCTGCTGTTTTTAGCGTCAAATGAATTTGTTTACTTTCTACTCTGTCCTCAATGTTACACAGAGGAAGCTTTATGATGTTTTGCAAAATAAATACCGATCTATTTTCAGAAATTTTTCGTACTTTAGTTATCAGTATTCTGGACTTAAATAGAAAGCAATAGCGATCGTGCGACTTTCCTTCCTTATCTATTACTGTGCACCACTCATGTAGCAAGAGTCGTCCCAATTTGTAGATGTTGCCGCGAAGACCCTCAATGCTAGAAATAAATCGGTTGTCATACGCTCTACTTGGCACACTAAGCATTAGTTCTAAAGCCTTCTCCAAATCTCTAACGTTTTCTTTTAAGCTTTGTGAGTATTTTATGAAATCCTGTGAAGTAAAATTCAAATATTTGTTTTAGCATTGTAGATGATAGCGGCGGCTATGGTAAAAATGTACTTGTGTCTGATAAATCGTATGCGAAGTTCGTGTTACGACAAATACCGCAATTCATTGCTAAGCAGTATGTTTAAAACAGCATAAATGACTACAACACCGAGTGTTTGGTGTCTTCTGTGTTACTACAAATGTACAAATCCAAACCTTGAACAGAAGTTGATAGTCGTTTATTCTTTGGATCGGGAGCTTCAAATGTTCAGAGAGTGACTTATCGTCTCCAAGTTTGTTGGAAAGTTCCTGGAAAATAACAAGAAATAAAAGAGAACACTATATTATTGCTTTTCTAGTTATAGTATTTGAATAGTCTTCAGCTTCACTTAAAAATATTTTCATCAGAGCAAATGGTGACATCGTTTTTATTTAATCGGATTGAAAAGCTAGTTGATAATAGCATTTGAAGCGGGCTGCTAATGGAGGCACCCCTCCAACCAATACAGCACGCATATAGAGCAGGCCGGTTAACCGACACGGCATTATATCAGCTCGGGAAGATGCTCAAGAAAACAATAGAAGAAGTAAGTGGCTTTATGCGCCTTCATAGACATTGGGGGAGCATTCGACAACACTTCCTATAATGCTGTCAAGAATGCTTTAATCAGAAGAGGATTAAGGTTCTTTAGTGGAAGGTTAAAAAGGAAACACAGTAACCACAACTAGAGGATGCCCTTGGCGTCGTCTTTGACAAGCACTTCAAGTATAGACACCGTATGTGTACTAGGGAAAGTCTTGGGCAACATTTTAATTAGCGTTTTTTTTTTTCTTGCTGAAGTGTACACACAGCACGATAACCTTTGTTATATTTTTTTATATGATCAAGAATCAAGCATACAAAATCGATTAAAATTCATATTGCATTAAGCCAGGAATATTGTTTAATATGAAAAAGTATTGAAACCATTTGAATAAGTCTAGTAGTTCCATCTCTGAGATCTGTTTGTTTATAAGGACGGACATGGCTACCTCTACTCAATTGTTGATGCTGATCAAGAATATATATACTTTATTGGGTCGGAAATGATTCCCTTTCCCTGTAACATAATTTTGCACAAACTTAATATACTCTGTGTACTTTTAAGTATAAAAATAAGTTTAGGTTCATGTAAATTTCAGGTATTATAGTTATTGCTAATATAAACTTAAGTTATAAATTAAAACTCGATATCTTAAACAAGTGAGAAAGTCGGTCAAGCCCGACTATAACATACTCTGTACCAAGAGTAATAGCTGAATGCAACGCTTCTGCTGCGCTCATCTCTAAGTCTCTATCTCTTACCATCTCTGAGATCTGTTTGTTCATACGGACGGACGGACAGACAGACGGACAGACGGACATGGCTATATCAACTCGTCTGTTGACGCTGATCAAGAATATATATCTTTTATAGGGTCGGAAATGATTCCTTCTCCCTGTTACATACTTTTGCACAAACTTAAGTATATTAAATACATACATACCTTCGATACAGAGTATAAAAATGTGAAAGTTATTCAACATTTTTATACCCTTGCAAAGGGTCTGTCCGTCCATCTGTCTTAACTGTCTGTTTTTACGCAAACTAGTCTCTCAGTTTGAAAGCTAGCGAGCTGAAACTTTGCACAGAGTCTTCTTTTGACTGCACGCTGCTAATATGTCGGAACCGCCCGGATCCGATGACTACTTCTTGTAGCTGTCATACAAATGATCGGTGGGAAATGGGTTTTAGTCAGAAAAACCGTTTTTTTTTTTCTCAATATTACCACTCTCAATCAGGGTCATGGGTAATATTAAATGTTTTTAAGCTGATCTGCGAAGTTTGATGGAAGTCGCTAACCGTTGAGACAAGCGTTTTCAAGTGTATCAAAACTTCGGCACCGACGAAGCTAGCCTCGCCTTTCTTTCAAATAAACTTGATCTGCGTGCAGACAAAAGAAGACAACATGTCAAGTTTGGTAACTCTAGCTCTTATAGTCTCTGAGGTCTAGGTGTTCATACAGACAGACGGACAAGTCTATATCGAATCGGCTGTTGATGCTGATCAAGAATTGGAATATGGTCAGAAATGATTCCTTCGCCTGTTACATACATTTGCACGACTTTAGTATACCCTTTTTACTCTACGAGTAACGGGTACAAGAACTAGCTACTTCAAAATATCAAACATGAAATCTGTGCTACATGCGGTGGGTTGTCAATTTTTCAAAATTTATGAAATTATTGCGATTTTCATAGCAAAATTTGCCAATATTGAACAAAAAGGGGAAATCTTATAGAAGACTTTGTAGCCTTTTTTGCGCCAATTAAAGCCCATTAAAAAAAAGCCGTCTAATGTATATACAATTATACAGGCCTGTTCCCGTTTTTGATTTCGATCAATTCATGCGGATTCGGAAGTTTTTAATGTACTCGCTTCCAAAATCCGTTTGTGTTCTTCGGCTTTGAACTTCAACCCCTCACAACCCAATCACAGCTCTTGCCAATTCCGATCAATCGAGTTCGGAAATGGGAACAGGCATGCTTTAAAAATGATTTGAAAAATGTATCTGGCGACCTTTCTAATTTTTAATTAGTGAGTTTAGCTGGCTCGAGGTCCGAAATAGTTGTGTTTGTTCACAACTGAAAACAACTTATGCATTATTGTACACCAAAAGAGCTGGTTGCCTATACGGTACCGTTTCATCATTCTCCCGAATGAGTATTCAGTAGCCTTTCCGCTGGAGCAAACATGATTTCACTTGCCTTTCCACACAATCAATGCTTTGTTTGTCTTCAACTTTTTGGTGTAAATAAGCTTAAGCTTAAGCTCAAAATTCCAAATAGTCCAAAAGCTGAAGCTTTAGAGAGAGCTCAGAACTGGCCAATGTGACTTCTGGATAACTTGGAGTGATCCCAAAATTTTCAGCCTGGAATTTTTAAACAATCTTTGCTGCAGAAAGTTTCCCAAAAAAACAATCCCTGTTCAAGTTAGAAACTGTCAAAAAATGTTTAATTCTGTAGAAAATGACTTAGGTGTTGAAAAACTTAAAAAAAGCGTCGTGATAACTCAAAAAAGTAATGATGCAGCTCAGATCCGAAACAAGGGGGCACGGTTAAGTTTAGTTATGTCTTTTTTCTTGAAAAAAAACTATCAAAGTGTAATGTAGAAAAGTTTATAGCCAGCTTTAGCCCAGATCTACTATAGGACCCAAATCCTGTATTTGAGGATAACACGATATAGCAAAGCTATATTCAAATGTGCCCAATAATAATGACCAAGCTTAAGAACGCTAACGTTGAAAACAAAAAAGATTTCCCTCTGAGTCACATTTTCCGGCCGATCGTTTCTATGGCGGAGAAATGATCCGGGCATTTCCGACATATTAGGAGCGTGCAGTCAAAAGAAAGAATGCGTACAAAATTTCAGCTCGATAGCTTCAAAACTAAGGTAATAGTTCGCGTAGAAACAGACTGACGGATGGACAAAGCTCAATCGACTCAGCTCGCCATGTTAAAAAAGGATATTGCACTTAATGTGCTCGGCGATGATTTTTTCTATGTGCTTAACGCATAGGACAAATATATTAGTGTTGGGTAAAAGTTGTTCATTTCACTGAACATGTTTACTTGATCTTTTTTCTAAGTGAGTCAACTCACTCAAATTGGTCACTTTTCAGTTGTTCACTTGTTTTTGTTCAGTTGTTCTTATTCATTCTTGTTCAGTTGTTCAATTTCTCAGCTATTTAGTTGTTCACCATCATACGACCGTGACAAATAGCCAAACATGGGACATGACACTACCAATCTGAAGTCGCTTTTCTTTGACGGGCAGTCAGACTGGCCGAATGTCTGGAAATTCACACACAACAAAAGCTGGCCACGAAAGCCCAGCACACAGCCAATTAGGGGTGTTCTAGAAATCTCTAGAGATTTTCGTATAAACGATTGCACTTCAAACTAAACTGAAACAACTTTACTTGCGAAGTGCCAAGAATCAGACCGCCTACTAGATTATGTGGCTGGAAAACTGTACGCTTCAAATCTACTTGACTTTGACCAGGCGGTTTCAAATCGCTCAACTTTTGACATCTAATCTAAGTAGACGGGCATTTTTGAGCGCCTTAACATACAAATTCAAACAGCTTTTATATGAAATGCTAACGTTTATACGAAAACCGCTAGAGATTTCTGGAACACACCCGAATATGACGGTAATTAGGGGCCAAACAGCAATACACACATACTCTTGAAATCATCGGAATTCTCTTTCTCGCTGATAACACAAGAACAACTGAACAAGAACAGCTGATCAAGATTCTCACTGAACAATAATGAAGATTTGAAGAAGAACGTTCAGTTTAAAGAACAATTCAACTATGTGGGTTTGTAGCATTGTTCTTGGAATGCAATCCAAAACTAACAACTGGGAGGCATGCGTGCACTGGACACCTTCTATATTCATTATACCCTTGGAGAGGGTATATTGAAATTGTCCGGATGTTTGTAACGCAGAAAAGGAAGCAACTCCAACCACATAAAGTATATATATTCTTGATCAGCATGCCGAGCTGAGTTGATATAGCCATGTCCGTCTGTCCGTCCGTCTGTTTCTATGCTATCTCCTCAGTCAGTTTTGAAGCTATCGTAACCAAACTTTGCACGAAGTCTTTTGGTACAAATAAGCTGCACATTTGTCGGAACCGGGCGGATCGGATGACTATAGCATATAGCTGCCATAGGAACGATCGGTTGAAAAACTAGTTTTAATGGGAAAAAACTTTTTTGTTTTTAATGCTATCGCTCTCAACGATCGATTGGCAATTACGTTTTTCATAATTACTATTTTTATCCTCTTTGGTTTTTTTTTCGCGATTTAATAAGTCTTTAGTCAGTGTAAATGGTTTAAATACCTCACCTATCACAAAGTCTGTAACTAAATTCGTTTTACCGTCCGTGTACTTAACTAAAAACTATTTTGTTCTAAATTGTACGTAACTAAAATTGTTTAGTACGTACGAGTGCTGAACACAAAAAAGTTCGGTACTTATTTTTATCGGTCGGTGCGTTACGACGCTGTACCGTACTTGCTTTTTTCGGTCGGTGCGTTAAAAATTATGTACCGTACTTGTGATTTCGTACAGTACGAAACGAGAAATGAACTTTACTTTTCTGAGTACGGTACTTGGTTTTGTTCAGTACTTTTTGTGTACTAAACATAAGTATGGCACTTTGTACGGCACTTTGAGAACCCAGAATTGTATAGTCTTAAATTTCGCAACCAAATAAAAAATGTTTAAATTTTTAATATTCAGGCCTGTTCCGAATTCCGAAAACGAGTGGAATTGTCGCAAATCGAGTTGATTGCTGTTCCGAATTCCGCAAATCGACCAGAATTGTCGTTTTCAAAAGTTGTGCTGCAGAGTCAGCAGAATGAAAAGTAATTGCTATTAAAAGCATTAAAATAAATCGCAAAAATTATAAACTTATCAATTTAATAATGTTGAACATTTTTAAAATCGATTTGCATCACTACTTCAAATGTTTACAGTTTAAGTGTATTTTAAAATCACTTTTTTTATAAACATCTATAAAATATTGCGTGAAAAGCAAAACCGAGCGGTCGTTTTCAAACCGAGCTGTTCTGAATTCCACTTTACGTTTTAGTCGAATTCAATCGTCAATCGATAGCTGCTAGGGTTGCTTCATTTAAATTAATTTATTCGGTCGGCACTTTTTCTATTTTGTTTAGCTATATTTAACCATATTTGACATCACATATTCAAATGTAACAATTAAAATCTGTTTTAAATAAAAATAAATTGACTTAAAGTGTAAATAAGAGCTTTGTAAATTAAAATTATAGCGATGATGCCAACTCTGGCTGCTGTCGATAAACACAAACACGCGCGCAGGCCAGTCAGCCAGCTGTTTATGAAAGCGACTTCGAAACCGAGTTCGAAAAGTCAATACGTAGCCAAATCGTTCGGAATTGGGAACAGCAAATAGTAAAACGTTCGTTTTCGTCTCGTTTTTACTTTTTGAAAACGTTCGGAATTCGGAACAGGCCTGTATGTCTTAATTTTAACTATCAGGCCTGTTCCGAATTCTGAAAACGAGTGGAATTGTCGCAAATCGAGTTGATTGCTGTTCCGAATTCCGCAAATCGACTAGAATTGTCGTTTTCAAAAGTTGTGCTGCAGAGTCAGCAGAATGAAAAGTAATTGCTATTAAAAGCATTAAAATAAATCGCAAAAATTATAAACTTATCAATTTAATAATGTTGAACATTTTTTAAATCGATTAGCATCACTACTTAAAATGTTTACAGTTTAAGTGTATTTTAAAATCATTTTTTTATAAACATCTATAAAATATTGCGTGAAAAGCAAAACCGAGCGGTCGTTTTCAAACCGAGCTGTTCTGAATTCCACTTTACGTTTTAGTCGAATTCAATCGTCAATCGATAGCTGCTAGGGTTGCTTTATTTAAATTAAGTTATTCGGTCAGCACTTTTTCTATTTTATTTAGCTATATTTGACCATATTTGACATCACATATTCAAATGTAACAATTAAAAACTGTTTTAAATAAAAATAAATAAGCTTAAAGTGTAAATAAGAGCTTTGTAAATTAAAATTATAGCGATGATGCCAACTCTGGCTGCTGTCGATAAACACAAACACGCGCGCAGGCCAGCCAGCCAGCTGTTTATGAAAGCGACTTCGAAACCGAGTTCGAAAAGTCAATACGTAGCCAAATCGTTCGGAATTGGGAACAGCAAATAGTAAAACGTTCGTTTTCGTTTCGTTTTTACTTTTTTAAAACGTTCGGAATTCGGAACAGGCCTGTATAATTTTCTTTACCTGATTATTCTTTATATTGTGTTTAATGTTATAATAACTGATTTATTGTCTTTTAAAGTCATATGTAATAATGTTTTGTACCAAATGCTTTTATTGTTGTGACTAGCACAATATTCATAAGTTTCAAAAAATTCCCCCTCAAAAAAAAAAGGACCATTTTTTTTGCGAAGTGCCAAGAATCAGACCGCCTACTAGATTACGTGGATGGAAAACCGTACTTTGCTTCAATTTTTTTGACTTTGAGCAGGCGGTTTCAAAACTCTCAACTTTTTGACATCTAATCTAGTAGCCGGGCATATTTTAGCCCCATAACATATTAATTTAAACAGCTTTGATATAAAATGCTGACGTTTATACGAGAACCTCTAGAGATTTCTGTGACACACCCGTATAAGATACTCTGATTCACCCAAAATTTGTACCTATAAATATCTGATCAATTTAAGTTAGCTTAATTCTGTTTTGCCGGATCGATAAATAATCTTGATTACTAAAAACTCTGTGACACAGTTTTCAACAAAAACAATTTATGCTATTGAGACCCACAAAAATGGCAATTTGTTTTGATACACTGCACTGTGGGTCGAATTCCCAAATAATTGGCATAAAGTCGAAAATTTCATGGAAACAAAACTCATTTTTAATAATACACCTTAAAAATACATAGTCTATGTACAAAGAATCGAGTAATATTTTCGATAGTTTTGCAACCCTGAAATTGTTATCGATTATCGAAGTTAGGTGATGAGTGCAGTGATTGTTGCGATAAAATTGGCGACAACTATTTGTTAACTTTGAGGACTTGCACGTCGTGTAAAGTTGAACAAAAAATTTTGCCAAAATATGGATAATAAAGGCCAGGGTATGTAGAATAAATAAATGGAAGCATTTCTTGATAATATTCAATATGTTGCTTTAAATTGTGTTGTTTCGTGTGGTCCCTAAACAGAGAAAACTTAAAAAAAAGTGCAAGTCTTCTGTGGAGCAAAACTAACCTTGTGCGTGTTTGTGTGTTTTGTAATATATGTCAAAATAAAGTAGAAAGTGTGTATTAAAAGATTATAATTATCCTGTCTGCGGCTTTTTGCGGCTTTTGCGGTGCTTTAAACTTGAAAATGAGCTTAAACTCTGTCATGCAACGCTGCTGGACGTATGGACGGCAACTCTACCGCTTTTAAAAACCAGATATTTGGCCAACTAAAGGAATGAACGCTTAAAATTTGACTATAAATTACTGGAAATTCATTTTTAATTTAAACTCTAACATTTTATTCACAGTTCTCAAAACTTTGTTTTCAGATTACGTATACGCAGTGTTGCCATATGAGGGCGGTCGGGGAAGGCGTGGTCAAATTAACTTAACATTTCGTTTAAATATTATAGGTGTTATATCTATTAAAAGTACCAAGTTTCAACTCGATACACCACCACACCTTTTTCTAATTTTTGTTCCCACTGTACACTGTTTATTTGTTCAAGTTGTTCATGTCATAAACTATTCGAGAGTTTTCATTTAGTTGTTGATATTTTTTACATTTTCGTGATTTTTAACTGAAAAAATAATTTTTTTGAGCTGGTGCAAAAAGTGTTTTGTAGGCCTGGTTAAGAGCTACAAAATGTTTCAATACACAGAAAAAATTTTCGTTGGTTGAATCTACCAATTCTTACAGTAAATTTTACTGTGAAATATTGTTACATGTAATTTGTTCTTGTTTTGTTTACAATTTATTTGGTAAATTTACTCCTTCAAATAGTAAATCTAGCGTAATTTCAGTGTTTGTTTTTTGTTGTTATTTTTTAAACTGCGGCTTGCAGTAACATTTTACCATAGAACTAGTACCACGCACGTAACAGTAGTAAATATATTTTGTTGTTATTTTTTGGTTTACTGGGTTGTTAGTAAAAGTTACCATAAAAATAGTACAGTTACTGCGCTAACTTTTGTTATCCTATTTATAATTGAAAATGGCCGAATTCGAACTTGGGAATTGGAAGTGGTCTCATCTTTGCGATGTGCAAGATTTTTTTTTGGTTGGCAGATTCAATACTAGTAAGAAATATGACGCGTTGCCACATGCGCGTACGCAGCCGAGCCAGTTAAGATGTCGACCAATTCGAGTTGCAGTCAATGGGCCCTGAGTTCGAGCCACCCCGGAGTAAGAAAAGTTTTTATGAAATTATTAATTAATAATTCGATGTTTTTCAGAATTAGTACATGGTATTTGCACTGTGATGTGTGGTGTTTATACTGCTGCTGTGGGACACATATGAGTTTACTGTAAACAATGGTAAACTAACTATTTTTGTTGGTCGGAGCAATTTCGACCGTCATTTCTGGTTGAAATTTACTGTGCTACCGTAATCATTACGTTGTGTTATGGCACTTTTACTGTAGCTGACGGTTGGTTCAACCCATGTCTATAGGTTGGAGCATTTTAACCACAGAATTGGTTGAATTTACCGACAAAATTTTTTCTGTGTACAGTAAAGCATACTAAAATACTATTCACATGTACATGACCCGAACGTTTGCCGAGGTTGACACTTTGCTTTCTCACACTAGTACACTCTTTTTTGGCCTCGCTCTCGCTGGCCATCGCTGCAGTAAAATGTAAAAAGTAAAGTTAACACGGACAGACGAACCAGGTCTTGCCATTGATGCTGATCATAAATATATGTACTTTATAGACTCGGACATGATTCCTTCTCCCTGCTACATACTTTTTGCACAAACTCCGTGTACCTGTGGTACGGAGTATAGGGATTCGATTCTCTTAAATTATTATTTTATTATATTAACTAATTATGCCATGGCAAGTCTCCTTTTAATCAAGGCTAACTTGCTGTTGAGCCGAACAAAAGGGTATTCATAAATGTGCACACTATTTTTAATAGAGCCAAAAACAATTTTTTTAGGATCACGCTGAGTATCTTTGCAATCAAAACAAGTGAGAAAGTCGGTCAAGCCCGACTTTTAAATACTCAATACCTCAGCACGTGTATGCTTAGTATGAATTTTGCTACGGCAGAGCGTTCCTTTTCTTTTGCTCATAACTTGACAATCTCTAGTCCGGTCTCTATTGCGCCATCTATCTGTTAGACTAAGGGAGACATGCAGGGAGTGGCGTGGAAAAATTTAAAATAATCTAGATCTGCCTGCAAGTATAACGAGTTTATATCCCATACATGTCGAACCATCTGTGTAACTTTGGCACAGAGTGCAAAAATCGTGTTGATTTTAATTAGAATTGAATTTTGAAAGAACAAAATGTAATTAACCAAATCTATAAGGGCGGTTACTCAGCCATTGCATTAAAGCAATCAAATGTTTATATTTAATATAATAGCACCGTCAGAATTTGAAAAATTATAATGAGCAACATTTGTTTTTATTTATTTCAAAAACATTTATATTATGTTCTTGACCAGACATACAGATTGCGCTGAATCCCTTTCAAAGTCGCTGTAACACGGTGTAATTTGTTTTTGTTATTAAATTTTTCTGACAGTATTGAAAGGTACAAACATTTTGTTTATATGACTAAAGGCACCACCTTGATGACTCAATCAAAATTTGTTTCGAAATGGTTGGCCATATTCTAATTTGTTTCTCAGTTTGTGCTGTAAAATTCTTTTAAATATATATTTATTTGTGATTACCTTTCAGTTCGGCTCATTACTGAATCTAAACTGAATTATCCTGGATTAAGAAGGACTGGTACTGAGAACATGAATACTCTGAGATTCTTCGTTAAGTTTCTTCGTTCGTTTCTTTAAGAAATAATTTTAGGTATTGAACTTATTGAATTGATGAGTTTCATTGATAGAAATAAAAAAAGAACTGAATTCTGCCAAGAACTAGAGCAGCTCCTAATTCTCAGGACTGAGTTCAGCACTGAAAAAATCAGTAATAAAGCGGTGAACTAAGGCTTGGTTTGTTATGATTTGCATTTGTATTACAATTATCTGGAATGTTCGAAAAGTATTTTTACGAATTCTGCAATTCTTAAGATGATTCAAATGTTGACTTTTCGAGTTACAAGTATATGCCTCAAGATTAAATATATAAAGAATGCCAATTTTATAAAAACTATTTATAAAGGTCGAATCCTTTGCAATTTGCCCCAAACATATGTACTCATACATTGTACATTCATATGTATGACCACAGCCAAAACATTCTCTATTGCTCTCTTCAGTTAAGTTATTTTTGGAACTATGTTTGAAAAAATTTATCACTTGTTGCAAATATGCATATGTGTGTGTCTGTATGCTAGGCGATTTTGTGGTATCTGTATTTTACGAAATACTTATATGAACGGCTGTATGAGCATCTTTTAGTTGTCTATTTCAAATAAATCAAGACTCACACATTTGAAGAATATATTAGATTATTAATTGCACCCAGTATATAGCTACGTCAATTATCCTTAATAAATATATATTTCTAAATATTTCGAAAATAGTTTTTTATAGTCCACAGTAATTGTTTAGTGAATAAAGAGAGTTCATTTTCATAAATATCAATCAACAGCATGGATATTCATATGTTCATGTGTAAATGCTTTGAATGGTGAGGTCAAATGTGTTCATATATATGTATATGCATATATATATATGCCCGAGCGAAAAAGTTTTCACATGTCTATACGCGTATGTTCGTTCATCCGCAAATATACTTGTATGCGTATTTATATATATATATGAATGTATCTTTAAAAATATCACAGAACACAGTAAAATTTTCAATAAATAATATTGCATAACTGGAAAATCGCACAAGGGCTTAAAAATTCAAATGAGAACATGGCTTCAATTCAAACATGATTGGCATTAATTCGATATCCATTTAGGAACTTTCGCAGACGGTTAATTCACAACTGGAACAACTTTGTAACATATTTAATACATTTTTGCACAATCCCGCTGAACAATAACTTGGCTTTACCAATATTTATGGGGGAGTTGTTCAACCCTTTTTATGAAAAATTGTTTGAAATAAGTACCTAGAGCGAAGTAAAATCGGCCACGTATTGAAACAATTAGCACGACACGACCGCCAACACTACTCGGAAGAAACTGAAAAAGTGCAAAAGCTTTAAGATTGAAAAGCGTCTAGCTTTAAAAATAAACAGAAATACTCGTACACCACATACGCATAATATTCGTAAGCGATTAAAATGATTTCAATGGGAAAAGTATATTCATTTCATGTGTCTTTCGACCAATTATTATTTGACATCCTTGAACCTTTTGGAATTTTGTGGGCAAGTTGCATGGCCCTGTCAGGAATTGAGTACCCACGAAGGCTCTACTTATTTTGGTCAGAAGTTCTGATCAGGACTACGAGCTGAGTTTATAGCGCTGCGTCCGTCTGTCTGTTTGTTTCTTAGTGAACTACATTTGTAAAACTATCGAGTTGACTGCTGGCATTGTCTTCCGATTGAGTTAGCATCTGGAAACACTTTAATTTGTATTGAAAAACCGGTTTCTCAAAGACTCTGAGTGTAGGCAAAAGCTAAGTTCACACGGGCATTTGCCCAAAATTTTATGAAAATTTGTCTAAAAAGCCATGATTACAGCTTTTTTTGGACTTAGCCTAATACAATCTTTAGCCCAGACAAAGCTGCAAACATCTGAATTTCTGATGAAGGTTCGGTGCGGAGATTTCAAAACTAAGGTTTTATTCCGAACACTGGTCCCAGCAATCAGACTTTGCGATTCGCCTAAAACTATAAAGAAATTTGATAAGTCAATCTAAAGTCCAATAGTGCACAATCATTATAATCAAAAGTACATTGTCCCAAGTAGGGCTGCCGAATATTTTTAAAATATCGTATCGATGATATTTTCTGATTTGGAAAAATATTAAATGACTAGCAAATAGCCCGTCACGCTTCGCTGCGCCTTCAACAGTATTTAACCAACGCACACCCACTTACCACCCACTTCAGGCCCACATTCCACCCACTTTCCGCCCACTTCGCACACACTTTCCGCCCACTTCGCACCTTCATCCCACCCACATTCCACCCACTTGCCACCAACATACCGCCAACTTCCCGACCTCTTCCCGCCCAAATCCCGATCACTTACCATTTACATCCCACCCACATCCCTCCCTCTTTCCGCCCACTTCCCACCCACATTCCATCCACTTCCCATTTCCATCCCACCCACTTCCCACCCACATCCCATCCACTTTCAGCCCACATCCCACCCACTTTCCGCCCACTTCGCACCTTCATCCCACCCACATTCCACCCACTTGCCACCAACATACCGCAAACTTCCCGAGCTCTTCCCGCCCAAATCCCGATCACTTACCATTTACATCCCACCCACATCCCTCCCACTTACCGCCAAATTCCACCCACATCCCATCCACCTCCCATTTCAATCCCACCCACTTCCCACCCACTATCCGCCCACATCCCACCCACATTCCACCCACTTGCCACCCACATTCCTCCCACTTACCGCCACATTCCACCCACCCACTTCCCACCTACATCCCACCACTTACCCACATCCCACTTCCCGCCCACTTCCCACCCACATACCACACACCTCCTGCCGTCTTCCCGTCATCTTCCCGTCCACTTCCCGCCCACTTCCCATTAACATCCCACCCACATCCCTCCCGCATCCCACCCACATCCCTCCCACTTCCTGCCACATTTCACCCACTTAACATCCACTTACCACCCACTTCCAAAACAACTTTCCACCCACATCCCATTCACTTCACAGTGAGCATCCCGGCGATAGTTCCAACATCGGAAAATTAAAAACAAAATAAATTCTCATTTTGACCTTACAATCCGAGTTTCAAGCTAATCGTATGAAAAATAGTTTTTGCATGCAGAATTTTCCGGCCATTTTCCTCGCGGGCGGCTTTTCCGACATTAAAAAATCACATTACAAATTATTTCGTATTTTGTCCTTACAAACCGAGTTTCAAGCCAGTCGGATGGAAAATAGTTTTTTTTATGCAGAATTTTCCGGGAATTTTTCGACCGTCAGGTCAAATTTTCCAACTTCGGAATATAACATTTTAAACTATTTCGTATTCTATACTTACAAAGCGAGTTTCAAGCCAATCGTATGATAAGAACTTTTTTGGATTTAGAATTTTCCGGCCAATTTCCTCTTGTGCGGATTTTCCAAAATCTCTATTTCGCGTACTATGCTTACAACTTATGTTTTGTTATGTGTAATTTTGAAAATAAGTTTGGCGCCAATCGCTGGCAACTAAAGTTTCGCCCATACAACCTTGACCACCCACTTTCCACCCAGCGGTGTGAATTTTCCGGAAGATTGGTATGCAGTTGTTGTCGAATTTTCATATAGATTTTTGAAAATGAGTTTGAACTTGATCGGATGAAAAACAAAAAAGTTTCATACAACCGTTTTCCGCGAATTTTCCACATTTGCCGACAGAATTTTTCAAAATCCGTTCTTAGTACTCACTTTCAGCATAAGATAAAACTACTGTGAAAATCTCATCTTCCTATCTTTTATGGCTTGGGCTGTACAACGGTCACCAGTCAGTCAGTCAGTCAGTCAGTCAGTCAGGTTGAACTTTTTTATATATATAGATATTAAATATATTACTTTTAAAATATCGATATAATTGATATTTTAATTTTTTTTCCTTTTTTCCCAAAAACGTAATACTCTGCCCCAAAATAAAAAGATATACATAGTCTATATTAAGCAAACATAACTTTTTCATGAGAATCGAGTTTTGTATGTGTTTTACATATTAAATATAAATATCTTAAGCAAACATAAGAATATTTTTTATGAGATTCGAGTTTTCTATGTATTATACATATTAAATACTTTTAGTTCCAGTATTTGGACTTTAAAAAGACGCGTTGCTTTATATGTAAATCCGTCATACGGCTACGGGAGTCGCAAACGACGCATTTTATAGCAGAAGCAAGTATTTCTGAAGGCACTGAGCTACCAGGGGTAATAAGATACCTTAGGGCCAGTCTGGATAGTCCCGGCATGGACAGCTTATACGAATTCCAGAAGATTAAGGGATTAGTCTCCCATGATGTTTGCGGCAACCTAAGGTAAAGCTTTAGGTCACTATTTTGCGTGTCTTCCATTGAAAGGCTTTTTAAAACCGACCTATTATGGACTTCCATAAAGTCAACACACGGGTTATCGGAATTTTTGACTTATGAAATCTGTAAAAATTTTACCAAGATTAATTAGCATATCTTTTTTCTTTATTTTTGGAAAGAATCATTGTTATTATTAAAGTTAATACATACAAACTTTAATTTTGGACATACCGGGTTTTCTTGGGTAACTGTATACAATTCTTTTAAAATAACATTAGTCGCCTCTTGTACCCCGATTAGCGAATTGAACATCTTTTTAAGCCTAGGCTTGAACCTTTTCTCCAATAGGTTACAAAGCGACTCTTTAGTAAGGACGCCCACGTCAGATTCAACTTTTACAATCTGTATTTTGTTGAATAATAGTGAAATTAACGAAATAACCATACTGACAGTGACATAATATTCACCGCTTATTTTCTCAGTTGCATCTTTAAATGGGCTCAAAAATCACGGCATATGTTTAGTTCTTTAGCCGATAGTAATTCTTTAATATATTCGGCTTTTTTTATAAAAATGATTGCTACTTTACTTGCAAGACCCAAAAAGGACGTAAGCATATCAAGGCACAAATTCCATCTAGGGTTGTCAATATTTTATCGATATATCGATATTTTGTTGTACGATAAGGGTTATTCCGATATGATATTTTGTATGCCGATATTGGCGATTATCGATATTTTAATAAACGATATATCAAAATAGTTCCAATGGTAATAGGTTCAAATTATATGGCTAGCCTGATAAAACATCTGGTAATACATCTTAAAATCGCATTTAAGAACTAATCATACACGTATGGATGCTGCAATATGCTGCAATATTAGGTGTCAGTGTTAGAATATATTGAAGATATCGTAATGAACCCAATAGCTTATTGGAGAGCTGCGGATGAATTGTTCATGCTGTCTGAAAGTGCATTTCGATCCTTTACTTTATTGGGCTCAGCTTCGGCAAGCGTTTAACTTGTTAATGTGTTAATAGCGTAATGTCTTCGGCCCCTGGGGGCATAAGGAGAGAATAACAATCGCTGACTTACAGACAGCCGCCGGTTTTTAGAAATCTTCACTAGCAGTTTTATGGTGAAGACGTTCCTTAAAAGCTTTTCAGTTTTCTTAAGCTTTAGAAAATAACGATAATATCGATATATCAATGTTTTTTGGAGACGATATATCAAATATCGATGTAGAAAATTTTGATTTTTGATATTATCGATATGGATATTTTAAGAAATATCGACAACCCTAATTCCAGCGCGTGTCAACGTTTTGCTGCAGGGTCTTAATACAATCTTCCGCAATTCCCTCATCGGCCTGGGCTTTTCGCAACTGGTCCATTAATGCAGGGCTTTCCTTCAATATGTCAAAAATGTTGTAAAATGACGAAATCTCCTTCAGTGTGTCATCTACCACCAAGTGGACTGTACGCGCAAGGCATGGAACATGTTTCCCATTTCCAAGCTGGCTTGTTTTTGAGGTGCGACGCCAAATTGGTCACTTGGCTGTGCCTTTTTTATGTCGCTGTAATTAGCTTTTATCAAACTTGATTCCATTTTCTCTTTACGTTTCTTAAATGCGTTTGCGTTCGCTACCCAGATCATAGAGTGACCAAAGCACAAATGTCATGAAATATCCCAATAAATCTCGCATATTCGATATTTGGATAAAAAAAATATCACGATACAAATATATCAGTTTTAAAAAATATTATCAATATATTGACATTTTGATAAGTTTTCAACAACCCTAGTCCCAAGGTCAGACGAAAATTCGCTAAATATTTAAACGACTAAAAATCATGACGAATCGAACAAGAATGAATCTTTGTGACGGACGGAACCAGAAAATGAACAAACGGCGACATCTCTTAGTGATATTTAAACTCTGTACCGAAGGTACATAGAGTATATTAAGTTTGTGCAAAAGTATGTAACAGGGAGAAGGAATCATTTCCGACCATATAAAGTATATATATTCTTGATAAGCATCAATAGCCGAGTCGATATAGCCATGTCCGCCTGTCCATCTGTCAGTTTTAAAGCTATCTTAACCAAACTTTGCACGAAGACTTTTGGTACAAATACGCTGCACATATGTCTGAACCGGCTGGATCGGATGGCTATAGCATATAGCTGCCATAGGAACGATCGGTCGAAAAGTAGTTTTAGTGATAAAAACTCTTTTGTTTTCAATGCTAGCGCTCCCAACCCTTGTATTTACAAGTTTTCAATGTCTTTACCATGATTTGTCGAAATTGGACATCAATATAATATAGCTAGCTGCAGTTCTGTCAAGTTTGACCCAAATCGGATGACTATAGCGTAAAGCTGCCATGGGAACGAAAGGCCGAAAAAGTAGTTTCCTCGATCCCGATCGATCGGTCGAAATAGTAGTTCTAGAGAGAAATTTTTTTTTGTTTTCAATGGTAGCGTCTTTTTACTTTCCAGTAATAAACATTATCTGTTAAAAACACAATTTTAGAGAGTTTTATTAAAATCGGATGCTGCCTTATAACAAACTGGCAGTCACATTTCGTGCTCCAAGGGTATATAACCATCGGCCGTGCCGAAGTTAGCTTTCCTTTACTTTTAATTATTATTTAATTTTGGCATATACTTTTTTGACTTTTATTGTATGATAAAAAAATTAAAGTCTCTGAATAGTTGTTATTTGTAACATTTATAAATAAAAGTCATCAATAACTGTTATTGTAGGACGAAATTAAATAAAAATTAAAAATAACTGTTATTTGCAGAGTAATAAAATAAAAATTTTAAAATAATTGTTAATTTCGCACTTTTTTAATGACATATTCGCTATCAAAATTTAGCCTTTGGCCGTGTTAGACACCGCAGCCGATATTGAAAATCGTTTCGGTTTTAATCTTTGGTTAAGATAACTGGCAACGAATTCGCAGATGAAGCAGCTAAGACAGCAATAAATCGACCTCTCATTCTACACCCTAACCACAACCACTCAGAAAAAAATAAATATATTAAGTGTCACTACCAAAATATTTCAACCAATATCTGGAAAAACACAAACACACACTAAAGGGTGAATATTTAGCTCTTTTAGCTTCTTTTTGGCAACACTGATTTAAACCGCTCACGCAGGTTTCGCGTTTTGTTTCATTGTCAAACATCTTCAGTTTGGTCCTTCTTCCATTTTATGGTCAGTTTACTGTGTGACTAAATTTCGCACCAAATTTACATTGTTGGACATTAAACCACCAACACGCTTACGTACAGTGCGAACTGAAGAAAATATCGCAGCTGTATCGGCCAGTGTTAATGAGCAATTGGGCCGCTGTTACTCAACAACCGGTAAATTGGCCGCCTAGATCGTGCGATTAAACGCCTTTAGACTATCTTTTGTGGGGCTATGTTAAAGCTCATGTCTATACAGACAAGCCCGCTTCAATTGGCGCATTGGAAGACAACATTGAAGCAAATGTTGGAAAGAGTTGGAAAGAGTATGCCAAAATTAACCTAAACGGATAGACCATTTGAGGCGCAGTCACAGTCAACATTTGCATGAAATAATCTTCAAACATTATGGACCGTACTATCGATTCAAATAAAGATTTCATGCATTTTTCTGAATTTAATGTTTTTTTTTTTTTTAACCTATAGCTCCTAAAAAATCACCCTTTATAAAGAAATTAACCAAAACAAAATACGCCTCGCAAATTACGCACAAATTCAATTTTTAACCAAAATCCTCCGACTCCGACAAAGCCCCCACTCCTATATGCATATTTTGTAACACCGACACAACACTTTCCGTAAAACACATCCTCACAGAATGCACTCACTTTTTCAACACACGATCCAAATACCTTCCTAATTCAAACCCTCTTCTCTTATTATCCAATCCCACTAAAAAAAATGTACATTCTGTAACAAAATATTAAAAGAAATCAATATTTACCTTTCCATATAAGTCCAACCACAATATCTAGTAATCAATTTGCAGAATGTATATATTATATTAAATACAATCTCTAAATTAACTATCTACAAATACATCTATATAAAAAGTACAATATAGCTTAAGGCTCTAGCCATAGCTTAATCTTAGTTCGTATGTAGTTTTTACAACGCATAGGAACTGTTTGTAAATAAATAAATAAATAAATGTTCGTCACAGAAGGCATAGGTAACATTCAAACTATTATATTTAAGAGCTACTATGACCAGCGATTTTATTTTGTACCTGGTTAGGTTATTTTGTGATTGACTTAGGTTGAAAAATGAATGTAAGGCGTCAAAAAATGTAAGGCGATTTGCAAAGAGCAAATCGATTATATTTTGAATATTCCCCTAAAAATGATTTTACGTTTTAATTGTGATAACACAGTTGACTCTCAAAATAGCCTGGGAACGGGACCAATAAATTGTGAAACAAGAGGCCTCAGATAGCAACACCTTATACCACATTCGTTATACCAAATTCCCGAATCCAATGGACCATCTAATAGTACCCCGCCCAAAGAAGTCTAACTAAGAAAATTAAATTAATGGAAACCACTAGATAGAATTTTTTAAAATTTTAAATGGTCGACCATCGAAGGCATGCTTATCAGCTAGAAGAAAATGGTTAAAATAGTAGTTGTTTTTGTAGATGTAGTTGTTGAATTTTGATATTACGATAGTGATGATAGACGAAACTTTTTTAAGCAGGTGTGAACAACATGGAAATTCAGTCTCTTTTTCCCGGATAGACTTGGTGATGAGAGTGATAATAACACAAGTTTACAAAAAAGGCCAACTTTTGCAACACAGAACTTTGCAACCGTTCCATATGTATTTTTGGCTTTTGGCAGCACGTCAGGTTTACGAGATATTTGCATAAACGTGTGTTAAGCGAGGTATCATTACATTTGTTGGTCGTGTGGCCACATTAAGTGTCCTATACGAACCAACTTTGTTTTAATGCAAGCTGCATTGAATGACGTTACAGAAAAACCAAACATGAAGTTTTGATTTTGCTAAAAAGGTTAAAATTTTTGGATTTGAACATTAAAAATGTGGTTATTTTTTGAAAAAAATCGATTTTTTTTTGCAATTTTAAAAAACTAAAAAAAAGTTGTTAGTCTTTTATTTCTTCTTATTTTACATATTTTCAGTTTTCCAATATCATTTCAAAACTATAAAAATTTTGTTGGACAACATTTACCGCCAAAATTTCTTGTAGCTTGAAAATAACATGGTGGTTATTTTTAAACCAAAGAATGGATATTAAAAAGTTATTTAAGATCGATTTTTGTAATTTTTAGACATTTTAAGGCTTAATATTGTTAAAAAAAAATGTAAAAATATTACAAATTTTTTTATAGTTTTTGGGCTATTACTTTAAAAAACGCAATGATATCGGACAGCTGAAAATATGCAAAATAAGAAGAAACAAAAGACTACCAACTATTTTTTTCTAAGATTTTTAATATTAGCGGAAAAATTTACAGAATTTTTTAAAATTGCAAAAAAATCGATTTTTTAAAAAAATAACTACATTTTTATGGTTCAAATCCAAAAATTTGTACCTTATTAGCAAAATCAAAACTTCATGTTTGGTTTTTCTGTAACGTCATTCAATGCAGCTTGCATTAAAACAAAGTTGGTTCGTATAGGACACTTAATGTGGCCACACGACCAACAAAAGTAATGATACCTCGCTTAACACACGTTTATGCAAATATCTCGTAAACCTGACGTGCTGGGAGAAAACGGACAATTTATCTGAGTTTAGCAGCCAAAAATACATAAGGAACGGTTGCAAAGTTCTCTGTTGCAAAAGTTGGCCTTTTTTTGTAAACTTGTGTAATCATTTTTTTCAGGCACCGTAATCATTATAAGTTTTATTTTAAAAATCTCGAAATAATGATCATAAAATGATTTTTATTTTCTTTGCTCAAAATAAAACTCAATCTTAAATTACGGCTTCTGTGTTAAACTTTTCGCGGATGTGATTTCACATTCTTGATCTATGATTGAATACCTTTCATATGATATACCACATGTCCTTCAAGGACGAATATTAAGGATCTACAATTTTCTATTAAATTTCATTTATTCCTCTATTTTCTGTTGCAGTATGTATGTAGTATGTATTATGAAGAAAATAAGAAAAAACCCTATGTGACACAAGCATATTTCAAGCTGAAGTATGTGCAATCTCCCGTTGCGCAGACCGTAATATGGGAAAGAACTACCATAATAGAGAAATAGCTAAACTCTCAGATAGCCAAGCAGTGCTTAAAGCGATCAGCAGCAATAAGTTCACCTCTAAGCTAGTCTTAGAGACAAACAACAAATTGGACCAACAAGGCAGCAGGAACAACCTGACCCTAAGATGGATACCGGGACACAACAACATCCCCGGAAGCGAATTGACCGACGAATTGGCACGCAAGGGTGCAACCACCGCAATGGTCACCATAGGTGTTATAGGCCAACACACAATGAAAGGGCTTCTAAGAAAGGAAGAAAATGTGCTTAGAACAGCCTCCTGGGTAAACACCAGGGGGATGAGACAAGCTAAGGCATTAATAGTGAACCACGACCTCAAAAGTTTCCAAAAGTTAATACAACAAAGAAAGAATGCCCTCAGAATTCAGACAGGGCGAAAACACAGGTCACTGAGGAGCCACATGTACAAGTTGGGAATAACAAACACCCAACTTTGCAGATATTGTGGAGTCCTCTGAGCATATACTAGCACACTGCGATGCCCCCGCGAGGCGCAAAATCATCAGATTTGGAAAACACATTCTACACCCATGCAATATCAATAACTTAAAACTAACAAAAATCCTGTCTTTTGTACAGGAAATAGGGCTGCTAGCAACAGACCAAAATTGGTCACGGTGCACCACTTTACCAACAATAAATAACTAATAATACCCAAAATAATACATACTACATACATACTGCAACAGAAAATAGGGGAATAAATGAAATTTAATAGAAAATAGTAGATCCTTAAAATTCGTCCTTGAAGGACATGTGGTATATCATATGAAAGGTATTCAATCATAGATCAAGAATGTGAAATCACATCCGCGAAAAGTTTAACACAGAAGCCGTAATTTAAGATTGAGTTTTATTTTGAGCAGAGATTAAAACCGTAACCGAAACCGTAACCCGTAACCGCTAAAAACACTTTAAAATGCGAAACCGAAACCGTAACCGTAACCGAAAAAAAAAATTTTTTATAACCGTAACCGTATAAACTTTATTTACATAACCGGTTATCAGTACCGTAACCGAAACAAATATACGGGTTTATTTCGGTTTTTCCTCTACTGGTAAAAATTTCAATTAGATGTACATATGTATGTACAATGAACATTTTTCATACATATGAGTTTATTCACTTATATTGTCTGCTTATTATTATGCATATCCATTATACATAAGTATGTCATTGATTTATTAAGCTAGGCACACCGACGCGGACAATTTTGTCGGCGCGGAAATTGTTTGAAAATTTCCAGAGCCGTGGACAATATAGTGTAACCAGAAAATCGCCAAACGAGTCAGCTGTTGTTTGTTTTCAAAAGAGGCAAAATAATATACATAGTTTAAAAAATTAATAATGGAAGTCACTAGGGAAAATTTAGAGGTCATAGGCAATGCCATGTTCACTTTCATGGATGTATTTTTGTAGGGCTGGAGGTATACGCAGTGTCTTTTTATTTTGGATTGCATGACCAGACCATGACCACTAAGACAAACAGCTGAAACGACAAGCCAAATCCAGCCAAACTAGCCACAGCCAGATCCATGGACCAGAGCCGGATCATACTCGCCAGGCGTATTTGTTTAATACGGATTTAAAGATAGCTGGTAGGTGAACGCATAGGTAGCAATGGGAGCAACTGAAGCTACCTTAGCAGTCCGGAGGACACACTATTATAATGAGCTGTGGAGACTGCAAAGGCTTAGGGCTGTTTGTCCGTGGGCTGTGGCGGCTATGGAGGTTTGGACTCGGGTGGTGTACAAGGGTATGCACATTACCAGCCATAACAACTGGAGAAGCATACCGAAAAGATCCTGAGCCATGTAATTAGATGGGCTCTAACAAATTTGTCCGCGTCTGAGAAACTAGTATAATTATAAAAAACTACATATGTTAGCTATTTATATACAGCTTCTTTACAACCACTTCTAGCTATTTCTAGCTATTATTCAACGCCGATTTAGCCCGCAAAAAAGTTGTCAACACTGTTCACACTGTTCGTAGACAGAACAGATCATGTCATCCGCGTTTTGTTCATAAGTTTTGGTTGTGGACATTTTATGTTGTTTAACATTGTACACGATGCCAGGGCTAAGTAATTTCTCAAAACAAAATTAAAACTATGTATGTATTTCTGTGGTGTTAAACCTAGCGAAAAGGATAAATGTTGGAGTGGCTGCTGCGCTGGACAAAAATAAGTGCATCATCTTCAACTCGTAACAAAAAAAAGTTTTTATTGTCGGCAAATCAAAGCCGCTATGCCTTTAACATACATACATATGTAAGAGCTGAATAGTTATTAAAATAAATGACATTCAATGTGGAAAAGAAATTAAGGTAAGTGCAATAATTACACACATGCATACATACATGCAGAGCATGTAATATGGGTGTATGTGTGAAATATTACACGCTCGCAATGCGTTTTGCGCCAAAATTTGTGAGATGACGCGCTTTAAGCTGAATTGAACATTTTTTATTGGTATTGCGCAAGTTTTTCGAATTATACATATGTTTCTATGTATATGTTTTATGAATTATAAATATGTGCAGTAGACGCGTATATGATCACGGAATCACGTGCAAAAAAATATCAGAAAATGATACAGTTCTATTTTACAACAATCTCTCTTCATTTAATATGTTTCTAAACCAAAAAAGATTGCTAAGCAAGGTAAAAATATGGGAATGGTGGAAAAGAAATTCAAACATATTTCCCGATCTTTTTGAATTATCAAAAGTTTGCTAGCAGTACCACCAACACAAGTAAGGGTTGAGGTTTTATTTTCAGGAGTAAAATTTGTAATGGCGCTAACTTGGACAGTCAAACTCTAAATGATATTATGCTACTTATGTAGATGTCATTACAATCTCGTTTAAGATTTCAATTCTGATAATAACAATTCGTTACATTAAGGTACATAACGACAAATAGTATATAAGTTGACCAATGTACATATCTACTTTACTAAACTTTACACGATGCTTTTCTGAATGAAGTAGTTTATCTTTTAATTAAAATTTTAAAAAAGGCGACTATAAAGGTGGAAATTCTGTATAAGAAATTTGAACTTAGTAAATTTAATCAATAAATGAGAATATAAATGGGGCTGCTTTTGTTTGCATTGTATGTACATATGTATGTCAAAGTGATATTTTATACTTATAACCGTAACCGTAACCCAAACCCGAAACAGAATTAGGATAATAACCGTAACCAGTACCGTAACCCATATCCCAAAACCGTAATATAAGCGTAACCGGATATTGTGGAGTCCTCTGAGCATATACTAGCACACTGCGATGCCCCTGCGAGGCGCAAAATCATCAGATTTGGAAAACACATTCTACACCCATGCAATATCAATAACTTAAAACTAACAAAAATCCTGTCTTTTGTACAGGAAATAGGGCTGCTAGCAACAGACCAAAATTGGTCGCGGTGCACCACTTTACCAACAATAAATAACTAATAATACCCAAAATAATACATACTACATACATACTGCAACAGAAAATAGGGGAATAAATGAAATTTAATAGAAAATAGTAGATCCTTAAAATTCGTCCTTGAAGGACATGTGGTATATCATATGAAAGGTATTCAATCATAGATCAAGAATGTGAAATCACATCCGCGAAAAGTTTAACACAGAAGCCGTAATTTAAGATTGAGTTTTATTTTGAGCAGAGATTAAAACCGTAACCGAAACCGTAACCCGTAACCGCTAAAAACACTTTAAAATGCGAAACCGAAACCGTAACCGTAACCGAAAAAAAAAATTTTTTATAACCGTAACCGTATAAACTTTATTTACATAACCGGTTATCAGTACCGTAACCGAAACAAATATACGGGTTTATTTCGGTTTTTCCTCTACTGGTAAAAATTTCAATTAGATGTACATATGTATGTACAATGAACATTTTTCATACATATGAGTTTATTCACTTATATTGTCTGCTTATTATTATGCATATCCATTATACATAAGTATGTCATTGATTTATTAAGCTAGGCACACCGACGCGGACAATTTTGTCGGCGCGGAAATTGTTTGAAAATTTCCAGAGCCGTGGACAATATAGTGTAACCAGAAAATCGCCAAACGAGTCAGCTGTTGTTTGTTTTCAAAAGAGGCAAAATAATATACATAGTTTAAAAAATTAATAATGGAAGTCACTAGGGAAAATTTAGAGGTCATAGGCAATGCCATGTTCACTTTCATGGATGTATTTTTGTAGGGCTGGAGGTATACGCAGTGTCTTTTTATTTTGGATTGCATGACCAGACCATGACCACTAAGACAAACAGCTGAAACGACAAGCCAAATCCAGCCAAACTAGCCACAGCCAGATCCATGGACCAGAGCCGGATCATACTCGCCAGGCGTATTTGTTTAATACGGATTTAAAGATAGCTGGTAGGTGAACGCATAGGTAGCAATGGGAGCAACTGAAGCTACCTTAGCAGTCCGGAGGACACACTATTATAATGAGCTGTGGAGACTGCAAAGGCTTAGGGCTGTTTGTCCGTGGGCTGTGGCGGCTATGGAGGTTTGGACTCGGGTGGTGTACAAGGGTATGCACATTACCAGCCATAACAACTGGAGAAGCATACCGAAAAGATCCTGAGCCATGTAATTAGATGGGCTCTAACAAATTTGTCCGCGTCTGAGAAACTAGTATAATTATAAAAAACTACATATGTTAGCTATTTATATACAGCTTCTTTACAACCACTTCTAGCTATTTCTAGCTATTATTCAACGCCGATTTAGCCCGCAAAAAAGTTGTCAACACTGTTCACACTGTTCGTAGACAGAACAGATCATGTCATCCGCGTTTTGTTCATAAGTTTTGGTTGTGGACATTTTATGTTGTTTAACATTGTACACGATGCCAGGGCTAAGTAATTTCTCAAAACAAAATTAAAACTATGTATGTATTTCTGTGGTGTTAAACCTAGCGAAAAGGATAAATGTTGGAGTGGCTGCTGCGCTGGACAAAAATAAGTGCATCATCTTCAACTCGTAACAAAAAAAAGTTTTTATTGTCGGCAAATCAAAGCCGCTATGCCTTTAACATACATACATATGTAAGAGCTGAATAGTTATTAAAATAAATGACATTCAATGTGGAAAAGAAATTAAGGTAAGTGCAATAATTACACACATGCATACATACATGCAGAGCATGTAATATGGGTGTATGTGTGAAATATTACACGCTCGCAATGCGTTTTGCGCCAAAATTTGTGAGATGACGCGCTTTAAGCTGAATTGAACATTTTTTATTGGTATTGCGCAAGTTTTTCGAATTATACATATGTTTCTATGTATATGTTTTATGAATTATAAATATGTGCAGTAGACGCGTATATGATCACGGAATCACGTGCAAAAAAATATCAGAAAATGATACAGTTCTATTTTACAACAATCTCTCTTCATTTAATATGTTTCTAAACCAAAAAGATTGCTAAGCAAGGTAAAAATATGGGAATGGTGGAAAAGAAATTCAAACATATTTCCCGATCTTTTTGAATTATCAAAAGTTTTGCTAGCAGTACCACCAACACAAGTAAGGGTTGAGGTTTTATTTTCAGGAGTAAAATTTGTAATGGCGCTAACTTGGACAGTCAAACTCTAAATGATATTATGCTACTTATGTAGATGTCATTACAATCTCGTTTAAGATTTCAATTCTGATAACAATTCGTTACATTAAGGTACATAACGACAAATAGTATATAAGTTGACCAATGTACATATCTACTTTACTAAACTTTACACGATGCTTTTCTGAATGAAGTAGTTTATCTTTTAATTAAAATTTTAAAAAGGCGACTATAAAGGTGGAAATTCTGTATAAGAAATTTGAACTTAGTAAATTTAATCAATAAATGAGAATATAAATGGGGCTGCTTTTGTTTGCATTGTATGTACATATGTATGTCAAAGTGATATTTTATACTTATAACCGTAACCGTAACCCAAACCCGAAACAGAATTAGGATAATAACCGTAACCAGTACCGTAACCCATATCCCAAAACCGTAATATAAGCGTAACCGGATATTGTGGAGTCCTCTGAGCATATACTAGCACACTGCGATGCCCCTGCGAGGCGCAAAATCATCAGATTTGGAAAACACATTCTACACCCATGCAATATCAATAACTTAAAACTAACAAAAATCCTGTCTTTTGTACAGGAAATAGGGCTGCTAGCAACAGACCAAAATTGGTCGCGGTGCACCACTTTACCAACAATAAATAACTAATAATACCCAAAATAATACATACTACATACATACTGCAACAGAAAATAGGGGAATAAATGAAATTTAATAGAAAATAGTAGATCCTTAAAATTCGTCCTTGAAGGACATGTGGTATATCATATGAAAGGTATTCAATCATAGATCAAGAATGTGAAATCACATCCGCGAAAAGTTTAACACAGAAGCCGTAATTTAAGATTGAGTTTTATTTTGAGCAGAGATTAAAACCGTAACCGAAACCGTAACCCGTAACCGCTAAAAACACTTTAAAATGCGAAACCGAAACCGTAACCGTAACCGAAAAAAAAAAATTTTTATAACCGTAACCGTATAAACTTTATTTACATAACCGGTTATCAGTACCGTAACCGAAACAAATATACGGGTTTATTTCGGTTTTTCCTCTACTGGTAAAAATTTCAATTAGATGTACATATGTATGTACAATGAACATTTTTCATACATATGAGTTTATTCACTTATATTGTCTGCTTATTATTATGCATATCCATTATACATAAGTATGTCATTGATTTATTAAGCTAGGCACACCGACGCGGACAATTTTGTCGGCGCGGAAATTGTTTGAAAATTTCCAGAGCCGTGGACAATATAGTGTAACCAGAAAATCGCCAAACGAGTCAGCTGTTGTTTGTTTTCAAAAGAGGCAAAATAATATACATAGTTTAAAAAATTAATAATGGAAGTCACTAGGGAAAATTTAGAGGTCATAGGCAATGCCATGTTCACTTTCATGGATGTATTTTTGTAGGGCTGGAGGTATACGCAGTGTCTTTTTATTTTGGATTGCATGACCAGACCATGACCACTAAGACAAACAGCTGAAACGACAAGCCAAATCCAGCCAAACTAGCCACAGCCAGATCCATGGACCAGAGCCGGATCATACTCGCCAGGCGTATTTGTTTAATACGGATTTAAAGATAGCTGGTAGGTGAACGCATAGGTAGCAATGGGAGCAACTGAAGCTACCTTAGCAGTCCGGAGGACACACTATTATAATGAGCTGTGGAGACTGCAAAGGCTTAGGGCTGTTTGTCCGTGGGCTGTGGCGGCTATGGAGGTTTGGACTCGGGTGGTGTACAAGGGTATGCACATTACCAGCCATAACAACTGGAGAAGCATACCGAAAAGATCCTGAGCCATGTAATTAGATGGGCTCTAACAAATTTGTCCGCGTCTGAGAAACTAGTATAATTATAAAAAACTACATATGTTAGCTATTTATATACAGCTTCTTTACAACCACTTCTAGCTATTTCTAGCTATTATTCAACGCCGATTTAGCCCGCAAAAAAGTTGTCAACACTGTTCACACTGTTCGTAGACAGAACAGATCATGTCATCCGCGTTTTGTTCATAAGTTTTGGTTGTGGACATTTTATGTTGTTTAACATTGTACACGATGCCAGGGCTAAGTAATTTCTCAAAACAAAATTAAAACTATGTATGTATTTCTGTGGTGTTAAACCTAGCGAAAAGGATAAATGTTGGAGTGGCTGCTGCGCTGGACAAAAATAAGTGCATCATCTTCAACTCGTAACAAAAAAAAAGTTTTTATTGTCGGCAAATCAAAGCCGCTATGCCTTTAACATACATACATATGTAAGAGCTGAATAGTTATTAAAATAAATGACATTCAATGTGGAAAAGAAATTAAGGTAAGTGCAATAATTACACACATGCATACATACATGCAGAGCATGTAATATGGGTGTATGTGTGAAATATTACACGCTCGCAATGCGTTTTGCGCCAAAATTTGTGAGATGACGCGCTTTAAGCTGAATTGAACATTTTTTATTGGTATTGCGCAAGTTTTTCGAATTATACATATGTTTCTATGTATATGTTTTATGAATTATAAATATGTGCAGTAGACGCGTATATGATCACGGAATCACGTGCAAAAAAATATCAGAAAATGATACAGTTCTATTTTACAACAATCTCTCTTCATTTAATATGTTTCTAAACCAAAAAAGATTGCTAAGCAAGGTAAAAATATGGGAATGGTGGAAAAGAAATTCAAACATATTTCCCGATCTTTTTGAATTATCAAAAGTTTGCTAGCAGTACCACCAACACAAGTAAGGGTTGAGGTTTTATTTTCAGGAGTAAAATTTGTAATGGCGCTAACTTGGACAGTCAAACTCTAAATGATATTATGCTACTTATGTAGATGTCATTACAATCTCGTTTAAGATTTCAATTCTGATAATAACAATTCGTTACATTAAGGTACATAACGACAAATAGTATATAAGTTGACCAATGTACATATCTACTTTACTAAACTTTACACGATGCTTTTCTGAATGAAGTAGTTTATCTTTTAATTAAAATTTTAAAAAAGGCGACTATAAAGGTGGAAATTCTGTATAAGAAATTTGAACTTAGTAAATTTAATCAATAAATGAGAATATAAATGGGGCTGCTTTTGTTTGCATTGTATGTACATATGTATGTCAAAGTGATATTTTATACTTATAACCGTAACCGTAACCCAAACCCGAAACAGAATTAGGATAATAACCGTAACCAGTACCGTAACCCATATCCCAAAACCGTAATATAAGCGTAACCGGATATTGTGGAGTCCTCTGAGCATATACTAGCACACTGCGATGCCCCTGCGAGGCGCAAAATCATCAGATTTGGAAAACACATTCTACACCCATGCAATATCAATAACTTAAAACTAACAAAAATCCTGTCTTTTGTACAGGAAATAGGGCTGCTAGCAACAGACCAAAATTGGTCGCGGTGCACCACTTTACCAACAATAAATAACTAATAATACCCAAAATAATACATACTACATACATACTGCAACAGAAAATAGGGGAATAAATGAAATTTAATAGAAAATAGTAGATCCTTAAAATTCGTCCTTGAAGGACATGTGGTATATCATATGAAAGGTATTCAATCATAGATCAAGAATGTGAAATCACATCCGCGAAAAGTTTAACACAGAAGCCGTAATTTAAGATTGAGTTTTATTTTGAGCAGAGATTAAAACCGTAACCGAAACCGTAACCCGTAACCGCTAAAAACACTTTAAAATGCGAAACCGAAACCGTAACCGTAACCGAAAAAAAAAAATTTTTTATAACCGTAACCGTATAAACTTTATTTACATAACCGGTTATCAGTACCGTAACCGAAACAAATATACGGGTTTATTTCGGTTTTTCCTCTACTGGTAAAAATTTCAATTAGATGTACATATGTATGTACAATGAACATTTTTCATACATATGAGTTTATTCACTTATATTGTCTGCTTATTATTATGCATATCCATTATACATAAGTATGTCATTGATTTATTAAGCTAGGCACACCGACGCGGACAATTTTGTCGGCGCGGAAATTGTTTGAAAATTTCCAGAGCCGTGGACAATATAGTGTAACCAGAAAATCGCCAAACGAGTCAGCTGTTGTTTGTTTTCAAAAGAGGCAAAATAATATACATAGTTTAAAAAATTAATAATGGAAGTCACTAGGGAAAATTTAGAGGTCATAGGCAATGCCATGTTCACTTTCATGGATGTATTTTTGTAGGGCTGGAGGTATACGCAGTGTCTTTTTATTTTGGATTGCATGACCAGACCATGACCACTAAGACAAACAGCTGAAACGACAAGCCAAATCCAGCCAAACTAGCCACAGCCAGATCCATGGACTAGAGCCGGATCATACTCGCCAGGCGTATTTGTTTAATACGGATTTAAAGATAGCTGGTAGGTGAACGCATAGGTAGCAATGGGAGCAACTGAAGCTACCTTAGCAGTCCGGAGGACACACTATTATAATGAGCTGTGGAGACTGCAAAGGCTTAGGGCTGTTTGTCCGTGGGCTGTGGCGGCTATGGAGGTTTGGACTCGGGTGGTGTACAAGGGTATGCACATTACCAGCCATAACAACTGGAGAAGCATACCGAAAAGATCCTGAGCCATGTAATTAGATGGGCTCTAACAAATTTGTCCGCGTCTGAGAAACTAGTATAATTATAAAAAACTACATATGTTAGCTATTTATATACAGCTTCTTTACAACCACTTCTAGCTATTTCTAGCTATTATTCAACGCCGATTTAGCCCGCAAAAAAGTTGTCAACACTGTTCACACTGTTCGTAGACAGAACAGATCATGTCATCCGCGTTTTGTTCATAAGTTTTGGTTGTGGACATTTTATGTTGTTTAACATTGTACACGATGCCAGGGCTAAGTAATTTCTCAAAACAAAATTAAAACTATGTATGTATTTCTGTGGTGTTAAACCTAGCGAAAAGGATAAATGTTGGAGTGGCTGCTGCGCTGGACAAAAATAAGTGCATCATCTTCAACTCGTAACAAAAAAAAGTTTTTATTGTCGGCAAATCAAAGCCGCTATGCCTTTAACATACATACATATGTAAGAGCTGAATAGTTATTAAAATAAATGACATTCAATGTGGAAAAGAAATTAAGGTAAGTGCAATAATTACACACATGCATACATACATGCAGAGCATGTAATATGGGTGTATGTGTGAAATATTACACGCTCGCAATGCGTTTTGCGCCAAAATTTGTGAGATGACGCGCTTTAAGCTGAATTGAACATTTTTTATTGGTATTGCGCAAGTTTTTCGAATTATACATATGTTTCTATGTATATGTTTTATGAATTATAAATATGTGCAGTAGACGCGTATATGATCACGGAATCACGTGCAAAAAAATATCAGAAAATGATACAGTTCTATTTTACAACAATCTCTCTTCATTTAATATGTTTCTAAACCAAAAAAGATTGCTAAGCAAGGTAAAAATATGGGAATGGTGGAAAAGAAATTCAAACATATTTCCCGATCTTTTTGAATTATCAAAAGTTTGCTAGCAGTACCACCAACACAAGTAAGGGTTGAGGTTTTATTTTCAGGAGTAAAATTTGTAATGGCGCTAACTTGGACAGTCAAACTCTAAATGATATTATGCTACTTATGTAGATGTCATTACAATCTCGTTTAAGATTTCAATTCTGATAATAACAATTCGTTACATTAAGGTACATAACGACAAATAGTATATAAGTTGACCAATGTACATATCTACTTTACTAAACTTTACACGATGCTTTTCTGAATGAAGTAGTTTATCTTTTAATTAAAATTTTAAAAAAGGCGACTATAAAGGTGGAAATTCTGTATAAGAAATTTGAACTTAGTAAATTTAATCAATAAATGAGAATATAAATGGGGATGCTTTTGTTTGCATTGTATGTACATATGTATGTCAAAGTGATATTTTATACTTATAACCGTAACCGTAACCCAAACCCGAAACAGAATTAGGATAATAACCGTAACCAGTACCGTAACCCATATCCCAAAACCGTAATATAAGCGTAACCGGAAAAAAGCGATCGACCAAAACAGTAACCGTAACCCAAACCGTTATTCGTTCGGGTTTTAATCTCTGATTTTAAGCAAAAAAAATAAAAATCATTTTTAATCATTATTTTTGAGTTTTATTTTTTTGCTCAGAAATAATTATTATTATTTAAGTTTTATTTTATTACTCAAAAATAATCATTATCTTTGAAGAAAATCGTAAAAATAAAAAATTTAAAAATCATGGTGGATTTGCAGAGATTGTACAAAAATAAGAATTTTGGTGTAAATCATTTCTTTCTAGGTCCATTATAAGTGGGTGATTTTTTTACTTGAAAAAAATAAAATAATCATTATTTACGGTCCCTGATTTTTTTTATTAAAAAGAAATTTATCATCATAAAATAAGAAAAAAATGTCTTCGGGCGGTGGTAAAGCTCTTATATTTTATACAAACGTCGTTGAAATGGTTATCGGAGTCGAAAATATGTAATGCCCGCAAGCATATCATGACCATTTTTGCATTCAATTTGACGCCTTACATTCATTTTTCAACCTAAGTCAATCATAAAATAACTTAATTAGGTACAAAATAAATTTGTTAGGTCATAGTAGCTCTTAAATAGAATAGTTTGAATGTTACCTATGCCCCCTTTGACGAACATAAAAAAGTCAAACTAAGTCAATTTGCTTTACGTTGAAGCCTTCCATTTTTTACTAAAATGCCAATAACTTCTTTATTTTTGATCGGATTTTAATGATTTATGTGGCGTTGTATTTTTAATAGATAAATCTTTAGTGACCAGCAATAAAATAAGTTTAAAATCTGGCTTTTTTTAAAAAACTGATCAATTTAGTGCAAAGTTGCAGATAGTAGCTTTTATAACGCCGAAGTCGAGCTCCGGATTAAGAAGTGGTGTATAAATGAATGATAGGGCGTTCAATTACCTTCCAAGAGAGCATTACCTTTTCATAATGAAAGACACGATACTGAAGATATACCCATTTTTCTGAAAGTACTTTTTTCCCAATCGAAAAACTAGATTTTCCGCGATCTCCCACTAAAAATTATTTGGACTGCATTTTTGGACTTAGCAAATGGATTTACATTTGAAATGACTGCCAAATAGTCGGGATCGGAAATACTGTAAACTAGTGTAATCGGTAAAATATAATTCAGACAATTTTGTTGTTGTTGTTCTTGCGGTTTTGTTGTTCTTGCGGTTGTTCTTGTATTCCTTTAATGGTTGAAAAAATTATTTGAGAACGGATTGTCTGAAAGTGAAATTGAAAACGAGGCTTTATTAAGAAATTATGTAATTTTGGTGTGAACTTGGATATCTTGGATCAGTCAAAAAATAGCAGAGTTTTGGGATTTCAAAATTTCGAAAATCTACTTTTTTCCACTCTGTGGGTCGTAGCTCCGTTATTTTTCGACCGATCAAGAATATCCCAGTTTACACCAGGGTATTGCGAGTAATGTAAAAAAATTTGAAAATCGGTCAACAAATTTTTGGAACCATTTTGGAAAAAATGGTTATGAGATAATCGCATATAAAGTTTCGAAAACAGTTTTCGATGAAATAAAAACTTTCTTTGATAGATTTCAGATATGGATTTGATGTATTTGGATGTTAGCTTTCATCGAAAAAAATTATCAAAATCGGTTCAATAGTTCTCAAGAAATTTTATAGCTTTTTCTAAGTGTTTTGACAAAAACAACGAAACACTGGTAATTTTAAAAAATACGAGGGTCAACGCAAAATTTTTTCTTATAAGAGGATTGAAAAAATATTTTTGTTGTTTATTTTTGAAAAACATATTTTCGGATCTGCTTGAAAGTTTTATAGTATGTTTATAGGACCCTTACAGAGTGTTCAAGCAAATAAAAATGAATGAATAAAACTATCTGACGGTATACAGTACCCTTACTAAATTATGTTTTTCTCTGTTGATGGTGTTATCAACTCACTCCCCTGTCCTATCTATCGCATTTACTGAACTGCGGTATCGTCCGATGAATATTTCTTGAGGACATTCTTCAACTGGAGACCAGCACTATCTCTGTTGAGGGTGCGGACATTCCAGGTGCATATCCTCAATTCGTGATCCTTAAAACGTTTGCGTGGGTCGTCGTCAGGCAGTTTAGACTGATGGGCTTAGCGGTAAACGAGGACAAGACAAAGTAACTAGTATCTGCGAAACAGAAGTCTACGCGTGCTGGACAATTTGCTACAATGGGAGAGTACAAGATTAAAGTTGTAGAGGATTTTGTCTACCTCAGAATTATGATAACCAGCGACAACTTCATCAGTCTAGAAATCCGAAGAGGAATCACGTTCGCAAATCGATGCTACTTCGGGCTCAGGAGGGAGTTCAGGAGCAGAGATCTCCCTTGAAGAACGAAAATATCGCTATACTAGTCGCTTTTTTAGCTTTAGCTTTTGCGCAGAAGCATGGGCAATATCATCAGAGGATGAGGCGGCGATGCTTTCGAGGACTTATGGACCTTTAAAAGTTAGCAAGGACTTTCGCTCCGAAAGAATGATGAACTGTATGAGCTTTATGGGGAAATTAGTCTAGTTAAGCACATAACAACTGCACGGGCTAGGACATCTTTTCCGTATGGATGAACAAGCTCCAACAAAAATGGTCTACAAGCGGAACGCGAAACAATTGGGACTAGACAAGTTAGGACGACCACCACTATAATGGGACGACCCGGTGCGGCAAAACATTTCCAAGCTTGGTGTGAAGAACTGGTGCCAGCTGTCACGGAGCAAAAACGACTGGCGGGCATTATTAGCAGCGGCCAAGACCGTCAAACGGCTGGGATGTCCAATAAAGAACAAGAAGAAGATACACATTTTGGAAATTTCACCATGGATGAAAGGGGCCACTACAATTGTCGCCATCACAAGTGGTTAGCACCCTGCTAAAATATAGAAATTCTTTGTAATCTGACTTGTATAATTCAAGAAGCTCTCCAGTTCTCAGACTTTTCTCTAGGTCAGATTTATGCTATCACCGTCGATAAAGGAGCGAATATGGTTCGAACAAGAGAACTTCCAAATGACAACTGCAGAGCAGAAAAGGAATGCTTCTATGAAGAATGTAATGTTGATAAAGGATGCTCCAAAGTACCTCAATAGAATAACTGGAGAATTCTATAATTGCAGATTGTTGTGCTGCACACAGTCTAAATTTAGTTGTTAACGACATTTTAAAGGAAGTTCAATTTGACATTTTTCAAACTAACTTTTATTGTTAACGTATGAAGAATTATTTAATTGATCTTTGGGATGGTACAGGTCATATAAATACAAATCTAAACTAGCTTGGAGCTTCCATTAAAAGAATCGACGAATCCAGTAATTATACGATCTTAAAAATTACGTACCAATCAAAGCCTTAAATAGACAGCTGTACTTACTTGGAAATAGGCTTTTGATTCTGCACTTGAATTCAAAAACTCTTGTGCTAAAGGCTCATTTTGGCAATATTTTACATGCTTGTCAAAATCACGTTCCAACCGTAAAAACGTTTTTGCTACCATATTAGGTTGATTGCTGTAACACTTCAGGCCTTCTTTCAGCACCCTGCGAAAGAAAATATTAGTTCATGGTGTCACATGTCTCTTAAGCTCGTACATGTTATGAAATTCCGCAATTTGAAGAAAGTTGCAAAAAATGACATCTTTATTATCCCGTACAGATCTTGGGACAACCGGTTTATCAACAGATTTTATATATTTGTCCACAACAAATTGCAAGTCCCTTGAGAATTCTTCTTCAGTTTCGACGAGCTCTCTGAGGATAGTTCTAAAAGTAAACAAAAGAAATCGAAATGTGGGGAGGTAACATATTATTAACTAATATATTTAGAATACTTTGATTAACTTGAGGGATGAAGCAAAAATTAATAAGCCAGCGCTGCGGCAGCAAACTTTCTTTTGCTTGACTACCGACACATAACAAAAGCTTTGCGGATCGATAAATAATACTGATAAGATACATCTTCAAGACTGTGGAAGATATGACGTTTTTGAGCGTTGAAAATAATCTTAACTACCATCTCTGAAATCCGTTTGTTCATACGACAGAAGGTCGGACATGGCTATATCGACTCGGCTGTTGATGCTAAGTGTTGCTAATGATACCGTCTTCTTGTTACATATTCAAATATAGTAGTCATAAAATAATTTAAATTTGAATAGTTTTTAAATAAAATCATTACCGACTATTTATAAATGAAAAAATAGAGGCCAGCTAACTTCGGCTCGACCGAAGTTTATATATCCTTGGAGCTCGATATATGCCTGGCAGTTTGTATGGCAGCTATACTATATAGTTGTCCGATTTCGACAAGCCTTGGTGAAATTACGAGAGTTGGGAGCGATTGCACTAAAAACAAAAAAGTTTTTCTCACTAAAACTAGTTTTTCGACCGATCGTTCCTATGACAGCTATATGCTATAGTCATCCGATCCGGCCGGTTCCGACAAATGTGCAGCGTATTTATACCAAAAGACTTTGTGCAAAGTTTGGTTAAGATAGCTTTAAAACTGACGGAGGAGATAGTATAGAAACAGACGGACGGACGGACAGACGGACGGACAGACGGACATGGCTATATCAACTCAGCTCGTCATGCTGATCAAGAATATATGGGACATTTCATATCAACTCGGCCACCTCAATTTTTTTATTTCCAAAAAATTATTAATGGCTATTATTTTGAAGTACTATACATAGATGAAAATACCCCAAAAAATTTTTCACCTACCCTCAACAGTTCTTAAGATAAACCGTATACAATTAAAATTTAAAAAAAATCATAACTCTTAAACGGTTTATCAGATTTAATCGAACCAAAGACGGTTTATTGTTATTTTCTCGTGAACTTTTCGATAAAAATTTGAGACTGCAACCAAAGCCATCGGAACATCAATTGCTGCAAAAAAAACGCTTGATAAGCAATCGATTATCCAATCCGTCAATAAAACATTGCTGCTTCTGGATGCCTGGAATGGGCTTAGCATTGTCAAATCTAGTCATCAACTCTGCTTTCTCAGTTTCGTGCTCCTCTTTCGTATAGAAAAATACATCGAGGCAAACACTCTTTTTAGTTCTCTTAAGGGTTTTGCCTTTAAAGCCATGCATTTCGTCGTTTCGAATTCGGAAGCTACCCTTCGCGCACTCCAAGACCGCGGGGCTACTGTCAAAATCTGCTGGCGTTCGGAGTATGACTGCAAATTGTGGAATTTGACCTTTAAACCATCCAACATTTCTTACAATTCCAACTCTCTTTTAGATCAATACCGTTTTGATAGAGGCTGATCCTCGTCAGAACTGTCGGAATCAAGATGGTAAAATGCTCGATCTGATCGCTCTGAACTGTCCATCGAATAGGAAAAAGAGGGTTCTTCGGGATTCGTAGAGGGCAAGATGATGGGCCAATGTAGCTTGCAGCCTTGGTTCGACAACGACTGCAAATTTTCGCAGTTAGTGGTACAAAGGGAAACTTTCGTAGATTTATTCCAATGTGTCTTTTCTCACCGGGCGTACCCATTGGATTCGCACATCTATCGCTGTGTGGCATTCTACCGACCAAGCATGAATAAAAGTCACAAATAAAATAAATAGTCTATAATATCGACTTACGCTATTAATTTAGGTTTAACGACAGAATACAGTTAGCTTTCTTTTTCAATATGGAAAATTTTAAACTCTGACTAACCATTTATGTGGGAGTGGGAATATAAGGACTAGTAGAAGTGTCCTTCTGGCTTAAGCAACGACGTCAATTATTGCAGCAGCCAAAGATGAATTTTTAAATTTTTTTTCTTTTGTTTGTTTTCCTTGGTCAGAATTTGGGCTCTTTACATGGGTAATAAAAGTTTTATAGCTCGGTGAACAAAATTTAACAAAAATTTGATAAATTTTTCATTTTTTAGGACATAATATTTGAAAAAAATCTAATCTATAAAAAAAAATTATTTGCGCGCTTTCAGGCTGTCTTCCATCTTGAAATAAATTGTAAAATGTACATAACAATATGCTCTTTCTGAGTAAAAATATTCGGATCAAATACAGATTGGCCCTCGCGGAGAAAAATACAAAATACTGATTTTTTTTAAGGAAAAAAATACTTCCGATGGCTTTGGTTGCAGTCTCAAATTTTTATCAAAAAGTTCACGAGAAAATAACAATAATCCGTCTTTGGTTCGATTAAAGCCCGGATGGCAACATCTCGCTCAAAAAAGGCTAATGATGCCTATACAGTGAGCAGCGAGGAGAGAGTACGTCTCTTGCTGGACACCCACTTCCCGGGAAACATCCCCGCGGAAGAATGTGTCGACCAAGAGCACTGCTACCAGCCTCGCAGCTCCGACTGGGCAGAAGCCAAGAAAGTTGTGTCCGCAGGCAGACTTGAGTGGGCAATTGGAACATTCCAGCCCTTCAAATCCCCCGGACCGGATAACATTTATCCAGCATTCCTGCAGGAAGGAAAGGACATACTCCTACCCATCCTCAGGAAGATCATCACCAGTAGTCTGGCAACTGGGTATATCCCACGTGCCTGGCGCAGAGCAAGGGTAGTCTTCATCCCCAAGGCAGGGAAGAAGGATATAACTAACCCCAAATCCTTCAGACCCATTAGTTTGACATCGTTTTTACTGAAAACGATTGAAAAGCTAGTGGACAATAGCATACGAAGTACGCTGTTAAAGGAGGCACCCCTCCAACCAACACAGCACGCGTACAGAGCAGGCCGTTCGACCGACACGGCATTGTATCAACTCGGGAAGATGCTCGAGAAAACAATAGAAGACAAGGAAGTGGCTCTATGCGCCTTCCTAGACATTGAGGGAGCATTCGACATCACATCCCATAGTGCTGTCAAGAATGCCCTGATCAGAAGAGGAATAAACCCTACAGTAGGCAGATGGGTAGATTCACTCCTACGATGCAGAGAAGCCTCTGCAGTGGCAGGTGAAGAAACCATCACAGTCACCACAACTAGAGGATGCCCTCAGGGGGGAGTTCTCTACCCACTGTTGTGGAGCCTACTAGTGGATGAGCTCCTAGAAAAACTCGCCTCCCTTGGCATAACATGCCAAGGATACGCTGATGACATTGTCATCGTTGCGAGAGGAAAATACGAAGAAACCCTATGTGACATAGTCCAGAGGGGTCTGAAAGTCACGTCTAATTGGTGCAAGGAGGTTGGGCTTAACCTAAACCCTGCGAAAACCATTATAGTACCGTTCACTAGGAAATACAAACTAAGCAGAATGAGGCCAATACGCCTATCCGGCAGCCTCATTACACCAGAAAAAGAAGTCAAATACCTCGGCGTTGTCTTTGACAACAAGCTGAGGTTTGACAAGCACTTAGGGGGCGCGCACACTAGCGGCAGAAAACTGAACTGACGGCAGAGCCGAAAGCTTTGCTGATAACAGAATTTAATTCAGCACACCTAAAATTTTGAAGGTGCGCACACATGTTGCTGAACTGAGCTTCTTACTTATTCATTTTATTCTTGCTAACAACATGGTGTCGTCTCGATTGCGAAAATTTTTAATTGCGGAAAATGTAAAAGTGCAGAAAAAATTCAGGGAAAGGAAAAAAAGAATGTGGGTTCACGAGATATTTTCTGTTAGGGAGACATTGGGCGAATTCCATCATTTATATGGTCAATTACGAAAATATCCTATTAAATTCTATGAATACGCCAGAATGGATGTGGACACTTTTGACTACATTTTAAATAAAATTGGAGTTCGCATTCAAAAGCAGGAAACTTCTTTGAGGAAATCAATTTCAGCAAAAGAACGGTTTTTCGTTACATTACGGTAAGTCTCATTTTGTTTCCCAATTCCATGAAATGAAAATCTCGACACCTCACACCCTCCCATTCCCTAATCTATTCATAAGTCATTGCATTTAGTGTTTATGCGTAGGGTGCTTTTCTGTTTTTAGTTAATACGTTAATGAAATTGTGTTTTTAATTTTTTTCAATTAAAAATATTTTTTAATAATGAAATTATTGAAGTAAGGGATATATAAAATAGTCTTTTTAAAATAATGTTTTTTTTAACTGTATTGGAGTAGTGTATATTGCTTAACTTAGAATAATTATATTTTAGTAGTGAAATAGTATAGTACACTTATAGAGAAAAGCATTTTAAAAAGAAAATACAACTATTTGACTGAAATAACCAAATTAAATCAAAAGACAGATATTTTTTACCATTCAGTACTTCGTTCTTTATTGAATAAAAAAAACCTTTTTTTTTTTAATGAAAGACTTTTTCAGCCAGGCGTTGCGTCGAATGCGCTTTTGGAATCTTAACTGAAAAGTGGCGCTTAATGAAACGTGAGCTCGATGTGGCACCTAAAACGGCCATATTACTAATAAAGACCATGTGCTTACTCCACAATATTATAATTGACGTCGAAAAGATGTATGATAATTATGATACATACGACATTTCACCCAATAATAACAGCATTTGTAGAACTTTATCAAAAAGAAACAATAGAGCTCGTGATGAAGCAAAGTGTATTCGAGGAAAATTTTTGTCCTACTTTCAAAACATATCATAAATAGTGTTATTATGTAAGTCAATACGTGGCTAAACAGTTGTCGCCCAAAATAATGCAACAAATTTACATACTTATCCTTTTTATTTTAAACCACTTCAACATTTTTGTAAACTACTTTTTTCGTATAAACTTAATTATATACTGTACTTCGAACTTAAAACATTTAATGATAATAAATGAACAAAATCTCCAATATATATGGATTTGTTAAATTAAACATTTTATATGAATGTCTTAACAAAGGTAGGCTGACCCCGCAATCGTTAACCAATCGTACGTTTTGTTCGATTTCTATTTAGAAAACATGGTTGTCAAATTGTTCAATCCCAATCGGCAATCACTGTATTCAGCAGGTAAAATCGGCAATCATAAATCACAAATCGTAAATCGGAATTATCTGCTGAATACACCCATTGACATTTTTTGAGATTGACTTGTCACAATTCTGTTGGAATAGTTTTTATTTTTTTTATTCCACAAAGGTGGATTTATAGCAATTTGACTCAACAATGTTTCGCAGTCCATGATCACTTTGTAAATGCCGCCATTACTAAATACATCAGCGAGCTGAAATAAACAAGCATGCTTGTTCATTCAAACAAAGCAGAACTTACGGCTGAATTAAAAAGTTCAAATCAGCACATAGTGTGCGCACTTTCATGCATGTAGTGTGTTTGTTTTTCGAAAGCTGAATGCTCGGCTTAAAGTTCTGCCGTCAGTTCAGTTTTCTGCCGCTAGTGTGCGCGCCCCCTTAGAGTATACACTCAGTAAATGCACTAGAGCACTATTCACATGCAGGAGCATAGCCGGAAAATCGTGGGGCATCGCACCACACATACTCCGATGGCTATACCTCATGGTTGTGAGACCAATGCTCACTTATGGAGCTGTCGTGTGGGGAGATAGAGCAAACCTCCTCACAGTAAGGACGCAGTTGCAAAAACTGCAAAGGCTGGCATGTATATGCATGACTGGAGCCAAGAAAAAGCAACTTTGCTTAGATTAACAACAGAAGGAGTGGGTAGAAACCACATAGTAAGCCTCAGAGACTCTGAAAAGCTGGAAAAGGATCCCCTTAATCCTCCAACCCAGAGACGAAATGGTGGCCGAGTATCACTTTGACAGGAATTTCACTGTACACCAAAGTAATAAGAGAGAATGGATCTCACTTGAAGAGACATATAAAATGAAACCACACACAATTATGTGGTACACAGACGGGTCCCTAACACCCCAAGGAACCGGACTTGGGGTAGCAGGGCCAGGAACGAAAATATCTGAACCAATGAAGGAATTCACAAGCATATTTCAAGCAGAAGTATGTGCCATCTCCCGTTGTGCAGACCGTAATATGGGGAAGAACTACCATAATAGAGAAATAGCTATCCTCTCCGATAGCCAAGCAGCGCTTAAAGCACTCAGTAGCAATAAGTTCACCTCTAAGCTAGTCTTAGAGACAAAGAACAAATTAGACCAACTAGGCAGCAGGAACAACCTGACCCTACGATGGATACCGGGACACAACAACATCCCCGGAAACGAATTGGCCGACGAACTGGCACGCAAGGGTGCAGCCACCGCAATGGTAGGGCCAGAACCCTACTGCGGCATAGGCCAACACACAATAAAAGGACTTTTAAGAAAGGAAGAGAATACGCTTAGAACAGCCTCCTGGGTAAACACCAAGGGAATGAGACAAGCTAAAGCATTAATAGTGAACCACGACCAAAAGGTTCCAAAAGTTAACAACAAGGAAAGAATGCCCTCAGAATTCTGACAGGGCTCTACATGGGTCACTGCAGACTGAGGAGCCACATGTACAAGTTGGGAATAACAAACACCCAGCTTTGCAGATACTGTGAAGAGAAGGAGGAGTCCTCGGAGCATATACTAGTACACTGCGATGCCCTAGCGAGGCGCAGACTCAGCAGATTTGGGAAACACATTCTACACCCAAGCAATATCAGTAACTTAGAACCCACAAAAATCCTGGCTTTTGTACAGGAATAAGGCTGTTGGGGGTGTTATAAAATTTTTAGTGGGGAAAAAAAAACAAAAGTGGGGTTGGGGCACCGCTCCACCAACAACAAAAAATAATAATTGGTTCGATTAAATCTGATAAACCGTTTAAGAGTTATGATTTTTTTAAACTTTAATTGTATCCGGTTTATCTTAAGAACTGTTGAGGGTAGGTGAAAAATTTTTCGGGGTATTTTCATCTAGTAGTAGTAGTAGTATGGTATTTATTTATATAAATTGAGGCTTGGGTTTAAACCGTCAGCCATAACATTTGAGGTTTTTTTACATTTTTTAGGTAAATAACAAACAATAGTTTTAAACAAAGAACACAGTATTCGATTTTTGCATTGACCAAGACAAGATAAAGAAAAGATACATAATTCGATTTTGGAAAAGTTACAGATATTCATTTATAATTGCGGTCCTATATTTTAGAGCCTGTTGTAAAAAGGAGGATAGCGCTGTCCAGTTCTTGCCATTTAGCCAGTTTATTACGTCTGCTTCCGATAGGAAACGGCTTCCCAGATGGGCACTTCGTATTTCCGTTAAAATTGGGCATACCCCAAGCAGATGCATGACGTCTTCCGTTGCGTGCAGATTACAGAGACTACAATCTGTGTTATCAGTGCTCCAGTGTGGCCTGTAGTTGAGGCTAAGCATCTCACAGCGAGCCCTACAGATCAGAGAGATGGCGTGAGTGTCATACCGGTCATGAAAATAGTTCAAAGTGTTCAGATTTAGCTCCAGTTTTTTGTAGGTGTTTCGTACCACACTTTGCCTGGCTTGGCTTAGAAATAAGTCTCTTTCTCTGCTTACAACTTTCTCCAACAACAATTGGTGAGATTTTTTCCATGATCCGATGCATTGAAGGTCAATGGGTACATCATGATCCTCATATAAGGACAGCCAATTGTCAAAAACTTGGGACTTTTCTGCCAGCATCTTAGCAGTGACTATTTTGACCAATCTACAGTTTGGCATATCCATGACTTTCCGAATGTATGTGAAGTGGTTTTGCAAACAATACGAGAATAGGGAGGGCAGGCCAGTTTCTAGGTGAAGTGCATAGTTCGGTGTGGAGCGGGGTAGTTTAAATATGCGTTTAATAAATAATCTCTGCAGACGCTCCACCTCCTCATATAGGCAGTGTCCCCAGATTTGAGATGCATAGCACATTATTGATCTAGCAGTAGCTTCAAACATTCTAAATTTAGTGCTCGGCAAAATGTGTCTTTTTCCAAAAAAAGTTTTTCCACGTGCTATTTATTGCTTTTTTAGAGTCTTGCAGTATTTCCTGCACGTGAGATTTGAAGCCAAAATTTCCAGTAATGGTCACGTCAAGATATTTAAAACTTTTTACCGTTTCCAGCTCCTCGCCATTTAAGACCCATCTGTCGACCCCTGCACTACGCCCTCTTCCATCTCTCACAATTAAGACTTTCGTCTTTTCCACATTTATCTGCAGACTCCATTGTATGCAATATTCAGAGAGCTTATCAATCATGGCCTGCAACATCTCGGGGGACTCTGCTAGTAGCGCCATATCATCTGCGTACATTAATGCCTTGGTAGTGGAGCCATTTATGTTAACGCCTCCTGGAAGATAGCTGGTAACGTCGTCGACATACAGGGAAAACAGAAGTGGGCTAAGGAGGCATCCTTGCTTTACTCCGGTGTTATTTGGAAATTTGTGTGAAAGCTCTCGTCCATCCCAAACAGCAAAAGTGTTTTCTTCGTACAGGCTTGAAACCATATTTATGAAACGCGTAGATACTCCCAAGAGGCTTAGCTTTAGCAGTAAACTTCTACGGTTGACGGTATCGAAGGCTGCCTTGAAATCTATAAAACAGATATACAGTTTTCGTTTCGCAGAGAGGTAGGATTTTGCAATCGCAGTGAGAACAAATACGCTATCGACTGTTGAATATCCTCGTCGAAATCCGAATTGAAACTCGCTAAGGACATTATGTTCAGCTACCCAGTCCGTAAGTCGTCTTAGCAAAATTGAGGCAAACAACTTCATGGCTGCATTTATGCAGGATATACCCCTGTAGTTGGAAGCTGATGTAGGGTCTCCTTTCTTGTAGATTGGGAAAATTATGCTTTCCCTATATTTAAATTGGGCTGGAGGGTTACTGACAAATAATGTCATTTTGAAGTGTTCAGCGAGACTAGAAGCATCTGCTTGTATCGGATTTTTCGAAGTACTCCCGTTTAGCTTTCGTGCTAGTGCCCAAAACTCCTTGCTGCTGTTGACCCTGGCTATTTCAAATTCTAATTGCTGATAGTAGTGCTGCTGCTTGATTTGGCATAGGTTCTTGAAAGCGTTATTTGCTTGATGATAGTTGGCCCTAGTGTCTGGTGTGTTTTCCATCCTAGCTAGCTGAAGTAGATCAAACGAAAGTTTACGGGCAGCATTGCAGTCCGCATCAAACCAGGGCTGCGAAAATGATATAGGAGGTGACCTTTGCATGCAGGCGGCAGCTTTAGAAATGCTTCGAGTAATTTGGTCGATGTCAGGCTCTGCTTGATCCACAGAGGAGAGTAAACTGTTTAGCTTAGAGGCATACGCACCTGCCAATCTTTCGCGCCATTTAAGCCTAGGTAGAAGATGACTCTTTTTTCCGTGCGAGAGCAGCTCACCACTCGACTCAATACATACTTCTATTGGCATGTGGTCAGAAAATATTCGCCTTTCACTGCTACGTCAGTAACAATATCATGCCATTTGCCACGCACCATGCAATATTCGATTACTGAGCTTGACTGGTGTCTAAGAAAGGTAAGATGTCCTTCAGCATCACCCTTTGTTCTACCATTTAGCGTTAGAAGATCCATAGTCTCGCACATTTCAATCATTTTTATGCCTCTATTATTTACAGTCTTGTCTTTTGAATTTCTGGGTGTGCACGCATAACCCTTGGCCGTATCAACACCTTCTGAGAATCCTTGCAGAGTCCCGATTCGCGCGTTAAAGTCTCCCGTGACTAGGATGTTTTCATTTCCAATTTCCATGCAGAGGTCATAAAGTTCTTCGAAATCTGCATTCCAATTGTTGCAATTAAGATAGACCGGTATAATGTGAAAGGCATCGTTGGATATTTCGCATCTTAATACTGTTGAGGATCCTATATTAGTGTAGTTCATACGGTAGACGTTGGCAGTGATTTTCTTTATACCGTAAAGGCGGCCACCACTAGCACGACCTCTATTTGCCGAACGTCGAGCTGGAGTCCAATGGATGTTAAAATCAGCAAAGTAATTTTCGTAATCGGAAAAGTTTTGGTCAACAAAGGTTTCAAAAAGTAGGACAACATCGAACGAATTTATAAAATCAAAAAATTTTTTGTTTATCAGTTTACTGCGGAGTCCAGCGATATTGTAAGATAAGATCTTAAAACTATTTTTTATACGGTTGACGGTTTTTACAAGTTTTTTGGCCTCGATGCTTGAAGTGACTCATAGTTGATCATTTCTTCGTTCAAGCCGGGGAATTTTGCCTTCAAAATGGGGAATCCTTTCTCCTTGTTGCTCATCAGCTCCTTATTTTTATTGAAAAAGAACCAGTCATTTCCAATTTTCATCGAGTCATTTTTAATGAGGACTTTCTCGTCCGCTTTCATACCTTTTAGCTTTAACTTCAATTGAAAAAGGGCTGCTTTGTTTTGTTGTCGTTGCTCACATAGATCCTTTTCAACGTAAATGTTTGTGCCCATTAGGTTTCTTGCATTTTTAAAAATCTGTTGTGCTGCTTCTACAGATTCCATTTCGGCAATCAGCTGTCTTCCAGCGGCTCGTTCTGAAAGAGTTCTTACATTTCGAACAGCTGGAGCGTTAATTTTCAGCTTAGTTGTGCATAGCTCGTGCACGGATTGACGGGGATCTTTATTTTTCGGCTTGTTTCTGAAAATAACATTATTTTGTTTTGATAGGCTTAACAGCCTTTGGATGTTGGCTTGATCTTTTTTCTGTTCCTCTTTTATTTTCACCAGTTCCTGCTTTAGCATTTGATTCTCAGCTTTGATGTCTTCCATTTGATCAGTTACTTGGCACAGCTTTTCATTCACGCCTTTGATGTCATCTTTGGACGCGACATTTTTCATTTTTTCTTCAAGTGATTGTGAGTTTCATAGCCCTAATGATTTCCTCCATTGAAAAACTTGGCTTGCTTACATTGCTGCTGAAACAAGAAGGGGTTAGGGGCTGATCCAGAGCTTTTCTTTTGGCAGAGTGTGCATCATGTTGTCTCGGTGGGGTACGCTCAGGAGCCATAGTGGAGGCAGAATTTAAAAAATAATTTGACGTACACCTGCTTTTTTATTTTTAAAATTTATTTTAAACTCAACGGCCTTACAAGTAGTCGTTGCGGGTATCGGGTACTAGTTGGTTATCGGTATCGATTTACAAACCTATCGGCTTTGCGCATGTGTGAGGGAGTCAGCTGATCCTCAAAGTTTTCTCCAGAAAGGGTAAGAGCACATTTGAGTGTTTTTCCGATTTCCTTGCTTTCTCCTTTCTTCGCGCAAAACTCACAAATTGGCAAATAAATAATTGTCATTTAAACGTGACGGCGACGTTGTTGCTCCTGTCCAGCATCACCAACAGTGCAGTGTAGCGGCTCCACGGGTATGTGTATAGGATTGGTCGCTTGCTGGTGTTAATTTTACTTGTTTTTACAGACAAATGCGGAGCCTCAACAAAACGCGTCCTCTTCACAGCAAAACTCACACTCATTTTCATTTCAAAATAATAGCCATTAATAATTTTTTAGGTAATAAAAAAATTGAAGTGGCCGAGTTGATATGGAATGTCCCATATATACTTTATGTGGTCGGAGATGCTTCCTTCTATGCGTTACAAAAAAAAAAAAAAAAATTTTTTCTTCCCCCACCAAAGGGATAAAAAATTTTTTTAAAAAAAAGAGGGCCTTAAGACGTTATTTGCGCCCGTTAAAACTCGACTTTTTATCTTTTGTTTTTCTTACGCTAATTATACTATACATCAAAAAGTATCAGATAAAGGGGTGAAGAGCATGACTTTAAAAATTTCAAAGTTTGAAACTCTTCTAGCAACCATTTTTCCTGTACAAAGGTCAGGGTTTTCTTGTGTTCTAGGTTACTGATATTGTTTGTGGGAGGTGGCGTTTGTCCTCCAAGGAGGTGGGCCGTGTTCCCGTGGGGGGTGAGGGGATGGTCCCTCTTTATTTCCAAATTCTTCCTCACCGCAGATGCTCGGTAAGGGCCCCGTGGTCGGATTACAAGTTCATCAGTATGATGAAAATAATCCCTCACAATCTTGTTAACTTTGCCATATTCATGGCCGTTAAACGGGTTGCCCAGAGCCTGCATTGATAGTAATAAAAGATGTCTGCTGGAGCAGAACTGCTATCGGATTCCTATTATATATGCGTATTTTTTTTTTTAATTGTCATGCAGAATGTTACTCAAGATTTAAATTTACCTCTTCTTGAATTCTGCATCGCCGTTTTCTTTGCCATTTGAGGAATGCGAATTTGGATTAAGTTCTAAAATTTCCATGGGCACCCATCCTTCCTTGGCTTTTTCTCCACTGTCAAACATGCGTATAAAGCATCTGGAAAAAATATTATATTTAGTATCTTTTTCATAAATGTGTGGTAAAATATAACGACGACTTGGGTCTTCAGATTGCAAATATGGATTTCTTATTATTAGCTTTTTGTAGTATCAGCACTTGATTAAATGACCACAGCAATTAAAAGACCGTAAAATTACTTAAAAATAATATAGAAACGTAAAGATCAGTCATATTATCCGCCTTCATCACAATTCAACTTATACAATTTTGCGACTTTTTGGTCCGTTTGATCTAACCATTAACAAGTCTACAATTGCCAATTAGCAAATCTTTATGATATCCGAAACTCCTAAAAATTTTACAAATTCCAAGAAAATCAGGCATTTCTGCGTGATTGAGTAGCAAACATACAAACTTCCTCATTTACAATACAATAATTAAGAATAGTTAAGAAAATATTCCATTAAAAAGTAAATAAATCAGTCATGCAGTTAGATTGTTTTCGTGGACTCTTCTATACAAGTTATTATTATGTTAAACTCTTGTCTTAAAGAAACTAACTTTTCCAAAATCGCGCAAGCAGCAAAATACCTTTTGATAACAACAAATTGCGATTTCGCTGTGGCGTAGTGGCTTTTTGCAATAGTGGGATGAACTTTTATAAATGTTTTTTTTTTTTGTCTTTAAAACTTTATTTATTGGTATCTTATTTACTTAGTTAGTTTTTACAAAATGAATTCAAGCTGGTTTTGAAATATCACAGGTAAAGAACAGTAACACTTAAATTAAATACTTTTTCTTTTACAGCTACTTTTAATAAAATTAATAATCAGCGAGTATTAAACGATAAAATTGAACTAAAACCTATTTTTTGACCGGCAACAATCCGTTTTTGAGCAAATTTAAAAAATCTGTTTTAAAGTATTAAATTTTTATAGTCATCTTAAATCCCTTCTGTAAGTTGTACTTCGCAGTGTAGTGCGATTATTGTTATATTTGATAAGCCGTCTGATTTACCCAGCGTGTGTGTTACATACCTTGGTTTTTCCGAAGTCTTAGTACTAATGAGTTCAACCAAATCTCCGCGAGAAACGCTAATCTCATCAGCTTCAGTTTGTTGAGCCTGATAGTCTTGACTCACAAAGACCACGTCTTGAACCTGCAAAACATATAAAAACAAAAAATATTCAATGACTATTGGCCATAATGCTGTGAGTGTTTAAGTTTTGGTTATCAATTCAAAAAAATACTTCCAGTGGAGATTTCACGGGGAATCTTTTTTTCATAATTCTATATTATAACAAGTAATAAAACACACAGTGAGTGTGCCTGTCCCTGCAAATCACAACAAACCAGCCTCAACATAAGCAAAAAAATTTTTTTCGCCTGTGCGAGCAGTGTGGACATTCTTCAAAGATCTCAATCAAGGATTCTCAGAACACTTCACTGGAGCACCATGGTACATTCGCAACGAGTGTATCCACAACGACCCAAGGATCCCATTGGTCGAAACTGAAATACAGCACCTCAAACGCAAATATTCCGAGAAGCTTCTTGCCCACCCTAATGAACTTGCACAATCTCTCACCCTGCAATCAACGCATTCTCGCCTCAGAAGGAAAGACCTACCAACCCTGCGACTGAATTAAAGGGCCGCGGAAAATAAACTACCTCCAATAGGGGATGGTTTTATAATAGTTTCTAGATTAAGATTTGAAAACTTATTGGTAGTCTCATTAAGAGAAGATTCAATAAAATAAAAACAAAAAGCTAAAAAAAAAAAAATAATCAGTAGCTGGCTCATCGATTTCCCCAACTATCCATCTTTTCTTTCTTCGTCTTGAACACTCGGAAAAACTTGCCCTGGGACGACCACGACCAATTTCATTTATTGATATTTGTAAATTACAATCCAATAAAACTGCTTCGTTTTCTTTCATTCATCATTTACGCCAAATTGTTGTAATTCTCTCGCAGCGTTCTTCCATTTGTTTCAAGTTTTCAATTCCAACTACATAGTCCCTGCTCTCGATCTTCAATTTTAATATATCATATATTTTGTTAATCTTCTGTGCATTTGTACCGGTCTCAGAGCACCAGTTTCATTCCCAAGAAACCCCTACAGCAGAAATTAAAATAGTACGAGAAAGGCAAGGCTAACTTCGCCCGTGCCGAAGTTTTTATACACTTGAAAACGCTTGACTCAACGGTTAGCGACTTCGACCAAACTTCGCAGGTCAGCTTAAAAACATTAAATATTACCCATGACCGTGATTGAGAGCGGTATTATTGACGAAAAACCAGTTTTTCTCATTAAAACCCATTTTTCGACCGATCATTTGTATCGCAGCTACAAGAAGTAGTCATCCGATCCGGTCGGTTCCGACATATTAGCAGCGTGCAGACAAAAGAAGACTCTGTGCAAAATTTCAGCTCGCTAGCTTCAAAACTGAGGGACTAGTTCGCGTAGAAACAGACAGACGGACGGACGGACAGACGGACGGACGGACAGACGGACAGACGGACGGACGGACAGACGGACGGACAAAGCTTAATCGACTCAACTCGTCATGCTGATCAAGAATATATATACTTTATGTGGTCGGAGATGATTCCTTCTATCCGTTGCAAACTTCTGGGCAAAATTATAATACACTTTTCAAGTGTATAAAAATATGGTAACATAACATAAAAATATCAACTAAATCGCATAAAAACATTTAAATATTCAATGCTCAAAAGGAATACCAAGAGGACAATCACAATAAATGGCACAAAAAAACACAGACGATAATCACAATAAACGGTACAATGAAGCACAAAAGAATGAACCGAATAAAGCGAGGCCGCTTTGATACAGATATCACACCAATCTTCAAAATTCCGCATCTAAAACTTAAACCATATAATCTGTAAGTATTGACGATTACTTTAAAATAAATTAGATATATAGCTTCAATTAGCTTCACAACTGAAAGCTTAAATAAAGTTATACTTTTCACACGAAATTATCTTAAATAGATACCTAAGTTAAATTAATTTTTGAACATTAACACGACAAGTAAACTGCCTGCAAATTGTCGCAAAACATTTTTAATACCTTTCTTTACAATATTAATGGCTTCTGTTGGACGAGTATTCCGTTTTAAACGCGATTTTTCAAGTGTATAATAATTTTGGCCAGAAGTTTGCAACGCATAGAAGAAATCATCTCCGACCACATAAAGTATATATATTCTTGATCAGCATGACGAGCTGAGTCGATTAAGCTTTGTCCGCCCGTCTGTCCGTCCGTCTGTCTGTTTCTACGCGAACTAGTCCCTCAGTTTTGAAGCTAGCGAGCTGAAACTTTGCACTGAGTCTTCTTTTGTCTGCACGCTGCTAATATGTCGGAACCACCCGAATCGGATGACTCTTTCTTGTAGCTGCCATACAAATGATCGGTCGGAAAATGAGTTTTAGTCAGAAAACCCGTTTTTTTCTCAATATTGCCGCTCTCAATCACGGTCATGGGTAATATTAAATTTTTTAAGCTGATCTGCAAAGTTTGGTCGAAGTCGCTAACTGTTTTCAAGTGTATCAAAACTTCGGCACAGACGAAGTTAGCCTTGCTTTTCTCGTTTTATTTTATTTGCGACCGTAATTTGCAAGATGTTCATGCTGTCAAACACAATTAATTTTATGCTCTCTCTTTTGATGCTATTCTTGGACAGGACGGTTCGTAAAAAACAAAAACAAGAATAGATTTTAATAGCTAGATCTATTACACAGTGCTACAGTGCGAAATAACCTGGGTATTGGCATAGCGTACGCTGTAGAGCAGGTCGCGTATAGCACTTCCTCATACTTGGTTTTCCTCGGGGACCTCCAAAATCTGAAGTTATGGCCCAAAAACCGCTTTTTGCTTTTTTACCTCACTTAAATAGATATAACTCGCGAATGGACCGTCTGATTGCTCATAACCTTATCAATTCCGATAGCCACGAGAGGGATCTAAAACATTATAATCAATGGTTTGACTAATTTAACTCGATGGCTGAGAAATGCGGCTTACAGATCTGGCAATTTCGACTTTTTTTGAGAAATTTGTACTTTGACCATCACTGGTTTCACTATTTTATTCTATGCGATTTTTCCTTAAAGTTTGTAATAAAAGCCCATTTAATTCTCCGTCGAACGGTTGTAGTCCCAATGAATTTGGATACCGTTTGACGAAGTTATGCGTGATTTTCTGAGTACACATCGACAATCTAGTATTTTTTTTTAGTGTGCTAACATATTTAGTTTTGCTTTCACATAATTGCCCCTAAAAGTAAACTCAGTTTTGATTTGGCGCCAGATTCAAATAATATTTTTAAATACTTAAAATGCAAATATATATAAACTTCCATGTATCAAAATTTTTTCGCAAATATTAACGGTCTCTGAATACTGTTATCTAGCTTAAAGATAAATTTAGCTATACTGAGTAGATGTGGGCTGCAAGTGATCGTTATTATTTTTTAATGAGCTGAAATTGGCATATTAAACAAAAGAGCCGTGCACAGCAAGAATCATATACAGGTAGCCTTACGCTTGTGAAAAGCAGATTGCCCTCATGGCGCAAGCCTTGGCCACGCCTGGACATATCTGGTCTAATGCAGAGAATTTAGCTGCGGGTTCTATTTAATGATTAACCCCTTTGGTACCTAAGAAATTACTTTTCAAGTTCACAAACAAGGCCCAATGATAACTGTCTAACCACGATTGTAGAGAACCGCGATAAAATACCATGGATGGCCAATGATGAAGAATATAAAAATCACTATAACAGGATGGACGAACCGTTAAATACTAAATAAAAACCAGAGTGGACCACGCCAAGTAAAAATGAGAAGAAAGTGACATCAGGTTGCACTTAAGCAGCAATGGGTAAGGCATAGACCGCTTGGGCCGCGACGCCCGGTCCGTTATCCTGTCTAAAAACTCAGCGCATAATAAATTGCCTTCTTTTGAGGCGAGGACCCGCACAAGCTGACGTCGCAACAAGTGTAATTGGCTCGATTTGAAGTGAGTTAAAACAAATAAATCCAAGAGTGTCGACGTCAGCCCGCATAAGCACACAGCGCAGCAAGTGCAGTATGGGCGACTTTAACTCGCTTATAAGGATGGTTTGTGCTGTTTCTACAAAATAGCTTAACTCGCCTCAATAGGTAACATTATTGGAGAGCGTTAATCTTGGCCCAGAAATCGTGAAGCATTGAAGTTTATATATATTTGCATTTTAAGTACTTAAAAATATTATTTGAATCTGGCGCCAAATCAAAACTGAGTTTACTTTTAGGGGCAATTATGTGAAAGCAAAACTAAATATGTTAGCACACTAAAAAAAATACTAGATTGTCGATGTGTACTCAGAAAATCGCGCATAACTTCGTAAAACGGTATCCAAATTCATTGGGACAACAACCGTTCGACGGAGAATTAAATGGGCTTTTATTACAAACTTTAAGGAAAAATCGCATAGAATAAAATAGTGAAACCAGTGCTGGTCAAAGTACAAATTTCTCAAAAAAAGTCGAAATTGCCAGATCTGTAAGCCGCATTTCTCAGCCATCGAGTTAAATTAGTCAAACCATTGATTATAATGTTTTAGATCCCTCTCGTGGCTATCGGAATTGATAAGGTTATGAGCAATCAGACGGTCCATTCGCGAGTTATATCTATTTAAGTGAGGTAAAAAAGCAAAAAGCGGTTTTTGGGCCATAACTTCAGATTTTGGAGGTCCCCGAGGAAAACCAAGTATGAGGAAGTGCTATACGCGACCTGCTCTACAGCGTACGCTATGCCAATACCCAGGTTATTACAATTTTTGGAAATTTGTAGCACTGTGTTATGAGTTCGTGTGGATACACTTCAAGCCAAAATGTTGACTTTGATTTTTTTATTTTTGGCCTATGGGAGCGACCACTGTGCAATGCAAACATGGTTGGTATTATCGAATTCCGACTATTTTCAATAAAATCGATATTTCGATAAATTCATAAATTGCGTTCGATTAGTCCACGTTAAATCTCACTAGCTGTGACTGTTTGTGGTGCAGCGGGTGGTCTTAACTTAATATACTCTGTGTACCTTTGATACGAAGTAGAGATGGGTGCGGGATGGTGAACTTATGAGTACACAAACTTAATTGCATTGACAGCTCATCTGCTAGAAATCTAAAAATCATCTGCTCGTCTGCTAGATAAATCTGTAAGGAGTACGACACGTGGTAGTGTATGGTCCAGTGGATAGTGTGCTGGACTGCTGGGCGGGAGGTCGTGGGTTCGATCCCGCCTCTGAACATATGGCAACTATATAATATAGTCATCCGATCCTCGCGATGTTGACATTTTTGGAAAGCTTGATGAATATGAAGCACACTTGTCAAGTTTCAATCAAAAAGCTTTTAAACATAATGCGTGGCAAAGCTTTCTTTAAGGGTATCTTTTTATTTGTTTATAACTTCAAAAATTAATATCTTTTAAACTATAAAAGTCTCCATTTTTTTGAAAACACCGTTTTTTAAGTTGTATTTAGTACAATAAATTGTATATCCTCAGAAGCTATATCATCGTGGTTAACACTGAGAAAAAATTATATGTAATTTTTAGCAACAATTACTTAACATTATTAAATAATTTAAAAATCTATTAAATCATTATTTGAGTAGATACAGTAAAATTCTTTTCTTCGATATTTGCTCGAGACTTGTCCGATAAACCAAACGTGAGATATCACGTTTTTAAAAAACCCTTTTGTTCCATTTATTCGTTTTTGACGATTTTTGAAATTGTTTATAAATTTAAAAAAAAATTTTTTTGCAAAACCGCAAATCACGTTTCGGTGGGAGTGTTGAGATCTAATTTCGTTTTTTTTTTTATTGAAAAAAAAATGTTGAATTTTGCCTGTTCGGTTTCGGTCAGACATTTATATTGGCCTAATGTTTTTTTAACTTTACAGGAAACAGAGTCCGTACAACCGTAATCGAAATCGGCCGAGTCAGTCACCGCTACCGATTTGTTGTTTGTTTGTTGTTTATAAACTTTATGCATTCAATCTGTGTTTAAGGAAGCAACTTGTGAAATCTGGATTTCAATAATTATTCGAAATATTGTTCGTTTTTGGGGCAGTAATGTGGTAATTTGCACTTCTCATTTCGCCAGAGCCTTTCCGCGTTTTGTGTGTGGAAATGAGTTTGTAAAATAAAATCGGGACTTTCACTCAGTCCGCCTCCCGTTTTAAGCATTTTTAGACGGTAAAAGGCATTTGTTTTCAACCTAAAACTGTTAAATTCCGATTTATTTTCATGATAAAATGGAGACGTAGTTAATTTACATATGTTGCACTTCATATTCAACAATATATTGTTTGGAAATTATGCAGGAATTAAGGGCGAAATAAAATATTTTTGCATTTATTATGAAATCGTTTCACCAAATTAAGACACTTAGACTTGGAAATGATAATGCAGTTGAATTCTAAAGGTAACTCAAAAATTGTTATAATTAATAATTATATAAAAATTGTCATGTATAATTAAGACATCTAGAATAAATCATGAAACAGTGGCCTTTGTTTTCGTCTTTTAAATCATATCAGGCAAAAAGAAGCACAAACACTAAAAATTTGATGATGGAAAAATGTAAGGCCGTACTGATAACATCTTTTCGAGTAAAAAAGCATAACAAAAAAATTGTTGAGAAAAACTTAGTGTTTTGGTCTGCTATTTGGATGCAAATTTTGTCACTCATACGAACTGTTGCCCTCGCCTTTTTTTTGTATTATCAGGCCTTTTCCCGCTTCCGAATCCGATTAGGCGGAATTGGTAAGAGTTGAAATTCCTAAAAAACGATTCAAGAACTCGGTCAATTCTTTTTTGTCATTTAGAGGATCGATTTAAAGTAATTCGTATTTTTCAGTTAAAAGTCGAATAACACTGTCGGTTTTCGAAGCGAGCACATTTAACAATTCCAATTCCGCATGATTTGATCGAGATCGAAACCCTGTATATTAATTTTTGGCGTAGACTTGGTTTGAAGACATAAAATTTGACAAAAAGGTACCAAAACCATTGAAAATATTGTTTTTAATATAACTAAGACTAAATGTAAATAATATTGTTAAAACTTAATTATGACACTCGACCACGATCCTTACGTTGAGTTAGAAGTCATATACTGAATGAGTGGCTGTCACATTTTTGGCCTCCCTAGAATGCTTTACTTTAACATGATACTCAGCTCGGCTCACACGTAGTCTTAATCTCATATTTATATAACTCAGCCTATGTCATAAATATGCCACTTTTTGTAATAGCATTAAACATTAATAGCGGAACTGGCGAGGATCGCTCGCAACAGGAGAGCCGAGACACCACTTGAAAGGGTCGAGCAGTCGTGGAACCGCTTTACGAGCATTGTGTGAGAAACTCCCCCTCAGACCAAAGCGGATCATTTATATAAAAAAATGTCTCTTTACATACACATGTTAGTTTAGAATATATTTACTGAAAATATCTAAATAAAAAGAAACCTCACTTGCCAAAGTGAGTCAATACAAATTCAAACTTACAACCGCGCTTATTTAAAGTGTATAATTCTATACAAATACTAGCAAATAGCCCGTCACGCTTCGCTGCGCCTTCAAAAGTATATAACCAACGCACACCCACTTACCACCCACTTCAGGCCCACAACCCACCCACTTTCCGCACATTTCCCGCCCACATCCCACCCACTTTCCGCCCACTTGCCACCAACATACCGCACACTTCCCTCCCAAATCCCACCCACTTCCCATTTACATCCCACCCACTTACCGCCACATTCCACACACATCCCATTAACTTCCCATTTCCATCCCACCCATTTCCCACCCACATACCACGCACTTTCCGCCCACTTCGCACCTACATCCCACCCACATTCCACCCACTTGCCACCCACATACCACACACTTCCCGCCATCTTCCCGTCCACTTCCCATTAACATCCCACCCACATCCCTCCCACTTCCTGCCACATTTCACCCACTTTACATCCACTTACCACCCACTTCCAAGACAACTTTCCACCCACATCCCACCCACATACCATTCACTTCACAGTGAGCATCCCGGCGATATTTCCAACATCGGAAAATTAAAAACAAAATAAATTCTCATTTTGACCTTACAATCCCAGTTTCAAGCCAATCGTATGAAAAATAGTTTTTGCATGCAGAATTTTCCGGCCATTTTCCTCGTGGGCATTGAAAAATCACATTTCAAATTATTTCGTATTTTGTCCTTACAAACCGAGTTTCAAGCCAATCGGATGAAAAATAGTTTTTTTTCATGCAGAATTTTCCGGCAATTTTTTTGACCGTCAGGTCAAATTTTCCAACTTTGGAATATAACATTTTAAACTATTTCGTATTCTATACTTAAAAACCGAGTTTCAAGCCAATCGTATGATAAATACTTTTTTGGATTCAGAATTTTCCGGCCATTTTTCTCGTGTGCGGATTTTCCAAAATCGGGAAAACACGTGTCAAATTATTTCGCGTACTATGCTTACAACTTATGTTTTTTTATGTGTAATTTTGAAAATGAGTTTGGCGCTAATCTCTGGCAACTAAAGTTTTGCCCATACAACCTTGACCACCCACTTTCCACCCTGCAAGGTGAATTTTCCGGAAGATTGGTATGCAGTTTTTGTCGAATTTTCATATAGATCTTTGAAAATGAGTTTAAACTTGATCGGATGAAAAACAAAAAGTTTCATACAACAGTTTTCCGCGAATTTTCCACATTTGCCGAGAGAATTTTCCAAAATCCGTTCTTAGTACTCACTTTCAGCATAAGATAAAACTACTGGGAAAATCTCATCTTCCTATCTTTTATGGTTTAGGCTATGCGACGGTCACCAGTCAGTCAATTAGTCAGGTTGAACAGTTTTATATATATAGATTTACTAAATATATATATATATGCGAAATCGAATATTTCTGTAAAATTTCTACTATTCTGCGTTGTTCACTTCTTGATAAAAGCAAGACTATTTTTACGATGCTGCTTATAAGTAAACTATCGCCCATTTGATATTTCCCAAACCTTGAGAATTAAAATATAAGGCAGATTACTTTACTTCTGTCGGCAAAAAATACCGGGAATTTTTTTATAAGTCAAAAAATCTTTATTTATACTCGTAAAGTCAATTCATTCCCCTCTAAGTAGTCTCCCACGAATGCACCCAATTTTAAAAACATATTCTGCAAAGTCCTGCTTCGGTATACGTAATTAGAGGTGGGCGCGGGCCTGTATTTTGAGGCCCGGGCCCGCACGAACACGAACTCTTTTTTTGAGAGGCCCGGCCCGGCCCAACACGAAACTTTTTCACCAAGGCCCGGGCCCGGCCCGGCCCGGCACGAAACTTAATTTGTTCAAAATTGGAGCTTTTTAGCCTAGTGCGTTTTACATTTAAAACATGGCCCGATGTTGAAAAAAGCCTTTCGCTCGTAGACGGACTGGCAGGAATAGCCAGAATGGTCCGAGCTAATTTGGGAAGGTATTTTAAGTCCCTTGCATTTTTCCAGAATTCTAAAATATGTGTGGCAGGAGCTGCTGGATAGGCCAAATATTTGTCAAGCTCTATGTCGATAGAGTTTTTCTCAACTTTTCGTTTTTTTATATAACTTAAGTCTAAAAATTCAGCAAACATTCCATTTTCGGAATTATTTGGGTTTATGTTATTAGTTATATAATCAACGCTACTATATTCATGATCCCCTATAAATTCGGAGAGCATTGCTTTTACCGTAGCTAACACATTATCTCTTTTTTCCTCTGAGAGGAAATTCATCTCTCTATAAGGAGGGTTCAAGAAAAGCCCAACCAAATGAGCGATTGCCGGAAGAAACCTTTTTTCTAATGCGCTTAGGGTCATTGTTTTAAACTCAGTTATTATTTGGGAATCAAGTGTGCTAGTTCTGCAAAGTTTACATAATTTTTCTGACCACAATGCAAATATTTGCAAATATTGCAAAGTTTTATCAATTTCACAATAGGACGCCAATTTTGAATTAGTGGTGAGCAAACAAGTAAAATATGTATAAGCAAATCGATAGTAGGATCGATAAACAATTAAAATGCGATAAATGGCGGTTCTAATTCGAGCATAAACAAAAATAGCGCGAACAAATCAAAATTGTTTTCGGGGCTATTTCGGGCTTTTACGGGCCAATTTCGGGCTTTTACGGGCCGGGCCTTTTGCTAAGGCCCGGGCCCGCACGAAGCCCGCACGAATCTTAATTTTAAGGCCCGGGCCCGCTCCGGGCCTGTGTAAGCCCGCGGGCCACGAAAAAAAGCCCGGCCCGCGCCCACCTCTATACGTAATCTTCGATTTCGACCAAAAATACATTCGATTCTTGCTTTATATTTATTTGCTACTCGAATAAATTCAAATTTGACAACTTTTAAAATGATACGGAGAATTGGTTGACGAAATTTTGATTAGATATACGTGTCGTATACGCAATATTTGTGGAATCTTTGAAGCAGGGTATCAAACCGGAACCGTAAAAAAATGGTTTTGCAAAACTTTTGTTCAGTGAAATAGTAAAACGCGTGACCAGTCTCTGAAAATAATACATTCCTATGAGGTTTTTTTTCTTATACCCTTGTTACAATGTCATGCTAACCTCTGAACAGAAAAATACAATAGTAACTGATATACTCAAGTTCTATCTGTTCAATTGCAACAAAATGTGGAAAGCAGCTCTGACTTTATATATGAATTTGTATGAAAAGAAAGAGGAATACAGCCATGCTCCCATTTTCGCTTTGGCAAAAATTTTACGATTTGGTCTCTAAATCGCAAAGTAGGTGCTCCGAAATTCGCAAATCGCAAGATTTCGCCGATTTAAAACCGGCGACGTATGAGTCCGTGAAATGAAAAGTAAATAGGAAATGTACCTAGAGAGAATAACTGCCTTCCTTTGAATTAATTTTTTTAATGTTCTGTGACTATTTGAAATTGTTTTTGTGGACTGCCTTATACAATTTGGATTAAACTATTGTCTTAAACAATTTCTTTCCTAACCCTCCCGAATTGGCGCATGCAGCAAAACAGCCTTTGACAACATATACAACATACATGTTGTACAATATACAACATATACATATACATATACATATACATAACAACGATAACCGATAAGTTTATCGATACTGCTGCTTCTGCCACGCGAAGTGTTGCTAATAGTGCGTTTCTACTACAGCAGGGTTAGAATCCGCGTCCATTTATCGAAGAACGCGAGTCCAACTCCATACAAAAAAATGTCAGTTGTGGACCAGGGGGTGGTGAGGGGGTAGAGAAAAAAGTCGAGTCCACTTTGGACGCTGGTAATGCCAACTCGTTTTTTTATATTTATACGATGAATATCGATAGAAATCGACTTTTGACTGCAAAATCAGCTGGCACAACAATTGGCGGTAAAAGAAATGAAGGGCAAGATGTTTTTTTTTTGTTGATTTATTTATGTAAAGGTTATCCCTTTGTACAGGATTAAGTAAAATTAAATGGGTTCCCCCCAAAACACGCTCTACAACGCACCTTGACTCTCGGTGGCAAACATTCAAAACCCATATAAGATATCACCTGGTTGCAGAACTCTATCAGTATTTTGACAATCTTTGATATGCAAATACCAAATCGTTCTCCAATTGTTCAATATTCCGCTGATAAGCCAAGAAAGTAAGGAGCTACGGCTATTTGCTTGTCCAGTGCGATTGCAAGCCGAAAACATTCCTTAAAAATGCGTCCATAATGCAACCATATCGACTAGGAAACAAATAAATTATTTATAACTGGAGTACTAATTAAATAGCTTGTGACTTACAAACGCTACGTAGCAAAGTCATCAGTTGCAAAAGATTATTATTTAACTGCACAAGCTGCAGTTGTTGCTTTTCAATTGCATTTAGCAAATCAATGTCACTCAAATTCATTTTGATCGATGCACAAAGGTAAACAAACAGACCAGATCAGCTGTTGTGGACTCGGAAGTGGACAGCGAACGCAGTGGAAACGCCTTTTGGAATTTATCAAAAAATCGTGGAATCGATGACAGAACACGCGTAAGTGGAAGTCGGCTATAAACGAATTGGGAATGAAACACATTCGATAACAAAAGGTTGCGAATTTGGGAGCACTTAAAATTAAATTCGTACGAATTTGTTGATATCGCAAAAGTAAGTGAAAGCCGGAGCACAGCGGATAGTTAATAGTTTCACGAAACACTTTTTAAGATTATTATTGTTATTGTTGCCTCGTGCCACCAGCTACTTTAGAGGCATCATTCAAGGTTTTCCTGAGCATCAAACGTTTACAAAAAAAAGATGATGTACCTAAATGGTGGTTAGAAAATTCAACAATGTTGCCAGAGTTTAAAATGTTATCAACCGTTGAATATCCGCGTCGAAAACCTGCTTGGAGTTCGTTAAGTTTATTGTGCTTCTCTACCTACATCATTAGCCTGGTCGTCAGTATACTCATTAGAAGCTTAGCTGCACAATTTATAAAAGAGATGCCACGGTAGTTCGTTGGATTATTTATATCTCCCTTTTTATGAATTGGGAAAATTATACTGTTAATGAAACTTTTCTCAAGACTGTTGCCATTAAGTTCTCTATTGTATATAATCACCAACTTCTCAAGCATCTCGATGGGGGCATTTTTAAAAAACTTGTAGGTGACTCTGTCCTCTCCTGGAGCTTCGTTGGGCTTGGCTTTGACAAGTGCGCTTTTGAATTTCTCCATTGTAATCGTAACTAGGTCTGGGTCATCAACATAGGTCGGTGCATAGTGAATGTTCAAAGCGCTTTGTTCAGGACTAAGAAGGTTTTCGAAATGATTTTTAAATTCCAATGCAGCAATTTCGGTCCCTATTTTTGATTATCAATCGTTGCTATCTATGCTTCAAGGCCATAGTCATAGTCGAGTTTACTCTTTACACACTTAACCTTGTACTCCTGTTGAGCCGTTACAAAAGCCCGCTTATCTTCTGCCAACCCTGATTTTCTGAAGCTGTTCAACCCGGCAAACACAGGATATTTTCGGCAACAATTTAAGTTTCTTCTCCGGTGTTGTAGATCCCAAGATGGCGACGTTGAGAACTATAGGTAAGTGATCGGACCAGATTTTGTTCCCCACCTCGAAACATAGTACACTTTTTAAAATCGCGCTATCAACAGCACATAAATCGCCTGTCGTTGCCGTTCTTATTTATTAAGGTAAAGTTTCCATCCATGTCTCCAATTCGTGCCTGTGTGTAATATTTTTCTCCGCCAGCTTCCGCAAAACGCTAACCTTTGTTAGTGAAATATAAGTGTATGCGTCACACGCACGCAATGCGTGTAAATACTTCACTAACACAAATGTAACCAGTATCCCACAACCCAAATATTACCATAACCGGAAAAAAACGAACAGTAACCGTAAACCAAACCGTTATTCTTTCTCCACAGCTTCTGCATTACGAGACTTAAGATCAAACTCAAATTTTCTCCAAGCTAATGCTCATAATAAAAATTCTTTACGGAGAACATTTAAACAAAGCATCAATCTGCTTATGAGCTTTTGCCGAGTTGCGATATGGTAGTTGTAAGGCGCTGTTATTAAATGGGGAACGATCTAAGGAAGCAGCTAAAGCAAATAACAAGGACATAACAAAAAATTAGCCTGCTACCAGAAAAATATCTTGAAATGCAACCAATACAGATTTTATTCATAGGTTGCTTTCAAGCTCTAACCCTTTTATTACAGGGCAAAGAAATTTACATTGTAAATGAAAAAAATTTAATGAAAGCTGCGTTTCACTTAATCGAATAATTAACGAAGAGTGTGTTAGGTTGGGAACATTCACAATATATTACAATGCATTTTGCTGTTAAAAATAAATTTTTCAAGATTAAAATTCTGAAAATTGTTTACAGTGTATAGCCACACCCACTTATTTATAAAGTCATTATTATGTCTAAAATCATATTTCAAGTATCAGACCGCAAACTCTTTTGGAAGTATATTTGGCTGCACTCTCCATATAAGCGCTGACACTGTGCATTGGGATCAAAAAAGATTACTTTATATCAGGGATGCAAACCACTTGAAAATAAAGACCGGTTCGGTTCAGTGGTTCAAACAGTTTATGAACCGCCGGTTCGGTTCATTGCATGGTTTTTGGGGCTTACTGAAACGCGGTTTCGGTTCGGTTCGGTTCGCTCTTTATTTATTTAATTAACTAAAGAAACAAATTTTTGATACGAGTATTCCGATAATTCATTAACAAAGACTTAGGGTTTCAGTTAATCGGGTTATTACAACATTTCGACGGCAATTTCCATATGAACGTTATCATTTCGTTTTGAAATCCTACATCTTTTCATGTCAAGTGACGAAAACATCGTTGGTTGTTTAAAAACTTTGACGGTTTGAAATCGACTAGTGAAAGCCAAGCGGATCAAAATCGTCTAATAATTACTATTTTCTTTTGACCTGATATAAATTTAAAGCATTCATTTAAGCAATTTTAATTCAAAATCCATAAGTTTATTCGGAAATCGACGTCGATATGTGGAACACACCCTATTATACAATATACATTAATTTTTAATAAATTCTAAATTTGATTTGATGGATCTTTAAGACAGGTTCATTTTATGAAGACATTTCCATTTGAATAGTTTTATTATACTTGTATATGAGATTTTCAAAACGACAGGGAATAATATAGATTTTAAAAACTTAAATTAACTTCACTATGAATCAAACCGGAACCGGAACCGGAACCGTATACCGAAAAGAACCGATTGAAACTCAGAACCGGTACCGGAACCGGAACCGATATTCTTAATTTTTTCTATACCGGTATCCGAGAACCGATATTTTTAGAACCGAAAAGACCGAAAAGAACCTAAACGTTGTACCGGTACGGTTTCGGTTCTAAGTGCAACCATTAGACAGCGAAACGAGCAGTTAGATTTGGCGGATTTTTACTCAATTTGGCTGAATTGTTATTTTCAAATAAAAAAGATTCTGGCTTGGCAAAACTTTTGGTCAGTGAAATACAAAATCGCGAGACCAGTCCCTTTGAAAATAATGCATTCCTATGTGGTATTTTCTTAGACCCTTGTTATAATGTTAGGCTAACCTCTGAACAGAAAAACGTACATGTGTAAATGATTGGATTGATATGTATATTTTCAAGAATTTAATCCACTTCTGTTTAGTTGAAACTAAATAAGGAAAGCAGCTCTGACCCAACTAATTTGTCTGAAAGTGAAGATGAAGTCGGTTTATATATGAATTTCTAAGAAAAGAATCAGAACAATAAAAATAGTTTAGTATTTTCACAAGACAGTTTAACGTATGATGCCTGATCAAGGTTTTCCTGAGCTTAAAACGTTAACAAAATAAAGATAATGTACTTAAATGGTGGTCAGAAAATTCGACAATGTTTCCGGAACTGTATTAACTATCAAAAGTTATTCTTGCTGCGTAGAACGTTTATTTTCCGGTTTATTATAACTCCGCTAGATATCAGATGGACGGAAATACATTGACCGCTATCATGTTTCTAAGAATTAATCATTAATTTAAATTCTTTGTAACTAATTTTAAATATTATAAGTTTAAAGTAAATTAATAATTTATGTGTACATACATGTGTACTGTTGCTTACCCACTTTGATTAAACTTAAGTTTTAAAATTTCTGTTAGTTTTACCGGTCCATACCGGTACGTACCGGTACGATACCGAAATAAAAGGGTACCGGAACCGGAACCGGAACCGAATACCGAAACAGTAGCAGAACCAAAACAGAACCGTTTACCGAAACATTAGTTTCGGTACGTACCGGAACCGGAACCAGAACCGAAAATCGTTTCGGTTTGATTCCCTGGTTAAGACTTTATAATAATATATGTTCTAGTATATTTTCATCGATATTAAAAGACTTAAGAGCGTCTGACAAAACAAACTCCAATAAGTTGATTTTCCTGACAAATATTCCATTTAATAATCTTTAGATGTTTGGCAAGTATTTCCAACTCGTCTTTACTTATCGAGTTCAAAAAATTGTCCGTTATGTTTTCATTAACGTTTTGAACTTTGTTGTATAGGTATTATCATTAAATGAGATTTATCTATCATTTTTCATTCTTCTGATAGCAAGTTTGATTCCTGGAGTCTAGGAAATCGAATTCAAAAACAAGCATAGCTCTTTTTTCCAAAGCGTTGACAATTACTGAGCTATGTCGTCCTCCTTTTTCAGCATGAATTTTGCAGGCCTGCCAGCTATAAAGCCAATTTCAAGCCAATCTTAATTAAAGATAAAAAGTTAACGTTTGAGTTTTAAGTTGACCCCTACGGATAATACAATCAAGACCTGGCTTATTATAATTTTGGGTCCTTAGCAAATTTAATAAGTTTGATGTTTTTAGCTTTTTACAACTCTGCTTTTCCAAGTATTTTCGCAATATTTTAAAGCTAATTGCTAATTTTGCTTACTATTCGCAAGTAACTCAATACCTGGCTGAAGTGAACCGAACCGAACCATTTTATCTTTCGGTTTTTGGTTCGGTTCAGCATTTTTGAAACACACCGGTTCGGTTTACGGTTCGGTTCACTACCGAAAAAAGCGGTTCGGTTCGGTTCAGAACCGGTTTGCATCCCTGCTTTATATATTTATATTATATGGCCGACTGTATGCCTATGACAGATAAGAGATTTGGTCATTCGATCTAGGCGTTTCCGACATTTACATTTATTGGCTTAATATCCCAGTTCTACAAGTTACCAACTTATGTTTAATACAACCAGTCACATTATTCAGAGTGCAGTTAAAAAAAGATTCTGTACAAAATTCCCATAGCTTTAAAAATGAAAATGTTGCGTAGAAACAGACAGACGAACGGAAAATGCTCAATCGCCTTGCCGCCCTCATCAAGAACATTTATTGTTAATGGGGTGGGAAATTGAGTTTTGATGCGTTGCAAAATTCTGGGGATAATTATTTTATCCTCTGAAGCATAAATTGATGTATCAAGGGTAAATAGCTGCCTTAACATTTTTCATATATCTCCAAAGAGACTCTCTGACGATAGTTAACCCATTAAAACCGACGGGTGCGAAAACGCACCAAAAAAAAAGGGGTTTTTGAAAATTCTTAGAAAATATTTCGTAATGGATAGTTAGTTATGACGACAAAAAATGCATTAATTGATGCTGATGGCAAGCAACTGGACACCGCATTTACAAAGAAGTGGGTGTCCAGTTGAAAAAAGTATTGCATATATCACTTCGTGTGGCTGCCTCATACCCACGCCCAAATGTATGAATTGAGCAATCTTGCGTTGCAGCGATATGTGCACCTGAGTGGGGTCCTTTTCGACCTGGATGATGTTCCAAATGGAAATGAAACAATTATGATTTCACTTTTCCGGCCCAGTGTAGACCATTATATTCTTGGCGACAAGCGAATCCAATTCTGAAGTATTGCTCACATTCTTCATTCAAACAGCTGCCACTGCAACTGCAATTGCAATGTTTTTTGGAATACCATAAATAAACTTACCTTAAACTTCAGCCTATTCCATGTATTTTACTTAACAATTCAACTATTTCATAAAAACTTTTTAAGTAATAAAATTGTACTCTTGAACGCCGACGGGTGCGAAAACGCACCACCCCCTGCACGGACAATGGATACAGATAGGGGGCTGTATTTTTGTGAGCGGAATATGAGTGTCATTATGGCATCCTCCAGTAAGTTTCAACCTTTTTCTCCCACTAGCAAGGGAGCCGGCTGTAATGGGTTAAATAGCAAATTAAATATTTCTTAATATTTAATATTTAGCCCTTTTTACCCTTTTTACCCTTCTTTAATAAAATAGAAAGTTTCTATTTGATCAGAGTTTCTTATTTGAGAATTTTGTTTTGTTTGAATGATAACTATTCGGTAGTTATATCACACGGCTTGGAGGGAAGTTACATTATATTTTATTTATAAAAAACACAGCTGATCGCGTAGTGTAAGCCACAGCTGCGGTGAAGATCTAAATTCAATTACTTTAAAATAGCTATAAGCTTTTACGCAGCCGTCACACTCACACGCACTAGCGTACGCTGCAAAGTAAATAACCATCAAAAAGCTTTTATCATTCTGTCTCGGCGTTAATCAGTAGGTCCTAGTCTTTTAAGCCGAAAATAAAAGCCAGAGAGTAAAAGAATCTATTCCATACTATGCGCGAATCTTTTCGAGACAAAACTGAAGATTATGATTTTTAATACTCTACTAAAATTTGAACTGTTACTTAATAATCGTTATCCTGAACTACACTTGTTTTGAACTTTACTCTATCGTTAATTTAAACACAAAAGTCAAAAAACAAATATAATCCTCGTTACGGTCTTTTGCTATCTCACTATGCTTTATATATGGTACATAGTTTCTCTATATTATTGAGTATTTTTATTTGTACCTAGATTTGCTGAAGTACATATATGTACCAAAAGTTCACACTCTATATGTACAATATTGTACATATTGTACATATTTGTTCTTATGACTTACGGTATCCATAATTCTAGATACTGATTGATGATTGATTTCGTTTAGAGACACTTCATGATGTTGGGGACGTATTCCATATAATCCTTGACTGAATGCTGGTCACTTAGTAATGCACTTCACACACTGTTACATACACATATGAAAGTTCATTGCATAACATATTACTTTTCACGATTCAAAAGGCTCGAATTTTCATTTATCACATGATAGAATATAAGTTTTTCAAACCATTCACGAAGCGTTGCTAAATATTCTCAAATCCGTCAAGTAGAATAATTATTCTTATGGTCGAACTGAAGGTTATAATTGAAAAGGGTTTCCTTATACACAGACGTCGTTCAAAAAACCGCTACCGCAGGCAAGTTCCACTTATTTTGAATGCATCCCGACTACTGTTCGACTGAGTAAAGTGTACGGATCGATATTTGCCGATCACAACAAAAGCTCCCTCAAAAAAGTCGTTGCACATTTTAAAAATAATGCACATGCACCTAGAGCTAAGCACATTCTTATGAATGTATGGCCGTTCGTACATATGTATATGCGCAGATACTCATCAATATCAATGCACCAAGCATACATACATACATAGATGTTAGTACGTTTGTGCATGCATTCTAAATATTCATAGTCACCACATGCGTACAAGACCCTAGCACATACATATGTACAAGTATATATTTAAATATTGACATACATAATATATAAATACACGCATATGTACCAAAGTATGTACGTAGATATGTACCAGAACCTACTATACAAAATAAACCTACGAGCATGTCATGTGCGCCATTTGTTTTCATTTGCCAAAACACTAAATAAATTGGTTTCTGCAAGTGAATTAGTTGAGACATGTCTGTAAAGTGTGTGCTTGCAACATTTGTCAATTTATTCAAGCATATAGGAATATCTTATTAGTACAAAATATGTTTTCGCTGACAAGTAATTAGGCTGAATAATTAAACTCAATAAATTTGATCAAAAAATGCAAGCCGGTTCTGAACCGAAAACTGCGAATCAAACCTGCAAAAAGGATGTCATCGTTATAGGACACGATTGACATCCTTTGATTGATCCGTTGATTGACTCTCATTATAAATACCAATTGATGGTATAACACAAATATCGATTATTTTTCGGTCAAAACGCGTTATACAGCCAAGGGAGGCCACGAACCTACTAAATCGACTTGTAAAGCGTATTAAAATGCAACATTTTTCATTTTGAAATTCACCAATTTCCGTCTTTGATTTCCGTTCAAAAGTTTTTTCATTTAATAACAAAATGTCTGCACTTTTGAACGCGAAATACCCGCGAAATAAAAAAGTCCATTTAAAAAAATAATAATTTCGATAGTCAGCCAAAAGTCGCGTTTCAAGTCAATCGGACGAAAAAAATTTTTTTTACATAGTTTGTCTTAATGGAAAAAGTGTAACGTCCGCAACAGGACAAAAATTAAGATTTTTTAATAGCAGGACCACTTACACTAGTTTACAGCCAAAAAGACCCATTTCTACTGAAAATTTTTTATAGTGTAGTTTGGAATGGTGATCTCAAAAATCAATTTCAAAAATTTTTTCATGGCTCAGTTTTTGAAATATAATTTTTTTTTTATTTTTTGATAGGGGCACTTACATTTTAAGCCATATCTAACTTTATAATTGTCAGATAGAGTCAAGCAGGAAACGAATCGAAAGGTTATTTTGCTGCCGGTAATCGAGTAAAACATTGTTTTTAAATCGGTTCATTAGTTTGACTACAATATCCAAAAATATTTCGAAAAAATCGATTTTTTGCTCGAAAATTAATTTTTGGTCGCCTGGAAAAAATATAAAAAAATCCAAAAAAATTATTTTTATTTTTTCTACATAAGAACCGCACTTCTACGAAGAAAAACAGATATCGATGATCAAAATCTGTGAACAAACACAGGAGCTGTAAGCAATTTAGTGCAAAAAAATGTGATATTTTCCTGAATATTTTAAAATAAATTTTCGTTTGCTTCGACTTTTGTTCCGTTTTTAATTTTTATTTTTGTTCTGGCTTTTCGTTCACTTCATAATTTGACCAAAAAACGAAGAAAAGTACAATGTTAATTTTTGAAAACACACAATATACTCAAATTTGACGGTTAGTTCCTCTACTCAATTTGATCCATCTATAGTACGTGTTACACGATTTTCCTCACCAATACCTTATTTTCTTCGTAAAAGTGCGATTCTTAAGTAGAAAAAATAAAAATAATTTTTTTGTATTTTTTTATATTTTTTCTAGTCGTTTAAAAATGAAATTTCTTGGATTTTCGATCAAAAAATCGATTTTTTTAAAATATTCTTGGTTGTTGAATTCAAACTACTGAACCGATTTAAAAACAATGCTTCACGCAATTATTGGCAGCTTCATTACCTTTCGATTTATTTCTTACTTGACTCTATCTGACAATTATGTACTGAGATATGGCTTAAAATGTAAGAGTACCTACCAAAAATATTTAAAAAATTAATATTTCAAAAACGGAGCCATGAAAAAATTTTTGAAATCGATTTTTTAGATCACCATTCCAAACTATACTAAGAAAATTTTTCAGCTGAAATGGGTCATTTTTTTTTTTATTTTTGTAAACTAGTGTTATCATTCTTTTGAAAGCTGGTTTAAATGGTCGTTTATTCCACTAAATTTTTTGTCATTAGACTTTTTTTGTTTATTATGCAAAATTCGCTAAAAAATGTGGAAATGCACATAAGCCTCAAGGTCGACTTCCATTTTTTGTAACGTCCGAATAAGCATATTTTCGGCAAAATGCTGAAAATACACATATATCTCTATATCTATAAAAGAGAGTGTCCTGATTCACTGACTGACTGATTGGCAATCATCGCACAGCCTAAACGGTAAGAGATAGAGGGCTGAAATAATCTAATATCTATAAATTTTTGGTCAAGGTGACAGCAAGGAATTCTCACGTAGACTACAAAGACAATAGCCAAGAGAAGACGACTGGCATTTCACGGAAAGTGTGTGGGAGCACCTGTATTCAAAACACAAGCTCCAGATTTAAATAATGCCGATAACGCGTCGCCCATGGAACAGGATCGATTGCAACCCCAGAATTGGCGGGGGATCGCCACCAGTTTATGTGCAGCTGCCCAACATACCTCGTCTTGTCCTCGTTTACTGCAAAGCCCATCAGTCTAGACTGCCTCTCAATCTCTGGAAACGTCATGCTTATTTCCCGTTCGGTTTTACCGATTATGTCAATATGTCGATGATATGCGAGTAGCATTACATCATTCATTAAAATGGTGCACGATCTGTTGGCATTCGGACACTAGCCGTTTATTCTGCATCAACAGATTAACGAAGTCACACGAGAAGGTATCACTCTGCATAAAACCTCTTTTTATCGGTGTGTCAAAGCCGGCTTTGTAACCGATAAAAATGTGGTGATTTTCGATGTTTCTGTCATAGTTCAGGTAATGTAAATATCTGGTCTGTGGGGGATTTCCCAGGTTTAAAGCCACACTGCTTAGACGTTAACAAATAAATTTGGGCTTAAAACCTTCTTTTAATTACTTAACCTTTGATAGAATTTTTGAGTCTCACTCATGCCGACTTCGTCACGCATGCGCATTTCCTGCTCATTCTTTTTTCTTCTAAAAAGTCGCTTCTGCTCTTTCCTTTTCTTGGTATTGGGCCTTAACAGCCCGCGTTGCTCCTTTCTGCAGAACTCTACTGTGGGCAGCTTCTTTGCAGTAGCGCGGCGGCACTCCTCGTCGTGTCAAGAATGCTTGCGAGGGGACTCGAAGTAACCGAATATCCACTGCTCGCATATATCGGAAGGGGATTGGCAAATTTTCCCTGAGCAATTGGGTAAGTTTAGCTGTGTCTAAAGTCTACACAACTGTCTGAAGCCTACACAACTAAACTCACCCAACCGCTCAGGATCCCTTGTGATTGCAGCTTCTCGACGTTTAGCTTTCGGCGTGTGGCAGCGCGTGAGGCATGTGCCACACTGAGCCGCGTGTGTACCTTGCGACAAGGCAATGATCTGAGTCTATATCGGCTCCTCGAATCGCGCGCACGTCTAGTACATTCAATTAATGCCATCCAACGATCAAAACTTGATCGTTGATCAGGGGACTTCCAAGTCGCCTTTTGTAAGTCGCGATGTTTAAATCTCGTACTACCTATGACCATGTTCCTGCCCGCATCAGCACCTTCTCTGTTGAGTGTGCGGACTACACATATTGCGGACACTACATATTGTACCCTGTAGGGAAGGCCTTACAAAGCCTTTAACTATACGGCGGACCGAACTATCCGGAGCAGTTTAAGCCATCAAACTCATGAAATGGGTAGCCTCAACCAACCGTTGGACCAAAACACCCATACCCATGTTTTATTGGACAGATGCATCCATAGTTGTACATTGGATAAATGGCGATGTCAATCGATGGAAAACCTTCGTGAGTAACAGAGTAGCTTATATTTAGAATTTTTCAGCACCATCTCAGTGGAGCCACGTAGGCACTGCAGATAACCCGGCGGATTGTGCAACGAGAGGCCTTACTCCTTCAGCCCTATCGACATTTCAACTTTGATGGAACGGACCTTGCTGGCTGTGTAATTCCCGAAACAATTGGCTAAAGACTGACTTGCAACCGCCGGGGATCGAAACAAGCCTTTTGGAATCAAAGTCTGAGAAAATCATCGCCACCGCAGCGGAGGTTAGTATGTCCAAGGTGGAGACTTCATATATCCATCGGTTTTCAACCTACACACGATTAATGCGCACCACTGTCTACATTCTACGTTTTATGGGAAACGCAAAACCCAATACTCACCGAACAATCGGACTGCTTAAGAGCGAGGAGTTGTGGAGCACTTTACGTATCGTTCAAATTGTGCAGCACGAAACATTTGCAGCAGAAATTAAGGCGGTAAAGAAAGAAAAACCATTACACCCTTCAAGCAAACTGTCTAGCCTCACACCATTTATCTCGGATGAGATTCTCAGAGTATATGGTCGTTTACGACACTCAAATCTTTCATATAATCGTAAATATCCATTCATCTTACCCAGCTCTCATATTCACAGATTTGGTTATTAACCATTCTCATCAGCTGACACTGCACTGCTCAATTGACCTTAGCTCACACCCGATATCAGTTGTGGATTATAAACGGAAAGCAAAGTGTTTTACGTGTCCTTCGAAAGTGTGTTTGATGCTTCAAGGTTGCACCCACTGTCGTGAATCAACTGATGGGAGATCTACCTCTTTATAGGATGGTTAGCGACTTCGACCAAACTTCGCAGATCAGCTTAAAAACATTTAATATTACCCATGACCTTGTTTGTGAGCGGTAATATTGAGAACAAAACATTTTTTCCCACTAAAACCCATTTTCCGACAGATCATTTGTATGCCAGCTACAAGAAGTAGTCATCCGGTCCGGTCAGTTTCGACATAGTAAAAGCGTGCAGGCAAAAGAAGACTCTGTGTAAAGATTCAGGTCGATAGCTTCGAAACTGAGGGACTAATTATCGTAGAAACAGACAGACGGACGGGGAAGCTTAATCGACTCAGCTCGTCATGCTGATCAAGAATATATATACTTTATATGGTCGGAGATAATTCCTTCTATGCGTTTCAAACTTCTGGGCAAAATTATAATACACTTTTCAAGTGTATAATATTTATAACAAAAAAAAACCAACTGTACGAGTGTGTAAGTTCTTAATTACCTTTTTAACACCACCTACCAAGAAGAGATACTTTTTAAACCGAAAAACTTGTTTAAAAATTGTATTGGAAACACGCCGGCTAAAGTTTAATTAAGTTATCCAGTTAGCCCTTTAGACCGTTAAAATATAGGTACTAAATAATTTTGTCTCAAAAAACACAAATATTAGCACGCTTGTTCGAAAGTGGACTTGATTCGTGTTCTCGAAACACCAAAACGTTTTTTTTTTGTTTTTAAAAGTAATGCTTCTTAGTCGGTGAAATGAAAAGTAATGGCCAAAATACGCGCTTTTAGTTTCTAGATGTGAATAAAGTGCACTTTTCCTTGTTCTGTGATCAATTTTAAAATTGTTAGTGCCAATTTATTTGCAATCTAGTCTTTAATGGAATTTTTCGTGAAATGTGCAAGCGAAAACAAAGAATAAAACCTAAAAGTCAGCATCTCTCATTTCCGACTGTTCCATTTGCGATCGTTTCATTTAAATTTTGTTTTCTCTCTTGTGTATTTACTAGATATACTGTATATACTATCTAATGACATTCTCGTTTGTTTTAGTGGTTTGCAAAAAGTATAAATAAAGCAATTTCATTCGAAATTGCATTTGCACTTTTTTCAATAATTTTCTATGAATTCAAATGACGAACAAGAATGGTGGAACTGGAACACTAAAGCGAATATACTCGCTTTCAGCAAATGTTGTACGCATAAACGAGTGAGCATACATTTATATTTATGGACACGGCCCCTGCACAGGGTGGCCCAAGTTAATACATATGTTACTTCAGCCCTGTGTCTTGTTCTTTAACCTTCGCGGTCGTGTCCATTTGTTATCAGCAGTGCGATTATAAATGTTATGTATTAAGCTTTAATAAATAATAATATATTTTCAACATAAAGATGGCGCCAAACGCAGCAGTCCCGGTAGAGCGGTATGAGCCCCAAAACATTGGTATCAATGCAATTCTCCTAGGGCCGCCCGGCTCTGGCAAGGGAACGCAGGTGGGTTGATAAGTGTTACATAATTTTAATGTGTCCTAAGCAAACACATACATTTTTATATGCCTAGATTGATTATTTAATCGATCTACATGTAATATATGCATACAACATGCGTACTTTTTTTTTTGTGATGAGCCGCGTTTAATTCAGACTTTACACACAACACTTGAGTAAATTGACTCAAGCTGACCTTTATTACATTGAAATTTTTAAGTTTGTAGATTTCCATTTGGCAGCATTTTCCTGACATCGCTCAGTCAATGACCTAACAAAAAGCGCAAGTTGTTTTGTGTTGTTAAGCAGCGCCCTAGGCTCAGCTTCTGCGGGCACGTGGCAATTTGTTGCCGATGTACGATTGGCGTCAACACCAATATTTCAATTTACAAAAGTACAAATTCCGAGGTTCAGTGATTCTGCCACATGCTGGCCCAGTTTGTTTCAGTAATATGTTCATTTGGCCTAAAATAGATTTAAGAATGGTATTGGTCCAGTCAATTTAGACTGGAGCTAAGTGGTATTAAAGCACATTTCATATTGCGTGCATATTGCAAAATAATAATTCATTTTCCCATTTTATACAGGCTCCTCTGTTGAAAGAAAAATTTTGCGTCTGCCATCTATCGACGGGGGACATGCTTCGAGCTGAAATTGCATCCGGTTCCAAGCTTGGCTCCGAGCTTAAAAAAGTAATGGATGAGGGAAAGTTGGTGTCCGATGAGTTAGTTGTGGATATGATCGATTCCAATTTGGATAAGCCCGAATGTAAGAATGGATTCCTTTTGGATGGATTTCCAAGGACCGTGGTTCAAGCTGAAAAGGTAACTTAAGCAAGGTTGACGAAAAATAAACACACTTATTAATTGATTTTATGGTAATAGCTCGACACGCTTCTTGACAAGAGGAAAGCTAACCTGGATGCTGTAATTGAGTTTGCAATAGATGATAATCTGTTGGTGAGACGAATTACGGGACGATTAATTCATCAAGCAAGCGGTCGTTCATATCACGAAGAATTTGCTCCACCTAAACTACCAATGAAAGATGATGTAAGTAAAAATAGTATATTTTTCAGCTGATTTGTCTTTATTTTTGCCACAAACTCAGTTTAGTATTTAGACATGCCTGAGAAGCTTAGTGTAGTCAGTTAAAAATCCATCGGTTTACTGGAATCATGCGGTTCATATTAACAAGATGACAACTTTTGTAAGGTCCCAGCTCTCAGGCTAGAGAATTCTGTTCAAGTTTTTTGTGCTGTCCATCGGCATTTGTTTTTAAGATGCCTTAAAATCTGTTTTACAGAATGTATTTATATTCATGGCAGAACAAATAGTTTCAAACAAAAAATTTGTATAGAGCGTTCACCAGCACACACCAATCATCTAACAAAAATCAATCAATCGTGCTTGGCTGCTTTGCTTTGATAGAGTTCTAAAGCCAGAAAGGTATCGATAGATTTTTGTTGACGGAATTTTTGAATTTTCCACAACGCACGAACAATACATATATATGTGACGATGAGAAATTAATATCTTTCGATGTAGTCTCTTTATTCCCGAGCATACCCGTGGAACTAGCTTTGGAGACTATAGGACTAAAAAGGACAAAAATACAAGAGTATACGAAAATTCCTAAGCAGCTATTTATGGAAATATTAAGATTCTGTATTGTAGAAAATAGGTATTTTAATTTTGAGGAACAAATATATTCGCAATTAAAGGGAATGCCAATGGGATCTCCAGCATCCCCGGTTGTAGCGGACATCGTGATGGAGGAACTCCTGGACAGCACAATCAACAAACTGTAGTACCCTCCAAGATTACTTACGAAATATGTTGACGATCTATTTGCCATCACGAAAGAGGTCGAGGTTCAGAGCACACTTGACGCATTAAACTCTTTCCACCGAAATTTAAAACTCACCATAGAACTGGAGATGGATGACAAACTACCATTCTTAGACTCTACAATTAACAGACATGGCAACCAACTAAAAATAAAGTGGTACAAAAAGCCATCAGCATCAGACAGAATAATTAACTATTATTCCAAACATCCTAAATACATGGTGATAAATACAGCAAAGAGTTGTATTGAACGGATGCTGAACATAAGTGACGAAATTTATTACGAAGAGACGATTTCGGAAATTAAACAAATTTTGACAGACAATGACTTCATAAAATCTTTGATTGACAAGATCGGAAAAACAACAGCTAAAAATAAACAACAACCCGAAACTTACAAGTCGCTAACATATGTTCCACAGCTTTCAGAACGTTTCGCCCATTCTGATTGCTACAATAAGCAAGATACAGCTAGCCCACAAACCAAAGAACACAATGAAGAACTTTTTCAATAAGACGAAGTCCAAAGTAGCCACATTCGATTGGAACAATGTGATATACAAGATTCCATGTAATGGAGATGCAGAAAACAGCTGCAACAAATTGTAAATACAACAAAATCGAAACTTAGAACTAGGATATCTCAACACAAATCAGACTACAAACTCAGACTTCAAACCACCATTAAAAAAACGGCGCTTGCGACACACTGTACGGATAGCGGACACTCGCCGAATTTTGAAGCAACAACAATCCTACAGCAAGAAAACCACTACAGCAAACGCTTCACTCTTGAGATGTTGTATATAATAGACACACACACTGACAAAAGGCTTAACTACAAATCGGACACAAAGAACTGTGCGCACCTATACAGACACTTACTGACCAAACAATTAGGGTGTTCACTTTGTTGAGCACTTGAGCACTTGGGGAAAAGTGTAAACATTTCCAACAACAATTTACTCTGAACAAATTGTGCACAGCTTGCTCGACCCAGACCCTGACTACGAAAAGTCGGGCACTTGTACCTTATAGAGACCTGCACGAGTAAATAAAAAAGTAATCGATAATTACTCGCCGAGTATGATTACAAATGAGTACGATTACCTAGCTGTCAATTTGGCACCGTACTCATGTTTACTTTTCAGGGTTCGGAATCGCCCTTTACCTGCAGCTTTCGAGACTGACGGCTTATTAAATCGCGAAATAATACCAAAGAGGATAAAAAATAGTAATAAAAAAAAGACAGTGCAAATAAAGTGATAAATCATGGCGGGATCATTGCATAAGCGAAATTCGCAGCTAAGGGTTCTCCGTGGTAATAAAAACGCGAACTACTCAAGAAACTGCTTTCCATGGCCAAAAATGACCACACATAACAGCATTACCACGATTATGACAATGCCGAACCGCGGTAAATACCATGGATGACCAATGGTTAAAAATACAGTTAAGATCATAAGGAATGTTTCAAACCACTTTTCGTGACTGACAACTCATCAAATCGCGGAAAAATACCGTTGAGGATCAAAAATAGTAATAATGTCAAACAAACAGGAAAAAAACCATGTAAGGATCATTGCATACGCGCAGTTCGCAGCTAAGGGTTATCCGTGGAATTAAAACCGCTAATTACTTAAGAAACTAGTTTCAAGGCCACAATAGATCTTATATAACTACATCACCGTGATTATGACCAACCTCTAGTGACTAACCGCGATACATACCATGGCTGACCATTAACAAAGAACTTAGAAGAAGAAATTTTCTTCAAAATTTCCGAAAATTTTTTCAAATTAATTGCCGGTGTGGTCATCCATGGATTGGTCATCCATGGTATTTATCGTGGTTCAGTATTATCATAATCATGGTAATGTAGTGCTCATGTGTGCTCATTTTTAGCCTCGAAAATCAATTTCTTAAGCACTTAGCGGTTTAATTACCACGGCGATCCCTTAGATGTGAATTGCTTTCATGCATTAATCCTGGCTTGATTTTTTACTTGGTTGGAAGTAAAGTATGTTTGACATTATTTATATTTTTGAACCGCAATGGTACTTTCCCGCGATTTGATGATTTGTCAGTCCTAAAAAGTGGTTTGAAACATTCCTTATGATCTTCACTATATTCTTTAACATTGGTCATCCATGGTATTTATCGCGGTTCGGTTTATTCAAAATCATGGTAATGTAGTTATGTGTGGTCACATGTGCCCTTGAAAAGCAGTTTCTTAAGCACTAAGAGGTTTTGTTACCATGCAGATCCTTCAGCTGCGAATTGCGCTTATGCATTAATCTAGGCATGATTTTTTTTACTTGGTGGGGCATAAAGTTTTTTTTGACATTTTTAATATTTTTATCCTCTTTGGTATTATTTCGCGATTTAATAAGTCGTCAGCCGAGTGCTGGATGCTGGCTCCCAAACTGTGCCACCAAAATAAACCTTGCTAATATTTTTATTATTATTATTTTTAATTTTATTTTATTTTTTACGGTTTTTCGATTATAATCGTACGATGCCACGATGCCAACTACTACTCGGCACCGTAAAAATAAATCATATCTCAAACGTAGTTGTGCACAAATTTCGTGCATAGAGGGCTGCTCACAATACTAGTCAGGCAAAACTGCTCAAGTGCTCAACAAAGTGAATACCCCAAATAACTCAGTATCCAGCTCCACGCCGAACGGAACAGACGTGTAAAACAATGTATGTAAAAAAAGTTTGTGCTTTTTTTTGTAGTAAGTCAATGTTACATTGTAATTTGAAATTGTTTTGTAGTGTCCCTGAAGATGGTTGCCGGGGAATAACCGAAATATATTGGAAAAACAGCACATCTGTGTGTTTTTACTTGAATTCGAGCCTGCAATACTTAAAAATTTCCACATTGCTTAATAAAATTTTAAAACAGACTATATAATTTATATGACCGTCGTCAGTAGTACCAACTGCTCCTGGAATCCTCTTGAGTTTTTCTCAAAACTTTGTCAGCCATTTAATGTTTCTTCTATGCCCCGCGAGAATGCAAGCAACAAACTCTAATATCCGATGGCCAGATTTTTTCATATCGCTCACTTACTTCAAAACTGGCATAACTCAAAATAATCCATTCTGAAAAAAACGCGCTTAAAGTTCTTAATGGATTTAACGCAAAAAGAACGGTTCTATTAGTTTAGAGTTAATTAAGTAAAATATAAATTTAGAATGCTTATTAATAAATCTTGAAAATATGATGTTTTAACTGTTATGTATGTTTGGTGAATATCGACTGGCTTTCAGCTGAGATATGACGTTCTTACATTAACATGAAAATAAACCAGTAAAATTATACTGCAACATTCTCTCATCGCAAATGGAAAGTAGAAAAGATATCAATATGAAAAGTTTTATACAAAATAGTACAACGAACATTTCTGCATCATTAAGTCAAAAATCGTATTTTTAGAGTTATGCCAGTCTTGAAGTAAGTGAGCGAAATGTCGAATCGGTCATTTGCTGAAACCAAAGTACATAACGCTGGTTTTCTTAACGTTGGCAATAAGTTCATCTACAAAGTAACCTAACCTTTGCACGGGACAACATGAAATAATCCGATCAATTGAGTACGCTGGACTGCTTTTAATGAACAGAAACCACTTCCATTGCCAATTCATAAATTAAAAACAAAATTACTTCTTTGTTTACTACTGACAACTGTGTTCTATCGATAACAAACAACAGAATCAAGCAATTCTAAAGCTACGTTCACAAGTCAAATTAATTTACACAAACTGTCATGGCGGAGTTTGACTGATTTGTGTTCGAATTTGTCTTGGCGTTCACACACACGTCAAATAAATTTTAATCGAAAGTTGAAATTTCGAAAGTTGAAATTGAATTTGGCTTAGTGTCCACACTCGCAAATTTGGCGTGCGGCAAAAATTTGTGTTTCACAGAAACTATTGTGGTATGTATGTGGCGCTGTCAAATTATCGGCTTAGTGCGATACATTTATATCTGGAATTGTCAGACTGATTAACGTTTACAAAAAAAAAAAAACTCAATATCTCCAAGACGTCGCCTTTTCCAATCCTTACCCGGATTTTCCTTTGCTCTGGCCGCATTTTTTCTTGGCATTAGACACGGAGATTTTTCCACTTTTCCCGCAACTCCGCTTCGCTTAAAGGTCTGACCACTCGTGGGCGACTGCGTGCTTGGGAATAAAATAATATTCGGCCATCTGAACAATGACATTTATTAAATTAAAGTCCAATTCATGTTTATTATTTATGTACTTGCAATTAAAACCCAATTGTAACCGCAAAGCCATGATATCTTACAGATGAGAGTTCTAATATATAGAGACAACAGTGCTATAATTCTTTTGCGTAGCTTTTAAGTTATATCCATGCAGCCCTAACAAAACTATTTTATTGTACTTTATCGTACACCCAATTGAGATATCAAAACTGATATCTAAAAGTCCTAGCAATTAAAATCAGGGCTGCAAACCCCTCTGAAATCGGCGGAGGTTCACTCCGGGGTTCGAACCCGTGAGATTGGATATTGATATTTTCCAAATAATTTTCGAACTATGCTTAAGTTAATAATGGATAAAACAAAATTAACTGACTGAAGAAAAATTTGCCTGATACTTGTGTTTAATGCAGGGACCGTAATCATTATAAGTGATATTTTTAAAATCCCAACTTAATGATTATTTATTAATTTGTACTATTTTGCTCATTTCATAATGATTATTTTTGAGTTTTACTAAAAAACTCTGATTTTAATTGTTATTGTCTGAGTGAAAAAATAATACTTACAAAATAATGATTATTTTGTGATTTTTATTTTTCGCTCAAAAATATCGCTCACGGTGCTATTACGACCATACGAAAAGGAACTGAAACAAAATAACTATATATTCTTAGGATGTGAACCAAGGCGAAACTTTGAAGCCAAATTTTGATTAAAAAAAACTCTTCCTTTAGTCGCGATTTTGGTGGTCAATGTGGCACTGGCGATCTGACACCGGATTTTAATAGATGTCGGCGAGATAAGACGAAAATAATTTGACCAAGTTTTCCAATTTTTGCATAGTTTTCAAGATATCCGCCCACAAAAGTATAAAATTTTACATAAAAACTTACAAAAAAAAAAACAAGGGCATAGCCTGATTTGTAGGGGAACCGGCCTTCGACGCTTTTAATTTTTTGAGTATGCAGTTTCAAAGTACACCAACGGAAAGTAGTTTAGCGATTTTTTGTACACTTCTAGTACAAACCCTGGATTTTTAACAGCGATTATTATCATATCAATCACAATCCTTTTTCGAGCTATCTATCCATTAAATAATTCCAATTTTTTTTCTGGTCAAAGATGGCATGTATACACTCCCCCGAACAGTTTTCCAGTTTTTTAAAATGCTATCCGTTACCTACAAAATTACGCGAAATTTTTAACACCATTTATTTAAGGCATCCAGAAAGGGTTTCACTTTCATATTTCACATGTCCAATTGTCGTTCCTAAATACAATTTCTGCAATTTTTTCAGAATTTTAAAAGTTGAAGAAGGTGGTTAAATTAATAAAAACAATAAAATGTATATACCTAAATTTTATTATTCACTTTCGTTTTTTGTATATTAATAAAGTTCAAACCATTTTACCGTGATTTACGAATCATTATATTAAAATCTATGGGGATTAGTAGCAGTACTGCAAAAAACTTAAATGCCAATTAAGATTAAAATTATTTCAGATCTAGTGCGCAAGTGACCCCCATGGTAGTTAAATTAATAATTACTTAAGCAATTGCTCTCAAATAACTGCACTATGATTGTGATGTTACTGAACCGAACTTTTTGTAAAATTAAATAAAAAATTTTTATTCTGGCTTTATGGCCAGAAAATAGCTACGGTAAATGGTTTGTATCTTACTGTAATTCCGTTTTCTCTTACGGTATACGTCGTTTTGTTCAGACCGCCAAAATAACTTTGTGAATGTGTTCAGTTCACATATAAGCGAAAAGTTTGAGTCAGGGACGCTAGCCTTACAGTAAAACTATGAAATTTTGATCATCTGCCTGACTTTTCTACATAATTACAAGCGAAAATAGTGGATCTGAAGATACATCGTTACTAATTTGGTTCCGTTTTTGGTATATTTTTTAAACTGTTTGCATCTCCGTAAAATTAGTAAAATTATGGTATGCGGAATGAAAAACGAACATTTTTCTATAGGCACCAGAGAACTGAAAACGTATCAAAAACGTATACGCATACGTATTGCTTCAAATGCTTCAATGTTTCAATGCGTATCATGTCAAAAAAACGTATGCGTACTTAAATACGCATTTTTAAAAAAATACGTATACGTATACTTCATAATGCGTATGCTTATTGTACTACGTTTACGTATACGTCAAAAGTACGTACACTACTTATTTAAATTTGAGCCATACGCACACTACGCTTAAAATCTGTGCGTATACGCAAAACAAATGCGTATACGCACTTTTTTTCAGGATTCTCAAAGTACCGTACAAAGTATCGTACTTATGTTTGGTACACAAAAAGTAGTAGAGTACACGGAGTGTAAAACGAATTTAGTTACAGACTTTGTGATTGGTGAGATAATTAAACCATTTACAGTGACTGAAGACTTATAAAATCGCTAAAAAAAAACAAAGAGGATAAAAATAGTAATTATGAAAAACGTAACTGCCAACCAAGTAAAAAATTATATCAGGATCAATGCATAGGCGCTATTCGCAGGTAAGGATCTCAATGGTAATAAAACCGCGAAATGCTTAAGAAATTGATTTTCAAGACCAACTATCACATAACTGCATTGCCCTGTCTATAACAATACCAAACCGCGATTAATACATACCAAGGATGACCAAAGGTAAAGAACATAGCCAAGATTTGAAAATCTGTTTTAAACTACTGTATGTTACTGCCAAATCATTATATCGCGGAAAAATCCAAGGAGGATCAAAAAATCTAATAATGCCAAGCAAACTTTACTTTGGAGATAGTGAAAAATCATGTCAGGATGAATGCATAGGCCCAATATGCAGCTAAGAGGTTTGCATGGTAACAAAACCGCGAAATGCTTAAGAAAATGCTTTTCAAAGCCACAAATGATCACACATAACTACATTGCCCTATCTATGACAATACTGAACCGCGATAAATACCACGGATGACCGAGGGTAGAGAATGAGCCAAGATCTTAAAAACTTGGTCAAACCACTGTCTATACCAAAGAGGGTTAAAAAATTTTAATAATGCCAAACAAACATAACCATTGAATAAATAAACACTCATTATAATTGGAACTATTTTTGAATAACGCTTATGCCATACATCTGGTAGGATTTTATACAAATTTACTTGAGAAAATTGTGGATAACGGTCATCCATGGTTCGCGTGGTTAGCCATCATCACCATCTATTCGCCCGTATTCGTTATAAAAATCTAATCTCATAATAAATGTTTGCAAATTTGGCGATCTTGGACCACTTGATCTTCACCTCCTTACCAGTCTATTTACTCGTTAATTAAATAAATATCAAATTTTGCGAATTTCGCAATATTTTTGGATTGGGTGGCCTACAACCCATATTTACCCGTCGACAGTTGCCAATTACTTATTATTCATAAAAATCTAAACTTATAAAATGTTTGCAAATTTCGCGGGTTTTGTTGGACCGATTTGCCATTTCACAATTGCCAACTACTAAATTTTTAAAAAAATTTAAACTTTAAACACGCGACTTTATTTTATATTTAGAAGAAGATTAATAGCTATGATAATAAAATTTTAACGAGATTACTGTTCACGGAAAGACCGAGGATTAGTTCTGGCTAAAATTAACTCAAAACATGATAAACTAGCTAAATAAGTATTCCGCTAAGTAAAACAAAACCAAATGTAACGAAGACACTTAGATTTTCCATAGAAATTACAAAGTACGCATAAATGAAGCACAAATGAAGCATAAATGAAGCATAAATGAAGCAAAAAATGAAAATGCCTACTGCTCAGTTAAAGTACGTATATAATGCGTACTTTTTCTAATGCTTCAGCGTACGTATACGTATTTTCAACTTTTGCGTCTACGTAGTACGCATACTCATTTTTTTGTAATGCGTAGTGTGCGTATGCGTAGCCTACTATTTCAAATGCGTATGCGTACATATGCGTACTTAAAATACGTAGTACGCACGTAGTACGCATTAATGACTACGCATTGCAGTTCTCTGGTAGGCACACGCAAAATTTTAAATAAAATCAATCAGAAAACATATTATTGAAAAAATCGGTACTATTCCAGTCTAGATAACGTCTAGTCCTGTCTAGATAACGCACAGCAGCGATAATTTGAATGAATGCAACAGAGAGTTAAAAGTTATTTTGGCCATAAGGGCGATCCATTAAGATGTTTTTATACCCTTGGGAGGGTATATTGAAATTGTTCAGATGTTTGTAACGTAAGAAGGAAGCATCTCCGACCACATAAAGTATATATATTTTTGATCAGCACGCCGAGCTGAGTTGATACAGCCATGTCCGTCTGTCCGTCCGTCTGTTTCTATGCTATCTCCTCCGTCAGTTTTAAAGCTATCGTAACCACATCGTCTGTTCTCTTAACCATTGGTCATCCATGGTATTTTTTTGCGGTTCAGTAACATCACAATCATAGTGCAGTTATTTGAGAGCAATTGCTTAAGTAATTATTAATTTAACTGCCATGGGGTCACTTAGCTAAGATGTGCGCTAATGCACTAGATCTGAAATAATTTTAATCTTAATTGGCATTTAAGTTTTTTGCAGTACTGCTACTAATCCCCATAGATTTTAATATAATGATTCGTAAATCACGGTAAAATGGTTTGAACTTTATTAATATACAAAAAACGAAAGTGAATAATAAAATTTAGGTATATACATTTTATTGTTTTTATTAATTTTAACCACCTTCTTCAACTTTTAAAATTCTGAAAAAATTGCAGAAAATTGTATTTAGGAACGACAATTGGACATGTGAAATATGAAAGTGAAACCCTTTCTGGATGCCTTAAATAAATGGTGTTAAAAATTTCGCGTAATTTTGTAGGTAACGGATAGCATTTTAAAAAACTGGAAAACTGTTCCGGGGAGTGTATACATGTCATCTTTGACCAGAA